>SJYA01002243.1:100527-212655 GCA_006410615.1 Neotragus moschatus
ATGTATTCCTTTTCCTATCTGGAACCAGTCTGTTGTTCCATGTCCAGTTCTAACTGTTGCTTCCTGACCTGCATATAGGTTTCTCAAGAGGCAGGTCAGGTGGTCTGGTATTCCCATCTCTTGAAGAATTTTCTACAGTTTATTGCAATCCACACAGTCAAAGGTAGTCTGAACATGAAAAGTATTTTTGTGAATTAAAGAAAACCCGAAGTCCCACGTTAAGGAATTTAACTCTTGTCTATGTATGGGAAGATGCAAGTGTCTGGGGTCACTGAACTCTTCCCTTTCGTGTGCATCTGAGCTATCCTGGAGCCACTATCTTGTGTTTTTAATATCCTGAGTTCCTCAGTGCTCACCGTAGGGAGTGGCTGCAGCCTGATGGCTACCAGACCACGCAGGTATACTTCTCTTTCCTGAGTGTCCTAAAGAGTAGGAATCGCTGATGACTGTAACACCATTGTTTACTGACATGGCAGGAAATACTCCATTTCTCAATATATATTTATTTCTCACTCTTCTGGAGTCTGGAAGTCTGAGATCAAAGTGCCAGGATGGTCAAGTTCTTGGGAAGGGCCCTTTCCAAGGCCACCTTGTGTCCTGGGAAGGGAGAGATGGAATAGAGAACTCTCTGGTCTCTCTCAAAAGGGCACTAACCTCATCATGAGGACTCCACCTCCCCCCACCCCAACTCATGACCTCATCTCTCAAAGGCCTACCTCTTCCCAATACCACTGGCATTAGGGATTAAGCCTTGAACATATGAATTTGGGGATACAAACATGCTCAATACACAATGTCTACTCAAAAGAAATTTAAGAAACAAAGAATTCAAACATGTTATAAATGGTTCTATAGAGCCAAATTTTATAAATTAAAACTTTAGGAATAAAAAAGAAAACCAATTTTCAATGAAGTGACTTTAAAGTTTAAACCGTAGCTATTCTGGGCAATAAAGATATCTTTTTAAAAAAATTATACTTAAGAGTGTTTGAAGATATGGAACACTCAGATTCTGGTGGTGGAATGGCAAAGAGAGGATGGTTTTATTAGTCGTGATGGGGCTGTGATTCATGTTTTTTGCTTTCAAAAAGTATGCTTAGAATGGCATTGAAACATGTATAATATCATATAAGAAATGAATCGCCAGTCTGGGTTTGATGCAGGATACAGGATGCTTGGGGCTGACCCAGAGAGATGACCCGGAGAGATGACATGGGGAGGGAGTTGGGAGGGGGGTTCAGGATTGGGAACACATGTACACCCGTGGCAGATTCATGTTGATGTATGGCAAAACCAATACAATATTGTAAAGTAAAAATATAATAATAATAATAAAATCTGGAAAAAAAAAGTCATCTTAATAGTCATCTTAATAGCAAGGAGGCTTACCAGGTGGCTTGGTGGTAAAGAATCTGCCTGTCATTGCAGGAGATGCTGGTTCAATCCCTGAGTCAGGAATATCCCCCAGAGAAGGAAATGGCAAGGCACTGCAGTATTCTTGCCTGGGAAATTCTATGTACAGAACAGCCAGGTGGGCTAGAGTTCATGGGGTCACAAAAGCGTCAAATGTGACTAAGCATGCAATACTAAGTCGCTTCAGTCGTGTCCGACTCTGTGCAACCCTATAGACGGCAGCCCACCAGGCTCCCCCGTCCCTGGGATTCTCCAGGCAAGAACCTGGAGTGGGTTGCCATTTCCTTCTCCAAAGCAGGAAAGTGAAAAGTGAAAGTGAACTCAGTCGTGTCCAACTCTTAGCGATCCCATGGACTGCAGCCTACCAGGCTCCTCTGTCCATGAGATTTTCCAGGCAAGAGTACTGGAGTGGGTTGCCATTGCCTTCTCCAATTACTAGATAAAGGGCATTAAACGTTGCTGACCCAAAGCTGAAGATTTAAATAGTAGGCTTCTTACATGGTTGATCTCTAGCCCAGTTCCTAATTTCAAATTATTTCTTCCCATGGCAACTTCCTGTCATCTATGCTGGTGTTCCCCAGATCTGGCTGATCAGAACAGCCAGGATGTTTATAAAAACACAGGTCTCTGCTCCCCTAGCACTGATAATTCAGAATCTCTGGGATGGGGATGTAGAATCTGGCAAGAGCTATTATTCTGTTTTTAAATGTGTAGTAGATTTAGCTTGTGCTGGCCAAACAGATGTGCAGGCAACTCGTGCTGTGTGGTGTGCTGTGTGCTGTTATAACCAAGGAGCCTCTCCTGCACCTCGGTGCCCCTCCCCTCTCCTGCACCTCGGTGCCCCTCCCCTCTCCCTGGACCCTACCTACTCTCTCTTCTGCAGCACTTACCCACCACCCATGGTATGACTTCCCCTGATGTGGCTGTGTTCAGTAAGTGTGTGTGCATGGTGATTGTGGTGTTGATGGGCATTTCCATTCCCATCTCATCCAGATTTGGGGAGAAAATGAGAGGTACCCCAGGACCAAGTA
Organism: Neotragus moschatus; assembly: GCA_006410615.1. Lineage (NCBI taxonomy): Eukaryota > Metazoa > Chordata > Mammalia > Artiodactyla > Bovidae > Neotragus > Neotragus moschatus. The sequence goes on from SJYA01002243.1 coordinate 102,972, forward strand.
AGTGAGATATGAATTTTCACATTAAAACAGTGTTATTGGGAATTTCCTAGCAGTCCAGTGGTTAGGACTCTGCATGTTCACTGCCAAGGGTGTGGATTCAATTCCTGGTTGGGGAACTAAGATCTCATAAGCTGTGTGGTATGGCAAAGAAAAGAAAACCCCAAAACCAATGTTTATTGAAGCAGTTAATTTATACAGAAATTCCAGTGCAGAAGAGGGTTTACTGCCTGAGTGCATGGTCAATCGTGGCTCACTCTTTTGTAACCCTGTGGACTGTGGCCCACGAGGCTCCTCTGTCCATGGGATTTCCCAGGCAAGAATACTGGAGTGGGTTGCCATTTCTTCCTCCAGGGGATCTTCCCCACCCAGGGATGGAACCTGCGTCTCCTGTCTCATGCAGTAGCAGGGAGATTCTTTACTTTTTACCACTGTGCCACCTGCAAATCCCTAGNCTGTCCATGGGATTTCCCAGGCAAGAATACTGGAGTGGGTTGCCATTTCTTCCTCCAGGGGATCTTCCCCACCCAGGGATGGAACCTGCGTCTCCTGTCTCATGCAGTAGCAGGGAGATTCTTTACTTTTTACCACTGTGCCACCTGCAAATCCCTAGGATTTGCTGAAAGGCAAAAGGGGCTTACTTTCCATGACACCTTATTCATATAAGCCCTTCCCAGGGGGTTTTGCACTTTTATCTTCCTTATCTGGAAGGTGGCTCCCCAAATTGTAAGTGATTCAAGCCCTACAAAACCTGGATTGTTTCTGGCCTGCAGTGTAATTTCATTATGGAATTCTTTTCACAGACTTTTGGTAGACTATCCTGAGAACCTTACTACCATGTAAAGTGTTGCCTCTCAGGAGTAGTTTCTAGAGAGAAACAAATACCACTGACAACATATAACGTATTCTCAGCCCTGGGAAGTTGTCCAGTCCCTATCCTAGGTTCTTAACAAACATTTGCTGATTGAATAATCATGAAATAAATGAGGGGTAAATGGGTATACTTGAAGCACTTATTGAGTTCTTCTCTGGGAAGTGTAGGATTATGGTGATTTTTATTTCCTTCATACTTGGCTGAGTTTCTACAAGGAATATGTATTTATTTTGAATAATTAAAAACTTGCTTTAAAAGTTCACGCTGCTACTGCTAAGTCGCTTCAGTCGTGTCCGACTCTGTGCGACCCCATAGACAGCAGCCCATCAGGCTCCCCCGTCCCTGGGATTCTCCAGGCAAGAATACTGGAGTGGGTTGCCATTTCCTTCTCCAATGCATGAAAGTGAAGTCACTCAGTCGTGTCCGACTCTTAGCAACCCCATGGACTGCAGCCTACCAGGCTCCTCCATCCATGGGATTTTCCAGGCAAGAGTACTGGAGTGTGGCTTGCTTTAAAAGTTCATAGTATGGATTTTTAAAACTCATACATGTCTGAAGTGCTTGCTCTGTGACCTTCTGTTACTTCTGAGGATATCAGTTCAGATGGGGACCTGCATTGCTTTGCCCTCAAGAAGTCTGCATTGCCAGTCACTGTTCCAACCCATGAAAGAGATGATAACAACAGGCCAACATTTATAGAGCCTGGTCTATTCAGGGTAGCTTAGTGAGGGAAGGAGAGAAGTAGGGGAAACAAAACCTTGTTATCCTCAAGGATCCTTTTATATAGAATTCTATGTAAATAAACTCACACACATCTTAGTTATATACTTCTTTCATCTTACCATAACCCACCAGGCTCCTCTGTCCGTGGGATGAAGTTTTCGGGAATGAACTAAAAACACCAGAGAAAAGTTGACTGCATTTGGATAAATCCAGCAGATGGATTTGCACTCCCAACTTTAAGACAGAATGCAAAGAGGAAAAAAAAAATAAATGCCTACCAAATTTGAGATTTAACTATAATATTAAAGAACAGCTCATACCATGTGTCAGGCTTTACACAAAGTTTTTATGTACACTGCCACCTCATTTCATTTTTCTTTTATTTTGACAACATGCCTATGAGATAGAAACTCCTATCATCAATCCCATTTTACAGATGAGGGAAGGAAGGCTGAAAGAAATGAAACAAGTCATTTAAGGTAACAGATGATGGCTGGCAGTGCCTCCTTGGAATCCTAGTTAGCCTCCACCCTTTCTAAACTACTCCTCTTCAGGAGACTACACTAGAAAGAGTTCTGGTTCCAAAGAGAAAATATGGATACATTTTAAAATGGAATACAAGGGGGTTTCAAAAACAATGTGATACCAGCCTTTTAAATCGGAAAAGTGAGAACACTGGGAAACCTTTTTTTTTTTCTTTTCTTCCCCAAAAGACTGACTTCCTGGCTATTATGGGTGGGTTATTAACTCATGTCATTAAACCGTGAATCTGCTTTTCATTTAGGGGTCTCCTCACTGCCACAGCTCTGATGTGTCCTTTTCCGGTTTTCAACTTCATCTTGGCCCAAAGAGAGAAATGACTCCGTTGTGTGTGTGTAATCCACGGGGCCCAGGGAGGATCTTTTGGCCCCTTTTGTTTTCTTGGGTGTCCTCGCTCCAGGGTCCTGGCATTCCTCACGCGTCTAGGGCAATGCAAGAGCAGCGAAGCGCGGGGAAGCCACACAAAAGACCGCTATCAATGTTGAAAGATCGATTCAGTGCGCACACGAAACACCCAATATGATTAATAAAAAGAGAAAACTACTTTTTCCCAGAGGGTAAGATTGGTTGACCTCTTGTGGGTGTCCACAAAGAAACCCAGCAGGTAAGGAGGTGGGCGGCGATCTTTGCAGATTCCCCCATCATCCCAAACGCGCCAGTAGGCGCGGCCTCCGCCCTTTAGTCCCGAGAGGCCGGGACGGGCAAAGAGGGGGCGTCGGGCACGAAGTCTCAGGCGGTGTCTCCTTCCTTCCCTAGTGCAGCTTCTGTCCAGTGGCCGACGCTTCATTCATCTTGCAGGCGCCTCGGCTCCCGGGCAGGGTGGAGGCGGGTTGGTGGCAGCGCCGGGCCGGGGAAGCTGGGCAGCGCCCACCGGTCCAGCGAAGGGAGGGGCTGCGCGGCGCGNGCTGAGTAATACTCCATTGTGTATATGTACCACAGCTTTCTTATCCATTCATCTGTTGATGGACAAGTGCTGTGTTGATTTTTGACCAGGCAAGACTTGACTGTCACTTACTTAGTGACTTGCTCCAGGCTCCTAGTAACCACACCCCCCCCCTTTTTTTAAAGGGGAAGTTGTACTTCTTTTTAAAAATTAATTTTATTTTTGGTTGCACTGGGTCTTCATTGCTGCAAGCGGAGTTTTTCTGGTTGCCTCGATCGAGGGCTAGTCTTCATACTCTTCATTACACATGGGCTTCTCATTGCGTTGTCTTCTCTTGTTGGGAGCACAGGTTCTAGGGTGAGAGGGTTTAGTAGTTGCAGTTTGCAGGCTCAGTACTTGTGACTCACAGGCTTAGGTGCCCCATGGCATGTGGAATCTTCTCGCACCAGGGACTGAACCCGTGTCTCCTGCATTGGCAGGCAGATTCTTAGCCACTGGTCCTCCAGGGAAGTCCTGGCCCCTTTCTAGTAGCTGTTTTCTGTCAGGGAATGAAACACCCCAGGTTGGAGAAGGAGAAGTTTGGCATCTCCCTTTCGAACAGGAGTGGGCAGGATATCAGTCACCTAGGGTCCTACGTGTGGTGTCACCAACTTCACGGGAACTTATCAGTAGAACCTGGAGCCCTGAGAGGCACCAGCAAGTGCATTTTGGGCCATCTTAGATTCCTTCTTTGGAATTATAGAAGTCTCAAGAGCTTGAGAGAAGTAAAAGCTGTGATTAATTAGGTTCTTGTTAAAACATGAAAGGCAGATTGCAATAAATCAATGTAAAATACTTGGAAAACTGAGAAGAGGAGAGAAGGTCTCAGGGAGAAGGTGTGCATGCAGGGAGAACTGCTACCCTGAAACTGTATTTTAAAATTGGTGACAGTTGTGACTTTAAGAGATCCTAATTCAAGAGCTTATCTAAAGTGACATGTAAATTATATACATGCATATTTTTAAAGTAGGCAGTTATTTAGCTTGACTCCTTCAGTTCTGAAGTTTAATTTTACAACTTACACTGGCAACAAGAAACAACTTGACATGCTGTGGTTATGCAATCAGGACAAGAGTGGTTGCACGTCAGCTGGGCAAGGATGAACCTGGAAATGAACACACAGCAGTGTCTGCAGTCAGCAGGCAGCGAGTGCCTTCCCCTCCTTTAATTATTTTTTTAATTCAGTGTGTTCCCGGAAAATGCATTTCCTTGGTTGCAGCCTAGTCACATAATGTCAAAGATTGCTTTCTCTCTATACTTACGAAAGGAGATGCAGCTGCCCCAATCTGAATGGAAACTAAGATGAACTGACCAAACTAGGTAGTTAGAGGCAGACTGTCCGTCTCTGCAGCCTCCTTGGCAGCTGATGGATTACGTTGCACTTACTTGAAAGTCACTCAATGAGTGATTGGATTGAATGGAATTCACCTAATTAGTTAAGATCTGTAATGTGTCAAAAACCTCCTTGGAAATACATTAGATGCAGATTTCCATTTTCATAAATCAGTACGGTAGTTTATCAAGAGCTCCATATTATGCCACAGGTAGGATTTTTCAATGTGGAAAAATATTGGACAGAAAAGTAAACATATCAAGCATAATGTCTTCTCAAATTACTGGAATTTCTACTTAGGATCATCTTCATTTGGAATATATATAATATCCATATTTGACAAATATTTCTTCACTCCTGATTGTGACTCTGGTCTTCATCTTTTTTTGTCCCAGGCATTCATTGAATAACAATTCTTCATATTTAAAGGGTGCTTTATAGTTTTCAAATTTTTCATGTACCCTTCTTGTCTTACTTGACACCGTGCTGTGGTCATAGCATGCAAGGTTTTCCTCCTGGGATCACTCTCAGAATGTGCCTGCATCAAGGAGTGGAGAGAGGTCCTGGTGAAGGTCAGGTAGCCCCCCACCTCTTGGTTTACTGGATTTCCCCAAGGGAGGCCATCATGGATATTCACTGCTGTTCCTTCTAAAATAATATCAAACAAGCAAAGGTGAGACCTGCTTCATGCAGCGGGCACACTCAGCCTGCCAGCATTCATTCTGCGCCCCTGCCCCTGCATCGGTCTGTTTGCTCTCCCTAGGCTGCCTTTTACATTGCTTCGCCAGACGTCCCTTTTACCCACATCTCCTTTCTAAAGCGTTTCTATCCCATAGATGTTCATCCATAAGCCTCCTGCTTCTTCTCCCACCACCTTACTTTTGCCTGCAAGACTTGGCTTGTGTGTGTCACAGTGATCTTGTCCAGTCCTTTCACTGTGTCTCCAGGCCCGCTCTCCCTCTGACGGCTCCCACCTCTCTGCGCATAGGCTTTCTGCTTCCAGCTGCTTCTCCTGTCTGCCCTGAGGGCCCCTCTTCCTTGTCCTACTTTGCCCCACATGCCTCCCTTATTACCTCCGCCCACTTCTCTCCATCAAGCTCTCAGATCTCCCAGCCCATGCCTGCCTCTGCCTGTTTCACAGGCTCACGCCATATCAGCAGACGTGTTTACAGCATTCATGATTTGAAGTCCACATGCTCTGTACCTTGTAGAAAAATGGAGTTAGAACATTCTCAAGTTTGGGAATCTTTCTGCCTTTGTTTTCACTTTTTTCCCAAAGATATATATATATATATATATATATATGTATGTATGTATGTATATTTGTGTGTGTGTGTGTGTGCTGTGGTTAGTCACTCAGTCGTGTAGTGGGTTGCCATGCCCTCCTCCAGAAGATCTTCCCAACCCAGGTATCAACCTTCCCAACCCAGGTCTCCCACATTTACCATCTGAGCCACCAGGGAAAGGGATTCTGCTGGGCCAAATTCTGAAACTCATCAGGACAAGGAGCTCCTTTCTATATCTGTTCCATTTTCTTCTTTCTGGAATAGGAATGTCTGTAACTATTACCATATGCCTACCCCATCACTGCATATATATAGCTAGATAGATAGATAGATAGATGTGGACCATTTAAAAAGTCTTTATTGAATCTGTTACAGTACTGCTTCTGGTTTACGGTTTGGTTTTTTGGCTACAAGGCATGTGGGATCTTAGTTCCCCAGCCAGGGATCGAACCTGCACCCCCTGCATTCAAAGGCAAAGTCTTAACCTCTGGGCTACCAGGGAAGTCCTTGTTTTCACTTTTGATTCCACAATGTTTTTGACTTTTAAAGACCCTTAAAATCCTTTAATAATAGCTGAAGCACTTTGCCTCACCATTTTACTTAGCTTTTACATCTTATGTTAGATAATAGATAAAGAAGTATCTAGGCAATTCTTGCTATGTTTAAAGATTGGATAAACCTACCTTGAGCAGCATTTCAGAAATTTTCATAATGACACCAGCGAAAGGCTCTCCTATACACCAGAATCTACTTTCTGGTCTTCCTTGGTGGCTCAGTGGTAAAGAATCCACCTACAATGCAGGAGATGTGGGTTCGATCCCTGGGTTGGGAAGATTCCCTGGAATAGGAAATGGCAACCCACTCCAGTATCCTTGCCTGGAGAATCCCACGGAACCTGACGGGCTACAGTCCCTGGGATCGCAAAGAGTCAGACACAACTGAGTAACTGAANGGAGATGTGGGTTCGATCCCTGGGTTGGGAAGATTCCCTGGAATAGGAAATGGCAACCCACTCCAGTATCCTTGCCTGGAGAATCCCACGGAACCTGACGGGCTACAGTCCCTGGGATCGCAAAGAGTCAGACACAACTGAGTAACTGAACACACAGATTCATTTTTACTAAGCAAGGATTCTTTAGCTAAGACCTAACGTTGCTTTCCCTTATCAGTTTATCACCTGTGTGGCCCTATTAGTAGGGTCATTGGGAGAAAAAGTATTAAACTGAAGACGACTACTGGAAAAACACAGCCTATTGACTCATTACATATGACGAACTTGGATTTGTCTTTTTATAAAACTACTTCAAAAGTAGATCCAGCACTAGTTACGCAATATCCTGAGGGCTCCAGGGCTTTTGGAAGAAGGTGCTTTAAAGCAGAGCAGGGAGAATGGTTTTTAAGTAAGAATTCCTCCCTATCTTAAATGGATCTGTGTTTTATTTGAGTGCCATGGACATTGCAGTAGTTTCAGTTCCATATATTAGGACATTTGCCACCTTCCTTGATGACATACGATTTTCCCTGCCAGAGTAGGGTAAGGAAGGAGAAGGAGGGGTTGGTAGCCTTTGCTGGAGTGTGGGGACATTTTTTCATACCCATCATCACAGATTCTGGTGGAGCAGGGTTCGATCCCTGAGTCCAGAAGATCCCCTGGAGGAGGGAATGGCAACCCACTCCAGTATTCCGGCCTGGAGAATCCCATGGACAGAGGAGCCTGGCGGGGTTGCAAAGAGTCAGTGACTACTTAAGTGGCTGAGCACACACACAGGCGAGACCCGCTCAGCAATCCAAGAGATGCAGTATTTATCATCACAGGCACTCCGAAAAGCTTATCCCTGAATCCCAAGTTGTCATGGAGGCCTGTACTGGTTGTTTATGGTCTAGGGGAACCCCAGTGTTAACCCTGTGATTTCTTTCAGGAGAGGGTTGAAAGGCCAGATGTAAACTAAGGAGATGCTGCGAGGCTGCCCTGCTGAGATTTGCAGAGAACTTTTCAAAGACACAGATAATTAATACATGCCAAGGGGTGACTTCAGCAGTTCTATCTGAAAGTTCTGCCAACAGCAATTTTCCTAAGATAATTTTGTAACAGTTCTTCCAATTAAAAGGTTATAAAGGAGCCAGCCTCACATATCTCTATGTCTCAGGCAGATACTACTACTATTTTGAGGAAGGAGGTGAGACTCCAGGAACCTCTTTGTTTCGTATTTACTGAAAATTCAGATGTTCTGGTCTCCATGCCAGGAATCCATGACCGTCTAGAGACAACTTCCAAAACAAAGTTTCTGCTTTCCTTTGGTGGCCGCCCCAACACGCACCCCGACCTGGCCTTGGGCTTCTGTCCCTCTGCCGCTTCTTTTCAGGTCCAATCCCTTCTCTTCCAAAGAGCTTCTTCTCTGACCATCTGAGAGGTGTCTCCCGTAGCTTCCATGAACTCCTGCAGCACTTGCTAAGTCACTTCATTTGTGTCCGCCTCTTTTGTGACCCCATGGTGTGTAGTCAGCCAGGCTCCTCTGTCCATAGGATTTTCCAGGCAAGAACACTGGATTGGTTAGCCATTTCCTTCTTCAAGGGGTCCTCCCAACCCAGGGATAGAACCTATGTCTCCTGCATTGGCAGGCGGATTCTTAGCCACTGAGCCACCAGGGAAAAGGTCCTGCAACACTTATTTGATGTTTATTTCTTTCATTATTGGTTTTGATCTTGATTTATGATTTTTTGGTCACCCCAGCGAATCATCAGCTCTGTCGTGCCTGCTGGGTCTTAAGGGTATCACATGCAGAGTACATAGCTGTTGGTTGATTGACAGCTGGTCATTGGTCTGAGGCTTAGAATTTTTCTCTGTGAAGCCCTTGCTCCCATTTAAAACTTTTTAACCAAATGAGGAAGTGGAGTTTCTCAGGGATGAGAAAAGATAATGGGAATTTTTTGATTCCTTTGTTGGCCAAGGTTAAAGCATCTAATCTGTCTTACTCATGAAGATAATGTACTAAACAAACATTTGTTGATGATACTTTGTGTCATCTNATTTAAAACTTTTTAACCAAATGAGGAAGTGGAGTTTCTCAGGGATGAGAAAAGATAATGGGAATTTTTTGATTCCTTTGTTGGCCAAGGTTAAAGCATCTAATCTGTCTTACTCATGAAGATAATGTACTAAACAAACATTTGTTGATGATACTTTGTGTCATCTCTGTGCCTGGCACAGGAGAGATGCTGGAGATACGGATAGAAAGGTCTGGCCCTGACTTTGTGGACTTCTCAGAAAAGCGTGGGAAGTGTCAGGCAAGCACATGGTATGTGGGGAAGAATCAAGGTGCTTTGGAAGCTGGGGGAGAAAGCAGTTAACTCTGTCTAGAGGTAGGCTGGCTGGGTACCCTGTCTCCCTGGGACAGTCCAGGTCTGTGCCCATTATTCAACATAGTTATTAATGGACACCCTTTGCCCTCAGAAGTCTCCCAGTTTGGACAATAAATATTGATATAAGATCCCCCAACATAGAGAAGTCACAGAAGGGTTCACCAAGAAGGAGGTATTTAGGATGATACTGAAAAGCCACACAAGGGTCCCCAGGGTATTGTTTACATTTCCTAAAGCATTGGTTTTCTAACCATTTTTCCTCTCTTTACTGTGGATTTGCATACTAGTTCACAGACTGGCATTTGGGGATAAAGGGATTTGAGGGTTGATGGAAGGTGAAGTGGCTTCCCAGGTGGCACAGTGATAAAGAATCCGCCTGCCAAGTAGGACATGTGGGTTCAATCCCTGGGTCAGAAAGATTCCCTGGAGAAGGAAATGGCCACCCACTCCAGTATTCTTGCCTAGGAAGTCCCATGGACAGAAGAGCCTGGGGCGCTACAGTCTATGGGGTCGCAAAGAGTCAGGTAGGACTGAGGGACTGAGCATGCACGCAAGGAAGCTGAAGTTGGGCATTCCAGCGGAGTTCACACACTAATGTGCAGACAGGGGGATGTAGGTTGTTGTGGCTTGGAGCACATGGAAGATGAGACTGATGAACTGTGCAAAGCCTCATAGAGCAAGAGTTTGGACTCATAGCCCAGAATAAGATGCACTGAGAGACAACGAGAGACTGTAAGCAGGGGGAGACATAATTTGCATGATAGATGGTTCCTTTTTGAGTGTTGGTAAAAGACCGGAAGAGAACTGAGAGAGTGGCCCCCGGACACCTACCGCACAGTTGGGCCCCAGCACGTTTTTGTTGAATAAATGAATGGGAGAGTTTTTGAATATGTGGTAGTTGAAGCTACAGAGCTTTATGTGAGATTGCTCGGGGAAAGTAAAGAGAAGGAAAACACTGAACTCTGAGTTCCAGGGAACACCAACTTTCATGGGCTGAGGATGGAAGGGATAGTGGATGCTAAAACTGCAGGCTCTCATCGTGGCAAGAAGACCAGGCAAGTGGTGTCAGAAGAGAGGATGGGTGTGTGCTTCACAGTCACATGAAGGAGTGACAAATAGCATTGAAGAGTTTTTCTCAGAATTCACAATTCTGTTATAGAAATAGAAGTGGAAGTATTTACCTTATGGCAGATATCGAAACATAGGTAATTGGTTGGCCAAAAAATTCATTTGGATTTTTCTGCAAGCTATTATGGAAAAACCCAGATGAACTTTTTGGCCAGCCCATTACTTGGCATTATAGAATTACTATATTCATGCTGCATGCAAGATTTGAAGCTTTATCATTGTTAGTTTTATACATTGGGATTCTGAGGTTTACCTTATACAGTTTATGCCAGTACCGGGTGTAATAAAAGTCTGAGGCCATGTTCTTGGAGGATGATGGAATTACACAATGTTTAATCATTGTGAATTTACAAGTGGGCATAGTGATATATAAAGGGGTTAAAATACATGGGTGTTTACTTTCTACTAGAAGTGGAGCCATCCATGGGGGAGGGACACATTGAGTTACAATGCTGTTTGGAAGGATGGCTAGTTGTAGAAGCCAGGCTGAGTAGCAGTGTCACTGAGGTTTGTGGTAAAAATAAGAGACACTTGTTGCAGAATAGATTGTTACTTGTCCTCAGTCTCTCCTGAGAGACCCCAGGGGGAGGTAGGGGGTGGCATTATAACATATTGGAGGGAACTTGGGCTTTGGGTTCAGCAAAAATTATCCCATTTTCACCATTTCCTAACTCTGGCTTCCTGGTCTTGAATAATTATGGTAATAGTTGACAATAGTAATAATAAAAGCTAACATATATTGAGTGCTTACTCTGCATCCAGGTGCTGTGCTAAGTACATTACATACATTGTCTTTAACGCTTGTAACAAACTTCGGAAGAACCTATGACTATTACCTCTATAGATAAAGCAGAATGGAGGTTTAGGGGGTCTCTCGGACCTTGACCAAGATCTTATAGCCGATAAGTGGTGGTGCTGAGGCTGGAATCCAGGCTCTCTGACTCTTGGGCAAAAGTGAAGCTTTCAGTCATCAACCCCTGGGCAGTTCTGTTTTCTGCCTTTCCCACTACACATACACAATCCCTTCTCTCCACCTACTGGTTCTTTTTGAAGCAAATTGGAGACATTATGTCATCTTGTCTGTACATACTAGGTTATATTTCTAAACGATAACAGCTTTTTTTTTCTTTTAATATAGCCAAGTATTATTCCTTAAAAATATTAACAATCATTTCTTATCTAGTCAGTAATCAGATTTTCCTGGTGGGCCCAATATATTTTTTAATGATTAATGTATTTTATTCAGAATCCAAACAATGTTCACACTTGAGAGATACATCCATCTTTCTTTATAGACTTCCTTTCTCTATTTTGGTCTTCCCTGGTGGCTCAGCCGGTAAAGAATCCACCTGCAATGTGGGAGACTTGAGTTCAGTCCCTGGGTTGGGAAGATCCCCCTGGAGAAGGGACAGGCTACCCACTCCAGTGTTCTGGCCTGGAGAATTGCATGGACTGTATAGTCCATGGGATCGCAAAGAGGTGGACACAGCTCAGCGACTTCCATTTTCTCTATTTCCCCGATTTTTACTCTTCCCTAGCCGTTCATTTGTGAAACAGACTTATCCTGCGGGGCTCTCTATGGTCTGTCGGTTTCATCTTCATTTTAGTATTCTTCACTATATTCTTCAGTTTCCAGTGTCTCCTGTAGTTTGATCGAGACTGGAAGCTTGATCAGGTAGTTTGGTAGGAGCGCCTCATAGAAAGTGCTCTGTGGGAGGCTCATGTGCCTTTTTGTTTATTTGTGTGGTTATGACTCACTGGACTAACTGGGTGGTGATGGGGGCTTCCCTGGTGGCTCAGTGGATGAGAATCCACCTGCCAGTGCAGGAGACATGGGTTCAATTCCTGATCCAGGAAAATCCCACAAGCCCCAGAGCAGCTAAACCCATGAGCCACAGCTAGAGGCTGCGCTCTTTTTTTGATTTTTTTAATTTTTATTTTTTTAGTTTGTTTTGCTTTACGATGCTGTAATCGTTTTGCCATACATTGACATGAATCAGCCACGAGTGTATGTGAGCTCCCAATCCCGACCCCTCCTCCCGAGGCTGCACTCTTGAGCCCATGCTCTGCAACAAGAGAAGCTGCAGCGATGAGAAGCTTGTGCCCTGTAACTAGAGAGTGGGCCCCCCCCGCATAGCGCAAGGAGAGAGAAGCCCGGGCAGCAATGAAGAACGAGCACAAAATAAATAAATATTTTTTTAAAGAAAGACTAACTGGGGGTTTTAGGTGTTGTCAGCCTGATCTTTCCATTGGGAAGCTTCCCACGGCCCTTCAAAAACCACTTTGGTTATTGCTTAGATATATTATTTCAGAAATGGTTGCAAAATGATAATATTCTGTCATCTCTTCTTGCATTTGGTTAGCTGGAGGTTTTCTGTCAAGAAGAGATTTACCACATCAATTATTTGGTCACTTCAGGGTGTGGTCCATCTAGGACAATTAATGCTCATTTTTATTCCCTCTATTTTAAATAACGTTCAGAATTGTGAGTTGATTTTCTAACATCTTTCAAAGAAGACCAATGAGAGTGTCATTATGAACTCATGGATTTTAACACAATTCATGCGTTTATAGTCCTTTGCAGTTATTTCTTTTGAAGTTCAAGTTATCTTTGGCCCAGAGGAGAATCTTTAAATTGGCTTCTGAATCCTTTTGACATGACTGTACTGGTGTTTGAGGATGTCCTTACTTCGTGGTATGACAAAGATATTTCAGAATTCTCTAGTACATTTCCTGTCCCAGATCTTTTTATTTCTAGCTGATATTTAGAGACCACAATACAGGTGTTAGGAATTCTCTTTGCCTTTGGACTGGTCATTGTTCCTAGGTCTGTTCAAGTGGACAAAGTTAAAAACTATAGATAGGTATATATCTAGCTACTGAGACATGGGTGTATATATATATATATATGTTTGTGTATGCATATGTTTTTGTAAAAATGTGTATATGTATATGTGTGTGTGTGTGTGTGTGTGTGTGTGTATGCATATTGTTTCTGTTTAATATAAGCAAGGGCTTCCCCAGTGGCTCCGCAGAAAAGAACCTGCCTGCCAGTGCAGGAGATGCAGGGGATTAGATCCCTGGGTTGGGGAGATCCTTTAGATCAGGACATGGCGACCCACTCCAGTATTCATGCTTGGAGAATTCCATGGACGGAGGAGCCTGGTGGGCTACAGTCCATAGGGTTGCAAAGAGTCAGACATGATTGAAGTGACTGAGCACACAATGTAAGCAAATGTATCTATTTTTCCCCTTTTTTCCTAAAAGATAGCATACTATAGTTATTCACCTTGCTTTTTGCACTTACTGGTATTTTTCAGAGATCACTCTGAAACCATATATTAATATAAACATTTTCAGTACCTTTTACAACTGCAGAGACTCCATTGTGTAAATATACCAAACTTTATTTGTTTGGCTACATGGCTATTTTCAGTCTTTTGCCTTTACATTGTAATGGGAATGGTTTGTTTTTGGTGATGGGGGTTTATTTGCAAATCAGACATAAAGCCTGAATGGTTAAGTTTTTCCTTAACTAAATGGACAGCTGAATGAACAGTGCTGCAGTGAATAGCCTTGTGAATATTTATGTATGTATTCTTGCCAGTTTATTTTCCTAGAAGTGGAGTGGGATTGCTGGGTCAAAGGATAAGTGGATTTACAGTTTTGTTTGATATCACCAAAGTTCTTTCTGTGGGTACTGTACAATTTTGCATTCCCACCAGCAGGTAATGAGAGTTCCCTCTTACCCCACAGTCTTACCAGTAGACATGCTGTAAAAAACCTTTGGGCCTTTGCCATTCAAATGGTGAGAGATGACACTCTAGTGTAATTTTAATTTGCATCTCTTATTATGAGCTAGCTTGAGTTCCTTTTCCTATGTTTTGGGGCCATTTGCATTTCTTTTTCTGTGAACTGTCTCTTCATATTTTTTGGCCATTGTTATAGGATTTTAGGTCTTTTTCCCCTTTATTTATGAAGCTTTTTATACATTAGAGACATTATATACTAGGCATATCATCCCTAATATTTGACAGTTTTCCCCACTTTATCATTTGTCTTTTTCCTCTGATTATGGTTTTTCTAATGTAATTTTTTTCCCTTGACTTACTCAGTTGTATCAGTCTTTCTTTATTCCCTCTTGGATTTGAATCATGATGTAGAAAAACTTCTAGATTGTAGAGCAGCACTGTCCAATAAAAACATAGTAGAAACCACATATGGAAATTTTTAGCAGCTGCAATAAAGCAAATAAAAAGAAAGGTGTAATTAATTTAATAATATATTTCATTTAATCTACTATGTCAAAAATATTGGTATTTCAACAAGTAATCAGCATTTTAAAATTAGTAATGAGATATTTAAAGTTTTTTCATGCTCAATTTTTCAGAACTGATGTGTATTTTATACTATAGCACATCTCAATATAGTCACTAAATTTTCATTGTAAATACTTAATCTGTATGTAGATTTCATAAAATTTAAAGTTTAAAAGTAAGTTCACATAACAAAGTTATTCCAAGTGCACATAAAAGTCTTTCAATAGTTGTGTTGAGTGTCAGTTTTAAAATTTCAATTTATTTAAAAGAAATTAAAACTACAAATTCAGTTCTTAGCACATTTCAGGTGCTTGGTAGCCCTGTGTGGATAATGACTACCATCTTGGACAGCACAGTTATAGGATAGTCACCCGTATTTTCTTTCAGTATTTGTGTGGTTTAATCATTAACATTTAAATCTGTGACCATTGGAATTTGTGTTGGTGTATGGTATGGGGAATGGATCCAATTTTCTTTTTTTTTCTAACATGTTTATTTGGAAATCACAAACCACTTATTTATTAAAAAATTCATCTTTTCCCCACTAATTTGAGATGTACCCCTATCATATAGGCTTCCCTGGTGGCTCAGATGGCAAAGAATCCACCTGCAATGTGGGAGACCTAGGTTTGCTCACTGAGTTGGGAAGATCCCCTGGAGAAGGAAATGGCAACCCACTCCAATATTCTTGCCTGGAGAATCTCATGGACCGAGGCTACAGTCCGTAGAGTTGCAAAGAGTCGGACGGGATAGAAGTGACTTAAGGACAGCACAGCACACTTACCATATACTTAATTGTTATAAGTAATTAATAAGCTATATTTCTGCATTTTCTATTCTCTTCTGTTGGTTTGTCCCTGCATATTCCAATACCCTACTATTTTCATCATAGAGAACAGAGAAATATATTTTAATATTAAAACCATGTTGGGATACCATTTCATACCAAGCAGATTAGTAAATGTCTGTCAGCATTAAGCATTGGGCAAGAATGTGGAGCAGAGGGAATGTATACATACATTGGTGGTGACAGTATAATTTGATATATGATTTTGGACAGAAGTTTGGAATGCCTTGTGAAATGGTCATCCCCTGACCTTCACCTTCAGGATAGCAGAGCAGATCCAAACCTGGAGTGGGAGCGGTTTTGTTTAACAACTTCAGTTTGCCATTCTAATATTATCAATTTTTGTAGGAGTTGGATTGTGAAAAGGTTGGGAAGCAATGCCTTAGAGAAATTTACACAAGTGCATCAGAGATAGCAAGCCTATTCATAACAGTCGAACACTGAAAACAACTTTTATGGCAATCAACAGTATACTGAATACAGAAACTGTGATGTGTTTTATAATAGTCCTGAGAGTAACCTGCAACTGTGTGTAACAATATGGATGAATCTCACAAGTATAACGTTGAGAGGAAAAGGAATGTAGAAAAACGATATGGTGTGATCCCATTTATGTAAAATTCGAAAAATACGAAACCAAAGCAATACATTGTTTAAGGACTGAGTCATATATGAGATGACTAAAGAAAAGCGAGAGAACTATTAATATAAAGTGCTGGAAGATAGTGACTGCTTCTCTGGGCAAAGAGGAGGGGCAAAGTCACAGGGAACTTTGAAAGTGTTTATAAGGTTCTGCAAGCAGGTTCTATATGTAGGTAGGTACATAAATATTTTTGTTTTTATACATTAAATTGTATGTGTGTTATGTGACTACTATTTTATAATAAAACAGAAGCAAAACAACAGCAAAATTCCAGATCCAGGAATAGGCTAACCAAAAATCAGATAATTAAATTTATGCTCGAGGAAAACTTTAGATGTAAAACACATTGCTCTTTCCGTCTCTTATTTAGTGGCAGTGACTTTTTAATTGGCTGGCAGAACAGTTGAAGACAGATTTGCTTTTATTGTCTGGGTCAGGCAGCAAGAAATATATTGCTGTGTTCTACACACAAGAGTGACTGTCACATCACCAGGTACAACTACAGGTAGAAGGTTCTTTGACACTGAGGCAATTTGTTTTGGTACCAAACAATTAATTTTGGAACCATTTTTTGCATTTTAAGCCAT
The DNA here is from genome assembly GCA_006410615.1 of Neotragus moschatus. Taxonomy (NCBI): domain Eukaryota; kingdom Metazoa; phylum Chordata; class Mammalia; order Artiodactyla; family Bovidae; genus Neotragus; species Neotragus moschatus. The sequence continues at coordinate 119,531 of SJYA01002243.1, forward strand.
GGCCAGCTTTAAACTTTATTCAGAGAGAAGGTTTTTGAAGAGACAGCATCATAAATAGCAAATGTTTACCAAGTATATGCTATACACCAGATGCAATGTCTACATTACGTCATTTAATCCAGATAACAGTCTCCTATTAAGCCATACAGGTTATACATATTGCCAGAGAGTCAACTCAGGAAAAACATGATGAGATTTTCATGCAAGCTTGTCTGACCCCAAATCCCATATTCCAGAACAGCTTCAAGAACTAATGCATCCCAGCTCATTCCAGAAAGAGTATTTCTAGCCTTAACATTTCAGAGAGGGAAGTGCAGGTCTTCAGAATGTCTGGGATTTTTAACATCTGTTTAAGTTTGCTGTCTTCAGTAGCATTAAGCGGCTGCTCTTGACCCCTCTGTTTGACGATCCTTTCATAGACTTGGTGGCCTTAAAGAATTTGATTGACTGGGTAGTGGAAGACCTGCCAGGGTTTCTGTTGGTTTTCTGATATGAACTCTTTCTTAATTTTGCATACCCAGGATTAGCCCAAACCTCAAAACCTCTCTTCACCATGTCTGTGCAAAGCCTTAGCAGCCTATTGCACCTCTGCCATTAAGATTACATGATCTCTTTCTCCAACTTGTCAAAATTTTAAAACCGTTTTTTTTTTTTCCCCCCTTGGTTCTTCAAGAATGACCTTATATATCCCAAAGTGTGCTTTCAGCAACTGAAACTTATTCCTGCTCTTTTATCTGGGTCGTTATTTGGCATATTATCATCAGACCCAGCACTGATAATTGTCATTATGCTTTGAAATTACATCATGTTTAGCTTCAGAGTTCCCCCGTTCTTACCCCTTCTTTCAACTGGTATTTTCTGGAGAGAACACAGCTGAGGAAGGCGATAGGGTGGGAAGGAGTATTCAAATGAGCATTTGGTTGCTAGGTAACCTGACTTACTCAGGATTTGTGACTTCCTAAAGTTATGTAGAAATTAACTGCAGAGCTATCTGGAATCTCTGTCCAATGGCACATTCCTCCTTAGATTAGTGTGCATTCACTTTGGAGCTGACAGTAGCTTCTAAATCTACACAGCCTCTTTCTCTAGGAGCTATTAGACTTACTCTTTCAAGAGAGTGAATATGCTAAAAAAAAAAAAAAACCCGGGCCTTTTTTATATAAATAAAAATGAGGTCAGTGTATAAGTGAAGATGGTGAATCCCCATCACATCCTGTGATCTGTGGATGTGTGAGTGCCTTTCCAAGCCCTGGGAAGATAGTTTTCATAGTGATACTGAAGTCAGCCTTATATCTTCCTTCTGTCTTCATTATATTTGAGTTTCCGCCAAGTTTGCTTTAAGTTCTAGTGTCAAGAAATATACTTGTCCTTTGTGTAATCGCCAATGAGAGTTATATGGCGTTCTGTGTGAAGGTAAACTAGCTTGCATGTATTTAGATATTTCACTTTTTAAAAAGCATAATATCTGAGATTAACAAAAATTAATACGTGCCTATGATTTGCAAGGAAGTAAAGTATGTCCAGAAAATGAAATGCATGTGGGATTTATACCGGTTTTCTACTACTTGATTAGATCCTATAGTAATATGTTTTGAGGGCTCTTTCTTGGATCTTAGCTGTTGTCAGCCACAAAGGTGGGATCAGAGTGAGGGTGAGGGAGTAATGGCCTTGAAAGGAAATAAATAGAAGCAGTGGTATTTACGATCTTTGGAAAATAACATTTATTTTCGAACTTGTAGCAGGTTATTTGTTAAGTGGCAGAGAGGATCCGAATTCTGAGGGGAATTCAGTTCAGATAGCACTGCTTATCCTCTGCACGCAGCCTGCAGATAACCTTGTAATTTACAGCAGCACGTTCAGACTGTATCGTCCTGATTGCTCCTGTAAAAGCCTATTCCGGAAGGACTTGAGCCTCTCTCTACTTTGTGCTTTAATGGGCCAGCTGCATGCATGTGAAAGCAGTAAGGGAGACTTGGAGAGGCTGTTGTCTTTTGGATGCTTCCTTGAGACTGAGTGGGTTTTTTCCTCCTTTCTACACTGCCCTCCTTCCCCTTTCTCTATGTAGTTGAATTTTTGATGTGGCACTAACACATGTGGCTGTAACGTTTTATACGTTTAAAATGAGTGGGAAAAAATTAAATACATGCCTAAATGGTATTTCCCATAATTGAATGAACTACAGCTCCATTTGGTAGCATTTAATATGAAAAACTCCAAGAATCTCTCAGGTTAAGATTTTCTCTCTCAGCTAAACAGAACTTTCCCCAAGTCACAGCCTGTGTCCTGCCACCTCCACTTAGTGCCGTGATTGCATCTATTAAACAAATGCGTGCACAGCCGTCCAGAAATCCACAAACACTGTTTTCTTTCCCTAAGTAAATAAAACACTGCGTTGGCCAAAAGGGACGTTTGGGAACTGAAAACCCGAACAAACATTTTGACCACCCCAGTGCATCATCTTGGGTTATTTTGATAGCTGTAAGCAATCTCTTACCTGCTTACCTTTGAAGTGTCTTGCCTTTTTTAGGGCAGATGGTGGGACTAGGGCACTTAAGGAAACATGCCAGCTCTCTAGCAAATCATTCATGATGCCAAATGAACATTGTATTTGACAGGGCTATTTATTTTTTTTATCAAGTGTAAAGAAGTCTTAAAATAAAAAGTTTTGTCTCTTCCTTGCATTGATAAGTCGTGATGAGGCCGTGAGAAAGTCAAGGTGAAGAGGACTTGGTCTTGTTTGTGCTGCGTGGGTACAGGGATTCCATAGCAAATGTGCTGATGGGTGTCAGGTGCAGAAAGGAGCCATGACTTTCCAAGAGGAGGGTTTAGAAACCATGGAGTGGGCCACGGGGAGTTGGAATTCTCATTCTCACTTTTCACTAGACTGGTTCTCCCTTTGTTACCTATGGTCAGCATAAGAAAGAGCAGTTGGAGAGTTAATAACTCAATGATCATTATTAACACTGCGACAGGGCAGCTAAGAAGGAGAAACATGTCCTAAATGGAACTTGTAACAGTTCAATATTTCCTTGCTGAGTGGGTAGATGACTCAATGCACTTGGTATAATACTTTAGAATTGCTCCATTAAAACTGGAAAATGTGTCTTAATATTGTAACATCGCAGTCAGGAATGGTTTATTTTTGTTGGTGGTAGTTTATTTCCAAATCAGACATAAAGCCTGAACTGAAACATTACTTGTCATTTACTGGACAGACAGCTGAATGAACAGAGAAAGTAACTGAATTTATTCTACAGCCGCCGAAGCCCTTAGTATGGCGGCTTTGTGCTTGTTGGCCAACCCTGCTGCCAAAGAGACTTAAGTGTCTCAACAGTGGGACCCACTCTGTTGGTAAGAAAATACTGCTGTACTAGGCTTTTTATTAACTTGAAATTTTAAATTCATCATTTCTTATTTTGAATCCAGTTCAACAAAGGGTTATTATTTGGGTCCTTTGCTAGGGCCTGGAGCTTTGCTAATTGAGCTATAGGTTAAAATGTTTATCATCAAAGAGGAAATTTTGTCTATGTTAGGTATTTGTGAGGAATGAGAAATCCCTGATAAGCGCTGAGAAATAGGAATAGTCACTCAGCTGCTAAAGAGATAGAACGAGAAGGCTCATCCCCCTGAAGGCTTTACCCATCCTTTGGGGATAGTCTGACCTTTGAAAAAGCTTTAGTGGTCAGATTTCACCACCTTTTCTCTTGCATCCCAATCTGATGAAGTCTCATGCATAACAAAAATGGCACATTAGGGTCCTTTTATTTAATTCTGACAATGCCTCACTAGAAAATTGTAGAACAAAGTCTGTTCCCTAGCCACAGGGCTATTCTTCCAGTGACCTCATGGGTTTGCATGTCAGTGTTCTTTCTGTAATAGACCACTAAGAGTTATTTTGGCTGAGAAGGTGAAATATGGGTAGTTTCCAACTATTCAGCTCTCTTTTTTTTCCATTCTTACACAACTTTCAAAGAAAGTTTCCTTTGATGTTTGTAGTGTTGGGATGACCCGAAGCCAGCAGTTGGCTTAAACTATTTGCTGTAGTTTCGCCTTGGGCCAGGTGAATCACAGCTGGGGGGCCAGGAATCTGCTGTTTGTATTTTTCATTGAGTGGGCTCTTGTGTTGGAATACACTAAGGTCAGAATTGATTCTGACCTTCAGCCTTTGTAGAAAGAATTATCGCACAGTATTAGGAAAAAGCAAATGAAACAGGTTAGTGGCGGAGTGTATGTGGGCTCTGGAATGTGGACTTGAGATGGGGGCCAGGAAATGACCTGCAGATGGGTTTTTAACACAACACCTTTTCAGGTCTCTGCTTAGTCGCTTCAGCCATGTCTGGTTCTTTGTGACACCATGGACTGGAGCCATCTGTCCAGTGGGCTTCTCTAGGCAAGAATACTGGAGTGGGTCGCCATGATCTCCTCTACCCAGAGATTGAACCCATATCTCATGCATCTCCTGCATCGCAGGCAGGTCCTTTATCAACTGAGCCACCGGGGAAGCCCCGCTATTGGAATAAAGGGATTCATAGTGGATTTTGGTGAATTGAAACAGAAAGAGCAAGAAAGTGATCTATACCAAAGTAAAATGATCCTCTTAATCATGAATTAATAGCTCTTTTGTTGTTTAGTTGCTAAGTCGTGTCCAACTCTTTGTGACCCCATGGACTGTAGCCTGCCAGGCTCCTCTCTTCATGGGATTCTCCAGGCAAGAATACTGGAGTGAGTTGCCATTTCCTCCGCCAGGGGATCATCTCCACCCAGGGATTGAACCTGCATCTCCTACATTGGAAGGCAGATTCTTTACCACTAAGCCACCACTTTGCAGAGGGAGGATTTCAGTCCACCTGGCCAACCTCATGGAGAAGGTAATGGCACCCCATTCCAGTACTCTTGCCTGGAAAATCCCATGGATGGAGGAGCCTGGTAGGCTGCAGTCCATGGGGTTGCTAAGAGTCGGATACGACTGAACGACTTCACTTTCACTTTTCACTTTCATGCATTGGAGAAGGCAATGGCAACCCACTCCAGTGTTCTTGCCTGGAGAATCCCAGGGACAGGGAAGCCTGGTGGGCTGCCGTCTATGGGGTCGCACAGAGTTGGACACGACTGAAGTGACTTAGCAGCAGCAGCAGACCTACCTCAACTTTGAAGCTGACTGTCTTCCTAGCACACTGCCTGGTTCACCACAGGCCTCAGAAAAATTGAATTAAATGTTATGGTGACTCCAGGGCCTCTGGGTATTCATTGTTTCATTTCCCTTCTCTGTGGGTTTCTGAGTAATGTCTTACTGTTCTAAACTGTCCTCTCAGTTGGCTTTACTTTAATTTATGCCCTTTCTCAAGCAGCACTGAATAGTAGCTATCAACAGAGGAGAATCAAGACATCTATATAAATGTGTATAATGGCAGGCAAAGACATAGAGCAGAATAGAAATAAAATATAAAAATTGGCAAACTTATAAAACATAAAATGATAAGACTATGGGGAAGAAAGTGTAAGGACAGTAGGAAATTTATTTTTTTCAATATAATAGAAATAAAGCATCTGTTTGTAAATTTTAAAATAATATCTAATAAATATGCTGCAAGAGTCTTCTTTGTAAAGAATGTATTGTTTTGGTCAGAAAAAGAAAAAAAAGAACTGTAATAGTGTGTTTATGTAGGCAATATGGCTTTGGAAGCAATGGTCAGATAATTATGCTTGTACCTGAATAGGTAAAGATGTTTCAGGCCATTAGAATTTGTCTTCGGAGGAAGAGTTATACAAAGATCAAGGAGGTTTTTCAGGTGGATATATTGGATTTCATACTTTAGTCATAACTCTTGAACATGTTGAATAAGTTTTGACTAAATTTGTAATAGCACAAGAAATGTCTTAGATTCAACCCTGTGGTTTGATGTGCAGTATTTAAACAACCAATAAAAGCCAGTCCATTTCCAAATGAACATTTTTCTGTGAATTAAAATGAAATACAGTGTACTTTAAGTGGATAAGGTGGCTAGTGGTATATGTCCCTATTGAATGAGAAGCTGTGGTCAGTTTTCCAATCTTCTAATATACATTTTGGATTAATTTTATCTGAAATTATGAAAGGTTAATTTACCAAAACTGTTTTTTTCCCTTATGTCCCTTCATCAACTAGAGTTGCTTTTCTCAGGCAATTCTAAAATCCTACAGAAAAACTATAAATGAAATATTTCCACCTGGAGAAAGTGCCTTATTGATTCTCTAATTTTATTTCCATTAAAAAAATTTCAAACTATATGAAGGCCTAAACATGAATATATGTGGCTTCTGGGGAAGTTTCTTAGCAAATACACAATCAGCGGGGTCCTATGTAGTTTTCAGGGTTGGTGTTAAGCAGGCTTAGAAAAACTACTAGCTTCTCTGGTCTTCAGAGATCTCTTCTGCAAATGGGCTAGAGGCTGTAACTCCCTTACTCATGATTACAAATGAATTATATTTATCTGTGTTTGTGTGTGTGTGTGTGTGTGTGTGTGTGTGTGTGTGTGCGTGCGCAGTAAGCTGTGGCTATTGGGCAGCTGCTTACAAACTACAGTGTGGAGAGTTCAATGTTAACCTTTTTTTAAAGCCAACATAACTAAAAGTTATTGGTTATGTTTCTTTGAAATGACTCATACTGAGTTTATTATGAGACATTAGTAGGTTCTGTGTTCTTTCAGTCATAAGCTAAAATTTGTCTTCAGTCCACTAAGCTTGCCTCACTGTGCCAGACCTGGTTGCAGGATTCAAAACTTATTTGATGCCCTCCTGGTGCTAATCATATAGTCGAGAAGACACCTAAAATTATGCAAAGATGACTATTTAGAGACTATTTGATATGGCTGATCATCACTGAATTAAATTTCCCAGAGAACTGGAATGTCCAAGCGTCCCTCTTGTTCCTGTTGTACAAGTACAGATGGCTTTTTAGTGGGATGGATACTACGGCAAAGATAATATCGTTGGGTGCTTTTTTTATTTCTTTGTCTTTAGTTTAGTTTCCCTAACCCCTGTTTTTCAGTCCCTGTCAGGTAAAGCAAGGGTTTTCCTAGGAAATAATGCAGCCAGGTTTAATTGCCACTCAAATGAAGACAGCACACAACCCACAGTTAAGGCAGGAGTATCACCCTGGGGATTGTCAGCAGACCAGCCGTGGGTTTTCCTGTGTAAGATGGTTGAAGATACAGTATAAATTATAGACTCTGGGTAATGTGAACACATCTCCCTTGGATGGGTGCTTGCAAACATCCTCACGGTTGGAGAACACTTAGAAGAAGCTTCATATAGGGGTAAATAATGCTCAGGTACTCATTTGTCTACTTTTTAAAGAAACATGTTAGTAAAAACAAAGAAATCAGAATGAAAATGGCAAAGGGATCAGACCGATGAAGCTAGACGAGAGTTAAAGTCCAGAAATGCATCCTGGAAGGCTCTGTCTAATTACATTATAGGTAGTCTGCAGATTTAGCCCTGAGTTTCCCCGTAGCCAGGGGAGAGGAAACATCATCAGTTACAAGATTCAGTTATGAAATAAAAATATGCCATTTCTTCACACAAGCACAATTGTTGCAGGTACTCATATGGAAGAAATTCCTCCTCGTGAAGGGTCAGCTGGGTGATGACAGTTTAACTTTGCTTTGGAAAATCCAGATTTCTTCCTGAGCCTTTTCTAGAAATAGTCCTGTTGATTATTGAAGGTGGGGAGCATTGTAAGACATCACACTTTACATATCTAGAGGGATTTCCTGGCTTTCCTCCTGGGAGTCAGTCGTCTTAAACCCCAAGAGCAAGTGAAAGAAACATAATCTCTGCTGTTTGCCTGTTATCTCTTTGGTGGATTTGTGTTGCTGGATGACCCTGCAGTGTCCACCGTGAGTCATTTCTTAAATTCTTTAAGGAAAAGAATGAGGGACTTCCCTGGTGTTCCTATGGTTAAGAATCTGCCTGCTTAATGTAGGGGACACAGCTTTGATCCCTGGTTTTCAGCTAAGATCCCACATGCCTTGGGGCAACTAAGCCTGTGGGCCACAACTACTGAGGCCCACAAGCATGCGGGCTGCAACAGAGACGCTGCCAAAATGAGAAGCCCCCGCTCACCACAACTAGAGGAAACCCAGGTGCAGCAACGCAGACCTGGTGAAGCCAAAAATGAATAAATAAATGGGAAAAAAGTTGTTTTGTTGTTGCTGTTGTTTAAGAAAGAATGATTGTGGCTTTGTGCATGTTGAGATGTACGGGTATGACAAAGTCTATGTAGGAGAAATTCTTAAAAACCCTAATATTGGTCATCAAACTCCAGAGGTGAAGCTCATCCTTACATCCTGATAAAAATTATACACTCTCTGTAGGCAGTTATTGAATTTATCTGAACTAAATCTCGCAGTGTTAATGATGACCAAGGTAAGGGAGTGAGTCGCTGCTTTGGGTCAGGATAGATGTCCGGTCTGAACTTCTTAATGATGCGAGAGTTGATTTTCTTTTTAGGTTCATAAAAGCATTTGAAATCTATAGGATGTTTTTGGATTCTTTCTGGTTTTGATCAGCTGCAGAGCTTACCAGTCACTCTCTGAAGACCTGAGAGAGACTCTGGTCAGACCTGAGTTACCAGAGGAGTATGTTTCTGAAAAACGCCCAGTAACCCGAGGCATTGAATCTGTGGCCAGGATTGGCTGTCTCACCAACCACTAGTTTCCAGAGAAGACGGCAGGGAATCTTGGAGAGGGGTGTAGGAAGTGGAGTGGGTGTGTGTCAGGTCTGCCCTGACTCCCAGAGCCTTGCGAAGAATCCTCCCTGCCCTGGCAGTATGGCCTGTGCGTATGAGCGAGCATGTGGTGAGGACAGCTTCACACCTCTTTTTTTCGTCTATATACTTTGACAGAGAAATCGAAAGGAAAGAGGAGCCTCAAAGTCAGAGAGGAGTGGCAAGGGAAAGTCACTGCCTCGCATTTGAATATTACCCTGGATAAAAAAAGGTCCCTTTGTGTACATATCACAGCTGCTTCCTCCTTCCCCTAAGGTAAATCCATTGGCCATTGTGGAGTTGCTTGTGTGATTATTAACAGTAACCTTCCACTTACACAGACACTGGGAAGTCTTTGGAGTAGAAGACCTGACCTGAGAACTATGGAGTCTGGTTGTACCTCTTCCCACTCCCCAGTAACCTAACACGAGACCCAGAGCTTGGGAGAAGGCGGTGGCACCCCACTCCAGTACTCTTGCCTGGAAAATACCATGGGCGGAGGAGCCTGTAGGCTGTAGTCCATGGGGTTGCTAAGAGTCGGCCCAACTGAGCGACTTCACTTTCACTTTTCACTTTCATGCATTGGAGAAAGAAATGCCAGCCCACTCCAGTGTTCTTGCCTGGAGAATCCCAGGGACGGGGGAGCCTGGTGGGCTGCCGTCTATGGGGTCACACAGAGTGGGACACGACTGAAGCGACTTAGCAGCAGCAGACCCAGAACTTAATAGTTGCTCGGTAAATGCATATTGGATTGATTTGATTTTAGACACCGGGAAAACAGTCCTTGGTCTGTTTTTGGAAGAGGGGGTAAACATCACTCAGTGGAATCCTCGGAGAGTGCTGGTCATGCCTAGGTATTCCAGTGACTGTGACTAAAGCTTGACACGTGTGAACCTGAACTAACTGGAGGAGCCCAACAGATGGACAGTTTGATTTTAGTAAAACGAAATCAGAAAACCTAACCAAACCATGGATCTGGGAGTAAACGTCCTAATTAAATAGTCTAGTTTTTATTCTCTTACATAAGACCCAAATTCAATCCCTGGATCGGGAAGATCCCCTGGAGAAGGCAGTGGCTATGCACTCCAGTATTCTGGCCTGGAGACTTCCATGGACAGAGGAGCCCAGTGGATCACAGTCATGGGCTCGCAAAGAGTTGGACGTAATTGAGCAACTAACACTTTCAGTTTCACTTATTTAGTATGCTAGATTGACTTGCTTTTTGTTGATATTGTTCTTTGATTAAAATCTGAGAAAACCATTTATAAATTTTCTGATTTAGGAAGGAAAAAGGATGCTTCTCATTCCTAGCTTAGATGCATTTGATGAAGATCAGTGCTTATTAAACATTGTATTGGTTGTGGGGTTGGCCATATGTGTGATTTTGCACTCTTGTGTTCTTGGAACTTTACTTTTCAAAATGGTAAGACATACGTTTCTGTGGTTCTTCCGTATTCCCACCCAAACATGGTACTGTGCTGGGCACTGGAAGTACAGCAGTGAGCGTGACACTGAGTAAGGTTGTGGGATGCATGCGTGCGTGCTCAGTCACTCAGTCATGTCCGACTCTTTGCTGTCCTCTGGACTGCAGCCCGCCAGGTTCCTGCATCCATGCAATTTTTATGGCAAGATCCCTGGAGTGGGTTGCCATTTCCCCCTTCAGAGGACTCTCCCAATCCAGGCATTGAAACCGAGACTTGTGTCTCCTGCATTGCAGGCGGATTCTTTACCTCTGAGCCACCAGGGAAGCCCAAAGTTGTGGGATAGTGGATCACAGATGTGTACAAGTGGTCTTTGTGTATTTAACGAACACTACCCAGGAATACCCTGGAGAAGAAAATGGCTACCCACTCCAGGATTCTTGCCTGGAGAATTCCATGGACAGAGGAGCCTGATGGGCTGCAGTCCATGGGGCTGCAAAGAGTCAGACATGACTGATCAACCAACACACCCAGGAATACAGAAGGCAAGGCTCCACACTTGTTGGCTCCACTACCAGTTAGCAATGTGATCTTGAAAATATGAAGCCTCTTTGGACCTGTTTGCCTTATGACTCATGACTGGATTGGGGTCTAGATGAGTTTCCAAACTTCAGAGCATGTCAGAATCAGCTAGAAAACTTACTGAAATGACATTTCCTGGTCTTTACCAACAGATGATCTGTTGCAGTAGGTCTGGGATGGAGCCCAGAATTTTTCTTTTTTTTCTGCATGTTCTGTTCTGATGGAAGTGGTCTGTGGGTCACACTGTCAGAAACACCTGGTGTAGTTCAGTGATTTTCAAGCCATGGGAGGTGTCCCATTAATGAATCGTGTAATCAATTTACTAAATTTTGAAGAGGCTTTAAAAATGAAATAGAAGAGTAGAAAAATTATCCAAGGTAGCTTCCCTGGTGGCTCAGATGATAAAGAATCTGCCTGCAATGCAGGAGATCTGGGTTCACTTCCTGGGTGGGGAAGATCCCCTGGAGAAGGGGATGGCAACTCACTCCAGTTTTCTTGCCTGGAGAATCCCATGGACAGAGGAGCTTGGCAGGCTACAGTACAGGGGGTCGTAAAGAGTCGGACACGACTGATCAACTAACACTTTCATTGAGCAAAGATAAATAAAATTAGAAAGCCATGATCTACATTTTGAACAGTTTGTTACAGCAGAACCCAGTTCCAGGAATCTAGAAAACTATTCAGCCTATTCTCTGCTGATTGATTTGAATGTGCAAATAGATCTGGAATTCATCTCATTCTTGGAGCACTGAATATTTCAAGAAGATGAATTTATCTGGGTTTTAATATGCACAGTGCCACCTAACCTGCCCTTGGATAGAAGTACTGATCTCATCCTTGCAGGGGAAACTTTTCAGTATCATAACATTGAGGTAAGAAGGTCTTTCCTAAGGCTTGTCCTCATGAATATAAGAAGAAGCCCTGATCCCTTCCATTTGTTGAAAATGACTTGGATAACATGGAAATTACAGTCCCAGGCCAAAAATAACACCAGAGGCAAACTCACAGCCACAAGATCTTCTTCCTAAAGAGAGGATTTATTGAGAGGAGCTGTAGATGGTTACTCCGGAAAACTGAACATCTCTCTTTGCTAGTATTTGCCCAGTGTGTGCCTTTTGGATGAATATTCTGTTGGACCACCTCAAGTCTAAGATGCTAAGTAAGACCTTCCTTTCATTCATTTGATCACTTATTCCTTGAAGGAATCATAGCCTTTAATTTTTAATTTTTCCCCTCAGTGAATGATTTTAACTGATGAGAATGATAATAGGAAGAGAGTAAAGTTTTGTGAAAATAAGATGTTAGATTTGGAGGCACTTGGCAGAAATCAATCATTTAATTTATTATAGATACTCACATATGTGTGTCCAAACAGGAAACACTGTCTTCAAAGTAACTTTGCTGATTTTGTACCCATTCCAAAGATCTTGTCATGGCTTAAAAACCAGAGTGTCTATAGCCAAACATTATTTGAACTCTTTTTTTTTTTTTTTTTTTTGTATTTGCCTGCAGAGTCTAGTTATGAGCCTACTAAGAAAACCAGTTTCATTACTTTTATGGTCACACCTCATTTTTATGAAAAACAGTATTACTCAACATGATTACCTGCCTTACTTGTCAAGCATGGCTCTGAATGTCTGTTGATTGCATCCGGGGATCAAAGACAGCTTCAAAGGACAGTGTACTGTCACTGAGCTATTGAAATAGGAGTTCAGAAAGAGGGGTTTCAAAAGTACATGAGCAACCCTCTTCATTGTGTCGCTGGAAGAAGTACAAGTTTCTAAAGATGACCATTCCAAAAGGCTGGTACTCTTAAATATAACATTTCTCAAGCATTTGTTTTAAAACAAAACTGAGTCACACTTTCTCCATTTTGACTGACAAGTTGCCAACGATGGTCCAAAAAAGACCCAAGAAATGGTTGGAATTTAGGCCAGTTTCACCAGTGACAGAAACCCGAACAGGCTTTGCCTGTGATTCCTCCAAGGAATGAATGCTTGGTGAATAAAAATCACCTTTTTCTTTTGCTGGTGAATGCTGGTATACTGGCTGATCTATTCTCTAGCTGCATGTTTGTGGCTCAGCTAAAATCATGGTGCCTGAACAGTAAGAGGGAAGGGGGACTGCTTAGGCAAGACAGGGCTTGCTTACAAACTAGGGAGATTACCATCAGAGCCCTTTCCAGTGAACAGAAAAGATGCATACAGTGAATAAGGCCTTTGCTAGCATAAGAAAAAACAGTCAAAATTCATAGCTGCTTCCATAGCGACAATGCTATTTTTCAAGTATTGTTAGATCCTAAGTACACCCTTCCCCCAAAGACATCCATGTGTCAAGACAGCTCTCAGAGTAGTTATGGAATACTTGTGAAGGTTTTTAATTAAAAATCTTCCCTAGAGATAGCCTGTTTGATTTACATTATTAATAAAGTAAAAATGTCAGCAAATAAGAGGTCTCAAAAATTAAGGCTTTAGGATATCACTTGTATGTGGAATCTAAAAAAAAATAAATAAATAAAACAAAGCAGTACAAATGAACTTATTTACAAAACAGAGTCATAGACGTAGAAAACAAACTTATGGTTATGAGGGGGAAAAGCGATGGGGAGGTGGGGTGGAAAGGGGGTTGCAAGGGAATGATAAATTGGGAGACTGAGATTGACATATATACACTACTACATATAAAACAAATAAGGACCTGCTGTATAGCACAGTACTCTATAATGACCTAGATGAGAAAAGAATCTAAAAAATGTGTATGTGTATGTATATATATGTATAACTATACACTTTGCTGTATAGCAGAAACTAACACAGCATTGTTAATCAGCTATACACCAATAAAAGTTAATTTAAAAAAATAAAACTGAGAGGATTGCCATCTTAATTGAAACAGTTTAAGCAGGGATTTTAAATTGGAGATTTTCAACAATTCACTAAAGGGATTCTTGGCATTTACATGTGTGATCTAATTTTAGATATTTGAGCTCACAATTTAGAATGATCAAGTAAAAGAAAAACTTCAGTTACCCATTCAGTTATCCATGGGATACACTGAAGTTTCTTGTGAGCGAGGCCATTTCCAACGTCAGCATCTGCCAGATCCTCGTTTGCCTCTGTCCCTAGCCCTTGACGTTGCCACCTCCCATCTAGGAAGGATGAAAGAAGATATTTTGTTAGGCAATGTCTGAATTTGGGTAGAAGGTCTAATGAGCTGTGCTAGAATAAGGCCAAGTCTGACTGGGGACAAAACATTGTCGTGCTCTGTGTTTGGGAGACCTCTGTGTCTGGTCTTTCTCCCCGTCCCCCCCCAGAGTCTGTAGTTCAGGAGTTGATTAAGGTGGTGACGGTAGCTTTGGGCCTTGCCTAAACACACAGCCTATTCTGAGCCATAGCAGTGGGTTTGGACTGTTCCCCCATGGTCTGAAGAGACGCTAACCCTTCCAGAAACTTTTGCTCACAAACCCTGTCTCCTTTGTGGTGTGGTGGCAACTGAGACTTCGGTCCACCACTGAGATGATTCAGGGAAAACAGCCTCCATTGGAGTTACTATTTCTCTGCCACTCTCTGGGGGCTGCTGGACTTAGCTGTCTGAGTTTGACGTAGGTTTTTCTCTGTTGGGTTTGGGTAATGGCCCTCAGACTTCTCTTACCCACCTCGGAAATGGTGATCAGGAGGTAATTGAACTTATCGAGTGCTTTTCTTCTATAAATTCATTCATTCTGCAGATACAAGTTTTCTCATTTCATTTCAAGATCTGCAGGCAGTACCTGGGCAGGGGTGACTGCATGCCAGTTGGTGGAGGATTAGTGAAGGGGCTGGGGTCGTCCTGGTTGCACAGCTAGTCTTCAGGGAAACAAGTGGTGAAGTTACTTGGTCACGTCATCTCCCTTTCTTGTTCTGTTATTTTTGGTTTGATTGTAACAGTAAGAGAATGATTTTATTCTGTTTTATTATAAAACTAAAGCTCCTTTTATTTTATTGTGTGTGTGTTTTTTTAATAGTCCAAGTTTTCTGTCTATAATTAACTGTACTTTAGATTCTTTCCATAACACTTCCATGCGGGCCTCTTTGTTGTCTGGTGTTATCAAAGTGGTGAATCCATTTTAAATATTATTTATTTATTTAAAAATTCACTTGTTATAATTGGAGGATCAATATTGTGTTGATTTCTGCCATACATCAACCTGAATCAGCCACAGGTATACTATGTCCTCTCCCTCCTGAACCTCCCTCCTGCCTCCCACCCCATCCCACCCCTTTAGTTTATCACAGATTTGAGCTCCCTGCATCATACAATAAGATATCATCATACAATTAGATATCCACTGGCTATCTAATCTTACATATGGTCATGTATGCTGCTCTCTCAATGCATACCTCCCTCTCCTTCCCACCCGGAGTCCACAAGTCTGTTCCCTATGTCTGTGTCTCCATTGCTACCCTGCAAATAGGTTCATCAATACTATCTTTCTAGATTCCATATATATACATTCATATACAATATTTGTCATTCTCTTTCTGACTTACTTTACTCTGTATAATAGGCTCTAGGTTCATCCAACTCATTAGAACTGAGTCAAGTGCAATCCTTTTTATGGCTAAGTAACATTCCATTGTGTATATGTACCACAATTTCTTTATCCATTCATCTGTCAATGAACATCTTGGTTGCTTCCATGTCCTAGCTATTGCAAATAGTGCTGCAATAAACACTGGAGAAAGAACACTATAAACAAGTTTAAAAAACAACCCTCAGAATGGGAAAAAGTAAAATAGCACATGAAACAATTGACAAAGGATTAATCTCCAAAATATACAATCAGTCATTCAGCATAATACCAGAAAAATGAACAACCCAATCAAAAATAGGCAGACCTAAACAGACATTTCTCCAAAGAAGACACACAGGTGGCTAATAAACATGGAAAGATGCTTAGTGTCGCTCATTATTAGAGAAATGCAAATCGAAACCACAATGAGGTATCACTTCACACTGGTCTGAATGGCCATCATCAAAAAAATCTACAAACCATAAATGTGGGAGAGAGTGTGATGAAAAGGGAACCCTCTTGCACTGTCGGTGGAAATGCAAATTGACAACAACTACTGTGGAGAACAGTATGGGGATTCCTTAAAAAAAACAAGGAATAAAACTAACATAAGACCCAACAGTCTCCTACTGGGCCTCTACCCTGCTGAAGAAGGGAATGGCTGCTGCTGCTGCTAGGTCGCTTCAGTTGTGTCTGACTGTGCGACCCCAGAGATGGCAGCCCACCAGGCTCCCTGGTCCCTGGGATTCTCCAGGCAAGAACACTGGAGTGGGTTGCCATTTCCTTCTCCAATGCATGAAAATGAAAAGTGAAAGTGAAGTTGCTCGGTCGTGTCCGACCCTCAGCGACCCCATGGACTGCAGCCCACCAGGCTCCTCCACCAATGGGATTTTCCAGGCAAGAGTACTGGAATGGGGTGCCATTGCCTTCTCCGCATATACCCTGAGGAAACCATGATTGAAAAAGCTAAATTTTATTTATTTTGTCTGTGCTGGGTCTTTGTTGCTGTGCAGACTTTTCTCTAGTTACAGCAAGTGGGAGCTACTCTCGAGTTGTGGAGCGCTGGCTTCTTGCTGCCGTGACTTCTCTTGTTGTGGAGCACGGGCTCTAGGTACACAGACTTCAGTAGTCGGGGAGTGTGGGCTTTGTAGTTGCTGCTCCCAGGTTCTAAAGCACAGGCTCAGTACTTGTGGTGTACAGGCTTAGTTGCTCCACAGCTTATGTGATCTTTCTGGACCAGGGATCAAACCCATGTCCTCTGCGCTGGCAGGCAGATTCTTTACCACTAAGCCACCAGGGAAGCCCAGGTGAATCCGAAGGAGGCAGAATGGAACATCAGACAGCCCTGGGTCTACAGAAAGGGCAGCATAGGCATAGCAGTTTGGTCTTGGATTACTTAATCTTTTTGAATCTGAATTTCCTTAGGCACTCTAAGACAATAGAGAGGAATGGAATGCCTTACTAACTGGCTTTTGGTGAAGAGTAAATGAGAAAATACATGTCAAAAACGGTATCTGGCCTATGGCAAATTCTCAATACATGGTACAGTTAATCCAGTGTTTAAATTTAGACTTTGTTAAATCAGTTTCTTGAGTTGATCTCTGTGGCGGAAATAACTGTTTACCAGCTTACCAAGCAGGAAGTACTGAATATTCGTGGAATCACACAAAGTTAGAGCAAGAAAAGATTTTATTCATTCTGCAGTTATCTAAGATCGGCTACATACTAGGCTCATGAGATATGTCAGTGAACAATACAGATAATTTCCTGCCCTCAACGAGGATTTACTCCAGCTGAGGGAAACGGACAGTAAGTAAGAAACACTTTAGTAAATAAGTCAATTATGTCATTTGTTGGAAAGTGTTGTGCTATCGAGAAAAGGGGAAAACAAACAGAGCTTAAAGGACATGTGATTTTACATCTAATTGAAAAGAATACATTTATTCAAATATTTGAATAAATATGTATGGTTAGCCATACAGTTATTTGGGGGAAGAGAGTTCCAGGTGGGGGGAGGAGGGACAACCAGTGCAGAGAGAGACCAGTGTGTCTAGAGGAGGTGAGCAAAGGGAGAAGCAGGAGGTGAGGACACAGGGGCCTGAGTATGTAGCTGCCTGGAAGCCGTGGTTGTTGCTGTTCGGTCGCTAAGTCATGTCTGACTCTTGGCAACCCCATGGACAGCAGCATGCCTGGCTTCCCTGTCCTTCACTATTTTCCAGCGTTTGCTCAAACTCATGTCCATTAAGTCAGTGATGCTATCATCCTTTCCCATCTCATCCTCTGTCTTCCCTTTCTCCTCCTGCCCTCAATCTTTCCTAGCATTAGGGTCTTTTCCAATGAGTCAGTTCTTGGCAGCAGGTGGCCAGCGTTCAGCTTGAGCACCAGTCCTTTCAATGAGTATTCAGGACTGGTTTCCTTTAGGATGGACTGGTTGGATCTCCTTGCTGTCCAGGGTCTTACTCTGATAGGGAAGGTGAAGGGAGAGTTTTGAGAACAGGACTCACAGGATCTGACTTAGTTTTAATAGGATCACTCTGGCAGATGCTCAGAGAGCAGCAGAGATGAAGAGAGAGCATAGATCTTGGAGATTATCACCTTTAACCCCTTCATGTTAGAAGAGAATTTGAACTCCTTCAATCTGGGTCTGCAGCTGTGCCCATCTCATGAGTATCAGAGATCCCCCAGGTAAGGACTGGGATATCCACGTATCCTATTATTCTTTGAGAGCCAGGATTAAGGCTTTGCAAGAAGGGTAAAAATATGCTGATTTCATTTATTTTACTAACAATGTATCTTTGGGGTTAGAAAGCTGAGGAAATTTTTGTAACCTAAAATTACTTTGGTGGCATTGGTCCATAGAGCTTTGGGTTGATGGATATTTCTGAGATGAGATTTCATTAGGTTGGCTGCGACATTTTATTAGACTCAAATGCTCTAGGTCTAGTTAGCTGTGAAGTTAGTTGTCAAGAGGTTGTAGAATCAAAATACTTCAGTGGTGTTAAACAGGGAAGTTTGTGATAATATATTGTTTTTACCTAAAGAAAGAAAACCTTGCTAAGGTATCTAATTTTAGACTGTTAGGAGGAAAAAATAATGTAGTTTGGTAGACTTGACTTTCTGTTAAGCCCTGCTATTTTTAACCTTGGTCAATATTCCATTCCCCTAGTTTTTCTGCTTTGGAGAACCCCAAAATGTCTTACTTTGCATCAGAATGTACTTTTTTCTTCTCTTTTGCTTAACAAGAAGTTGTTTAAAATAAGCTAATGTCTTTAAAAAAATAAATAAATAAAATTTCTCCTTCAGTTCTAATAAGCCCATGATTTTTTTAAATAAGGAAAACTGTAATAAATAAAGATTAATCAGTGCTCAGAGGCCGAGTTAATTCTTTGAAGGAGGGCTCATTATCTAATTTTGGATCTTCTTGATCTTTCTACTTCTTTTCTGTCATTCTGAATACATTGTGACCACAAATCTGCCTGCCCCTTCTAGAATTAGATTGAAAGAAGGAAAGAAATGAAATTTATATTTGTCCATTTCATCCATTAATACAATTTCACCATTTTGGGTGCATTTTCCCTCTGACTGGCTATTACATTTTAGCTTGATTGCGTTCTTGTGGCGTTTGATCAAAAGTTGGCCATGAGAAAAACAAAATTCCTTCAGTCTTTAAAATAAAGCAACAGTTGACATAGGCTGTCATTAGGAAAGTTTTATTTTGCTTCTGATAATTTTTAATGTAAAATCCCTTCCTGGTTTTTTTCCACCCCAGCTTACAAGGAAGCCAAGAAAGTAAATATGACAATTTCAGATAAACATGTATTGGAGAAGATAGAAGTTTCTTTAGTTTCAAGTTTTCCTTGTCCAATTCTTAACTGTTTAGATGGAGTAGCAGTTTTAAATAATAAATCAGAATTTGCCTCCCTTATCAGTGAGATATTCATGATAAATTCGGATGAGGAGGCAATATTGTTTACAGAGGAGCTGTCTGCAGTTGGAGAATGGTTTCTAAATTCAGCTCTGGAATGGTAATTAGTATAGCAAATATCTCTGAACTTGAGCTGATGAGGATTATCTGTGGGGCTTTAGAAAGTGTCTGCTCCATGAGTGTGAGGCATTCTGGAGGCCTGGAAGGTGTCTATTCATATACTTGCATGTGTGTGCATAGTTGTGTACTTGCATGTGTGTGCATACTTGTATGGGTGAAAGTGTGTAACTATCAACTGCATACCCAAGACTAACCCTGACCAGAGAGGTATCAGCCAAGTACATGGGGAGGAGATCAGAGGCACGTTCATGGAAGAAGTCGAATAGGATGGCTTCGTTGGCTGATGGGTAGGATCTCAGGGGGTCAAGATTGCTAGAGAAGGAACGTCAGGCAGAAGAAAGAATGAGCAGAAGTGCAACAGTAAGGTGTGTGGAATATTGGTTGTTCCCATAGCTGATCATACCCTCCTTGCTCTTATCCCTTCAGTGGCCTTTCAAAGCCCAGCTCAAGCATCACCATGTCTTAGGTGTGTTCTAAAGGAAGGCTCTTGTGGATGGATGTGGGTACTGGAATCAGGCATTTACTTGCAATGCTCTTGGTCAAGGTATTTAATAGTAAGTGAAATTTATGTAACACTGTATACCAGGCAGCATTTTTAGTGCCTTGCATAGGTTTAGTCTTTAAAAATGACAGCATCCCTTTGAGGTAGGGACTACTATCATTCTCGTTTTACAGATGGGGAAATTAAGGGGCAAAAAGTATGAGTAACTTGGTCCAGGGCTCACAGCTAGAAGAAGAGCAAAACTTGGACATAAGAAAGTACTGTCTGAACCACCAACTGCACTGTAACCTTGATCAGCCTAATTTGTAACCTTGATCACAGCTTATTTGTAAAGCCTTGTGACTGGATTTTCAGCACACTTCTTTAGCATGCAGTGAGCACTTGTTAATTGGAAACCATTGCTATAATTAATAGTTACTGTCTCCTCGCTTGGATTGATACCTACCTTCCTTATGGGCTTCCCATGTGGCTCAGTGGTAAGGAACCCACTGCCAATGCAGGAGACACAAGAGACATGGGTTCAGTCCCTGGGTTGGGAAGATCCTCTGGAGGAGGGCATGACAACCCACTCCAGTGTTCTTGCCTGGAGAATCCCATGGACAGAGGAGCCTGGCGGGCTACAGGCCACGGGGTCACAAAGAGTTCGACACGACTGACTGCGCATGCACCCACGTGCCTCTCTTATAGCCTGCTTGCACTGCACTGTCATTGTTGATTTGTCTGTTTCACGCAGTGCATTGTGAGCTTTTTGAAGGTGGGATCTCTGTGTAAAGGACCTGTCCCTTAATGNGGGCTACAGGCCACGGGGTCACAAAGAGTTCGACACGACTGACTGCGCATGCACCCACGTGCCTCTCTTATAGCCTGCTTGCACTGCACTGTCATTGTTGATTTGTCTGTTTCACGCAGTGCATTGTGAGCTTTTTGAAGGTGGGATCTCTGTGTAAAGGACCTGTCCCTTAATGGCTCAGTAAATGCTTGCTGAATGAGTGAATGGACAATATATTTGGACTGTCATGGATGGTCTTGCTGCCCAGAAAGCAGCACTGTAGAGCAGTTCCTATCCAGGACTTTACAGTGTGCTGTACAAAATTTGCATCCAGCCCCTACCATCTACTTGAATTGTGTCTTGTGCAAATTATTTATCTTCCCTTCAATCTTCATTTCCCTCTTTATTTAATGGAGACCACAGAGTTGTTATAAAGATCCAAGCAGATAGTACATATCAGGAATTTAACAGAATGCCGGCTTTCAGATAAATAAGAAGTCATTCCTATTTCATTACTATTGAATAACTGCTGAAAGGCAGGTGCTCTGCTACTCATCGGAAGCACAGAGGTAAAGATTCCTCCCCCATGCAAGGGCTTCACAGCTTCACAAAAGAGAACTTTCACCAAATGCATTATAATGGGGTGTAATAACATACAACAGTGACACGGTTCAGATAAACTATGGGGGAAAGGAGAAGAGTGGTTGTTTGCTTGATGGTGGATATATCCAGGTTGGATTTTGAAAAATGAATAAAAGTCCTTAATGCAAAGCCAAATAAGGCCCTCAGACATCAAGTTTGTGGATTTAATAGGCAATGGGGAACTAGTAAATTTTTTGAGTAGGAGGGTGACATCCAAAGAACTCTCCTTTAGGAAGAGTATTCTGACAAAATTATGTAGGATGAGTTAGTGGGGGAAAATGAGGAAATAAATATCAGATAGACTTTTAGTGGAACCTCCTACATGGGATAGAAAGCCATTCTGTAGCACCCCTTACAGATGGTCATCTAGCTGTCTGTCTGAACACACCCAGCAGAGGGAGGTCCACTACCTCTTAAGGCTGCTCTTTCTTTCCTCTCTCATCCCCTTCTTCCTTCTTCTCTTTCCCTGCGTTCATCCACTTATCCACCCAATATCCACCTACCCTTCCGTCCATCTGTGCACACATCTATTCACTCATCTACTCTCATGTCCACCCACCCAGCTACCCACCCGTCTACTCTTCCATGGACCCACCCCCCCATCTCTCCATCATTTCCTCAGTGTTTCCTCTGTGCCACTTCCTGGACTTAACAAGAATACAAGGCGAATACAGTATTGTCCTGCCCTTGCGGATCTCAGAATCTTGAATGATCACATGTCCACTATTGAATAATTTTTGTTGTTGGAAAATTCCTTTTTCCTTAGCGTAAGCCAAAATCTGCTTTCCTTTGAGCTCCTCTCCTGCTGGGCCTACTTTTCTCATTGTTTCTTCTAAAACACTTTAAGTGTACTCT
Source organism: Neotragus moschatus (assembly GCA_006410615.1). Lineage (NCBI taxonomy): Eukaryota > Metazoa > Chordata > Mammalia > Artiodactyla > Bovidae > Neotragus > Neotragus moschatus. Next base: position 141,645 of record SJYA01002243.1, read on the forward strand.
TCTTTTATGTGACTGCTTTTGTTATTTTAAAAACTGTATCGTGGAGCTTCTGAATTCTGTCTTCCTTTGGAAAATCTACTTCCTTTAAAAGGTTCTCATTAGGCAGGATTCATAATATTTAAAGACTTTTGGAGATGAATGATACTTTAGAAGTCAATTAGAATTTATATCTTAACCCTCGTCACTTTACAGGTAGAAGCTAAACCACAGGTAAGTTGTGCCTTGCCTAAGATCACAGAGCTAGGCAGTGACAAAACTGGGAGGACTCAGAGTTCAGGCGTCCATACTCACGAAACTACTGCCTTCTTAAACCTTGTCTGCTAATAACCCTTCCCAAACATTTTATAAATTTTCCCTATCTCACAAAATGTAGAACCAGAGTTGAGTGTGGTGTCTAGAACAGTGTTCTGACCTTGGGAGAGAGCTGTAACAAGAGTTAATAAAGCCCAGCATTAACAGAGTGTGCCAGGCTTTGTGCCAGCCTCAATACCTGCATTTTCCCATTCAGTCTCCCAACAGTCCTTCCAGGATGAGTTTACTGCTGCAGTTGGAAAATGGGGAAACTGCACTTGAAAGGGAAGTAATTTCCAGTCCATGGCCATGCAGCTAGTAAGTGGACGTGCTGGAAATGAAACAGGTCTTTCTGACTTCATGGTCATAGAAGGGCCATTATTGATCATAGTTTCTTAATTATATATTCATCTTTTTTATATTGGGGTATAGCCAATTAACAATGTTGTGGTAGTTTCAGGTGAAAAATGAAGGGACTCTGCCATATTGTAAATATATGCATTCTCCCCCAATCTCCCCTCCACTCCAGGCTGCCACATGACATTGAGTAGAGTTCCCTGGGCTATACAGTAGGTCCTTGTTGGCTATCCATTTTAAGTATAGCAGGGTATACATATCCATCCCAAACTCCCTAACTATCCTCTCCCCATCCTTCCCACCAGCAACCTTAAGTTCATTCTCTAAGTCTGTGAGTCTCTTTCTGTTTTGTAAGTTCATCAGTATCGTTTCTTTTTAGATTCTACATATGTCATACAATATTTCTCCTTCTCTATCTTTGACTTACTTCATCCAGTATAACAATCACTGTGTCCATCTGTGTTGCTGCTGACGGCATTGTTATTTCATTCTTTTTAATGGCTGAGTAATACTCCGTTGTATATACGTACCACATCTTCTTTATCCATTGCTTTTTCCATGGACATTTAGCTTGCTTCCGTGTCTTGGCTATTGTAAACAGTGCTGCAGTGAACATTCAGGTTTGTGTATCGTTTTGGGTCATGTCTTTCTCTGAATATATACCCAAAAGTGGGATTGCAGGGTCATAGGGTAGCTCTATCTTTAGTTTTTTAAGGACCCTCCATACTGTTCTCCATAGTGGCTGTCCCAATTTACCTTCCCACCAGTAGGAGACCCTTCTCTCCACATCCTCTCCAGCATTTATTATTTGTGGATTTTTTGATGAGACCTATTCTGGCTGATGTGAGGTGGTATCTCATTGCAATTTTGACTTGTATTTCTCCAATAGCAGCGTTGAACAACTTTGCATGTGCCCCTTGGCCGTCTGTATGCCTTTTAACTAAATCTGTATCTTAAAGAAGCACTCACTGGGTGAAGCATAATGCTTGTGAGCACGTGTTGAACTTATGATCATCTCGCAGTTCTAAAATTNTTTCTCCAATAGCAGCGTTGAACAACTTTGCATGTGCCCCTTGGCCGTCTGTATGCCTTTTAACTAAATCTGTATCTTAAAGAAGCACTCACTGGGTGAAGCATAATGCTTGTGAGCACGTGTTGAACTTATGATCATCTCGCAGTTCTAAAATTAAAAAATAAAATGTATCATAGTCTCTACTTTTTTCTACTAAGTGTTGCACTGTTGTTTTCATTGGTCTCATTGGGTGGAACAAGGCTCACGCATGCGTCCTGAACACTTACTGTGACTGCTGGCTCCATCCCATGTGGTTGGGTCACATGTTCTCAGATGTCAATCCCGGTCAGTCCTACTGACCTCACTGTGGATGTGAGACTAAATTGGACAGTATATGAGGAAGGGCATTGTAAAGGGGCAAGTTAATGCTAATCCTGATCTTTTAAAATATGGACTGGGGTCTGCCTTGCCCCCGAGCTCTAGCAAGCTTGCTCCTCTCTGTTCTAACCTTACTCAGGCTTTTCCCCCTCCCAGGAATACCTCTTCCCTGCCCTCCTCCACCCCTCCAAATAGGACCGGGTTGTCCAAGTTTTAATCCTGGCTCAGTGTGTGACCTCTGGCAAGATACTTTGCCTCCTCTAAGTCTCAGTTTCCTAGTCTGTAAAAAGAGGATGATAATAGATCCCACCCACTTCAGTGGGTGTTGGGAGGTGTCAGTACCCCCACTGAACACAGTAATTTACAAGTGATGAGCATGCCTTAAAAGCTGTTTTTAGTATTTGTGACTCTTTTTGTGCTTTAGTCATTAGAATTTCCCCCAACAAACTTACACTGAATTCTCTAGCTGTCCCATGTGGTATATCACTGTAGAAGATTGCATAAAATCCTACAAATTTGCTGCGTGAAGCAACATTGAAAATCAGGGCCTTAATGCAATGAGTAGTGTTGAGAAGGAAGAGGATAGGAGGTTAAAAGGGACCAGGAGAAATGATTCTTTTTCTGAATGCTGTGGGAGATGATTGACCAGATAAGTTACATTAGAATAGCCTCAGATGGGAAGGAGGAGGGAACATGGACAGGGCTGGTCATACTTCGTGAAGTGAAATGAAGTGTTAGTCGCTAATTCTTTGTGACCCTATGGACTATATTTCTTTGAGCTGCTCTGTTCATGGAATTCTCCAGGCAAGAATACTGGAGTGGGTAGCTATTCCCTTCTCCAGGAAGTCTTTCCGCCCCAGAGATCATACCCAGGTCTCCTGAATTGCAGGCAGATTCTTTACCATTTGAGGCACCAGCGAAGCCTGGTCATACTTCTTAGTGTATGACGATTAACAAAATGTACCCTTATCTTCGCAAAGAGTTGGTCACGACTGAGCGACCAACACAACACCCTTATCTTACGGAGCTTCCCAGGTGGCGCTAGTGGTAAGCAACCTGCCTGCCAGTGCAGGTAGATGTGAGAGACGCAGGTCCCATCCCTGGGCTGGGAAGATCCCCTGGAGGAGGGCATGGCAACCCACTCCAGTATTCTTGCTTGGAGAATCCCATGAACAGAGAAGCCTGGTGGGCTGCAGTTCATCGGGTTGCAGAGTCAAACAAAACTGAAGTGACTTAGCACTCACACATGTACCCTTATCTTATATTCAACCTGATTTATATTTAACCATGTGAGCATTGAATTGCATTTTTTTATTGATTTAAAGTAATATTTTGTAGACATTTAGGCAAACATTTGCCAATTTGGTAGTTCTCGTTTCTTTTTGTGTTCTGTTCATTTCCCACCGCCCCCAACACACACACTCAGTTTACAGTTGTTTCTGTAGGTCAGTGAGACCTATGGGCTACTACCCATGCCTGTGATGCATAAGGAGAACCTAGAGAAGGCAAGCAGCTGGGGCTGAGCAGACACTGGGCTGAGATCAGGTTGCCTTTTTGAAAACCCACAGGCAGAGAGTGTGGAGGTCTTCGCATCACTACTGGGGGACCGGATGCACAAAAGGAAGGGGACCTGGGGCAGGAACTGTGACAGTCCTGCCTCCTCCCATGTCCCTGCCCTCAGGTCTCCCTGCCTTTTGCTTTTCCCTCTCTCTCTCTCTCCAGCCAGCACACATTTGGTATCAGTGACTTAAGACTATACACACCATCACTCATTCATTCATTAACCATTCATTGAGGGCCCACCAAATGCCAAACTCTTGGGTTACACAGATGAATTTAATACCCATTCTGTCCTCAAGGAGCTCACAGTCCAGTTCTCCTTTGCTTATATCACCACTTGGGAAAAGGGCCCTGAACACATTGCTAACACTGAGAAAATGAAAATTCTGGGACTGGAGGGGCCCTGGAATCTTCTTGGCTCTTCTGTGGTTAAATGTGGTGCCTGCATCACTCTTCTCACTCCCACGTTGGTAATTGGTTGTAGGAAAGTTCTTTGCGCTGAGGATGACATAATTTTTTTTCTTAAAAAAAAAAAAAAAAAGGAATCTATGCAAGTCTCCAATTCTAAAATTCTGTGATTGTTTGATTCCAACTTAAATTAGGAAAGCAGGCAGACAGTTTCTGAACGTGTTGCCATGGACACTGTGGATGTTGGGTTGAGGTGTCTGCTTAGTCATATTTAGTGCCATCTGGCATGAAAGAGTTTCTGGATTTTGGTCTGAGGGCAACTCAAGGTACCTAGAGGGATTTGCTGTTCTTCCAGTATTCATTTGAAATGTCCTAGCGACTTAGCAGACCACCTGCCAGATAGAATACAATACAGTATATTAAAAATATGAATGATTTTTTTCGTGTAAGGACATCATGTGGAATGGGATGCACTTATACTAAAAAATGATCTATTGTTTATCTGGAATGCATATTTAACTGGTGATTTTTTTGGGGGGGTGCTAACTCTGGCAGCATCCACCTTTAATCTGTGATCTTGGGAACCTTTTGGTACAGGTAATACTGCACAAAAGTGTCTATCAGAAAATAAGAAAGTTTCCAGCCAATCAGGTCTGCCTCCTGTTCCACTGAATGTTCTGCACTCTGAGTTCCTCTTCACATTTTACTGTTGGCGGAACTTTGATTAATGTTTCTCTTTCCTGCACAGCTAATGAAGTGACGTACAACCATTCTATTAAAATCCTTAAAGTGTCCATCAATGTAATTTATATTTCAGTTAGCAGTCAGTTACCTACATTTTGAAAAACAGGCTTCTTTTGACTAAAAAATATTTGGTGAAGTTTGAATGTACAGTAATTTATGAGCACTTTGTGGCTTTCATTTTCTTATCTGATAACATAGCTCTGGAATTTACATGAGGTCAGGACCTGTTAACTCCAGCACATGGCAGCATCTCTCCCCAAATACCAGATTTTTCTACAGTTCGTCTTTGGTTCTCATTAGCCTTGGAGTATTTATAACTCTACCCATTCATCATTCTTTCTATTGAGAGCTGTTGCATCTGCAAGGAAGAAGGGAAAATGCAGCCCTACATTCTTGCAACATTTATAGGCTTTTGGTGAGTTAAGATATTTGGTGAAGATAAATGGAGAGCATGAGAGCTTTGCAAAATCTTTAAGATTATTAGGAACTCTTCTGCATTGCTTTTCCTGGTTTTCATGAAGGAAAATAGAGTATGGAATAGTGAACTTGCTGGTTTTCATGCTTGTATTTGGTATCAAAAGACAAGTCTCAGAATCTTTTTTTCACACCTGAATTCAGTCATGGAATTTTGGCACTAAAGCTCAGGATCAGTGGTATCCAAGTCAGACCCAAGAGGCACATGCTTTTGTTCGTTCTAGTCTGTAGAGTGAGGAACCCTATGTAATGCTCTGTTTCTGAACTGTCCGCAGACATAGTGGGTGAATTTTTTCCACAGCCCTGGATTCACCCTTCCTCTGGCCATTCCTTAAGCAGGTGGCTGTCTGCCACAGCCTAAGACAGCAGTGCCTGGCCACCTCCTCTTGGCCTCTGGAGGAATGGCAGAGGTGGCAGCCCTTCTGGTTGCAGGGGGAGGTGGGATGGGGTGGGAGGTGTGTGCACAGTAATCCTCTTTGCCCTGGATCTTCCCTAGATGGTAGTCGCTTCAGTTATGTCTGACTCTTTGTGACCCCATGGGCTGTAGCCTGCCAGGCTCCTCTGTCCATGGAATTCTCCAGGCAAGAGTACTGGAGTGGGTAGCTAGTCCCTTCTCCAGGGGATCTTCCCAACCCAGGGAGTGATGCAGGCAGATTCGCTGCCATCTGAGCCACTGGGGAAGCCCCTGCTCTAGTCCAAAACCATAGCCAAGGAAAACCCTTTTCCCCCTGCTCAGGTGCCAAGAGTAGTGCTCATTGCTTTCTAGTGGGCTGGCAGAGAGAAAGTAGGTATGTAGAAGACTTTCTTTTCCAGTTCTGTCTTTGCAAGGGACTGAGAAAGGACTGATTTAAAACATGTAGTGCATACGTGGTGTCCCTTGTCTTTGTAAAGTGCAGATCTGAATGTACTGCTTGCCTACAAAGGTGCTCCCAATGACTCCCATTACCTGTGGAAAGAATTCAAAAAATCTAAGGATAGCAGCGTGGTGGGAACCAAAGCCCAACAGGGCTACAAGGAAAAAAAGTAGGATGTGAATGATCCAACAGAAAGGGAGGTGCTGATGATGCAGGAAAAAAAAACGATCCAGGAGAGACAGCATTGGTAGATGAGAAGGAGTGGGGAGGTTGGCCTTAGCAGAAGGAATACTGTTGGCATTGTAACCAGCTGGAAGGCAGAGTATGTGGAATAGAGACAGCCAAGTTGGTGGAGTTATTGTAAAGATAGGATAATTCTTTCATCATGGCATCTCTTTTCTTTATTATGTAGGTAATAACTATCAATTGAGAGTAAAGGCTGTACCTGAGATGTGAAGAAATGGGAGTGGTCAGCGTGGAGATTTGGAAGGTGCACACACATGGGGAGCGTAGCAGAGTGTGTGGCAAAGTTGACTGCCCGATAAAAATACTCAGCATAAAGAGAAGTCATCACTTGTGTGGTCTGAGGCAGAGTGGCTTTGAACACAGTCCTGCCCACCCCCTAGGAGCCCATGACTTAGCAACGGGCTTCGGTGAAAGTTGAAAAATCAACCTGACCTGTGCCATCCTGCTCCGTTGCCCTGTTGACTCGTTGTTAACCGCTTTTTGCCTTTGCCTCCCCTCTGCCTTCCTGGGCCTTGTCCCGCTCCCTTACCCCTCTAGCTGTCTCTCTCCCATGGTCGTTTATTAATCATTGAACAGTGGCAGGCACTGGTCTGTGTGCTGGGAATGCAGCTGTGACAAGGCGGACGAGGCTCCTGGAACATCTGTTCTAAGAAGGGGCAGCAGCCGTAATCAAGGAGAAAGAAACTGCCCACAAGATACCAAGTTCTGTGAAGTCAAGAAGTGAGGCAGGGAGGTTGAGTGACTGGGGTGTGGAAGGAGAAGGAATCTCAGAAGGTCACTCCCACGACAGAACCTCTGAGTTGAGACCTGAAGGGTAGGAAAAAGCCGGCCATGGGGCATCTGTCCTTTGTAGGCAAGAGGAGATGAAATAAAAGAGCAGTCCTGTGGGATGGCTGTTAGCATAGGCTGAAGAAATCCTCTGGCCATTTTTGTTCAGGCAATATTAAAATGTGTCAAGACTTCCCTGTGGTCTGGTGGCTAAGAATCTGCCTGCCAGTACAAGGAACATGGGTTCGATCTCTGATCCTGGAAGATACCACATGCCTCAGGGCACCTGAACCCAGGAGCCACAACCACGGAAGCCCACGCTTCTCCACAACAAGAGAAGCCACCAGAATGAGAAGCCCGCACATCGCAACTAGAGAGTAGCCCCCGCTCACCACTAGAGACAGCCTGAGACAGCAGCGAAGACCTACTGTAGCCAAAAATAAAAAAATAAGTGAAATTAAAAACAAATACTTTAAGAAAATGTGTCAATCTCATCCTGGAAGGAATCTCTCTCTTCTCCCTCCTCTCTTTCCCTCCCTCCACTATATTTCAACAACTATTCATTTCAGGAAGCAGAATCACCCTGGTAGCACAAAAAGGGGTTTGGTCTTCGGATCAAGCCCACTCCAGGCTGAACTCAGAAAGTGGACCAGAATACCACCAAGGCTCTTGTTTCAGTAACACAGACAACAACACTAAGGAGCTACTTTCTCAAGTAAGAAGTTGCACCCAGACCTTCTCCTGGCTCTTGTTTTCCCTCCTCTCTTAACTTAGTATGTTGGTTCCTATCAGGCCTGAGGATCTTTTTCATTTTTTCCTCCTGGTGTCACACCCCAAATGTAAAGACAGACAACGGCTGTGGGTGAAGGTGGGTTGGAGGGCTGGAGGTATCAGGTTGTCTGTGTGCTTGTTGGGTGGAGCCCAGAGGAACTTAGGTTTAATTTGCAGCCATAATACCATTTTATGGGCTTTTCTCAGTAGAGGGGGAAAAAACAAGCTAAGAAGGCTGAAAAAGGTCACATTCGTAGATGCTCTCAAAAATAGCTTCTCTTCCTCATTGCTGATGCGTGTCACATAGAACGTAGCTTTAATTCCAAACTCTGGGTTACCCTGGGAGTCCCGAACAGGTGCCATCCTGAGAAGAACTTCATCCATCAATTATACTTCACCTTCAGGGACTTGGGGGCCAGAAGGGACCTCGGGACTTGTCTAGGTCACCCAGAGAAGACCCTCAGTTCTCCTTGGCCGTGCTTTGTCTGGATGACTTGGTGTGGGCAGAGCAGACCAGCCCCTCTTGCTGGCAGCCCCTCTATTACCATAGTGCACTTCTCATCCTTTGCTCACTTCACAGGACCTGTAGAAAATGGTCACCTTGGCTAGGCACATCAGGGCTCATAGACAAGCTTGCTCAAGACTAGCGATGGCAGGGGAGCTTGGGTTGGCGCGGATGCATAGAGCAGGGGGTTTGTATCTTGGCGCATGTAGAATCCATTGGTAGTCTCTGGTTGGGAAGCACTCCCGATAGACTGTACTCCTTTATGTGGGTCCCTTGAGAGTAGGTAGGCCGTGTTTGGTTGTTCTTGAATACTTTAGACCCTTAAAAAGTTCTTTACAACTGGGAGAGAGCCTAGGGAATATGGTTGCTTTCAATGCAACAAGGATGTCTTCAGTGAGAAATATGCAACAACTACAGAGAATTCTTGCTAAGCTTCATTGGTAAGCTACATCTTTGGGCTGTCTGGAGTCGCACTGCTCAGGTTGGAGTTCTCATTGGCTGTTCGACCTAAGCAGATTGCTTCATCTCTCGAGGGCATTTCCTCATCTTGGCCATGAGGATAAAACTGTTTGGTATGTGACAGAGTCCAGACCCTACCCCAGAGCTATCTGACTTCAAAAGCCTTTTTCTACGTCACTCCATTGAAACTGTGTAGAAGCCTTTTATTAACATAAACACATTTATAAGACACTGGAAAAGTCAGAGGTTGCATTTTTTAGAGGAAAGATTTTGTGATTTAGTTAAAATAGATGTTAGCCGATAATGCCTAGATTTCTAAAGTGTTTGAGATTCATCATAGCAGTACTTTATTGGGCTTAAGAGTTACAAAAGTGATCGAAATAAAGACAGTATGAAATAGTAGGAGAAGTGAGCCTGATGATTTCTTAAGGTTTACGTGGTTGTTAACTTAGCAGAAATTTAAAAGAAGTATATTAACATGTATGTGTGGAATGTAGAAAAATGGTATAGATGATCTTATTTGCAGAGCAGAAATAGAAATACAGACATAAAGAACAAGTATATGGATATCAAGGGAAGAGGGGGTAAGATGGATTGGAAGGTTGGAATTGACACATATACACTATTGGTGCTGCGTGCATGCTAAGTTGCTTCAGTTGTATCCGGCTCTTTGCAACCCCATGGATTGTAACCTGCCTGGCTCCTCTGTCCATGGCATTCTCCAGGCAAGAATACTGGAGTGGTTTGCCATGCCTTCCTCCAGGGGATTTTCTTGACCCAGGGATCAAACCAGGGGTCTCTTATGTCTCTTGCATTGGCAGGAGGGTTCTTTATCACTAGCGCCACCTGGAAAGGTATAAAATAGATGACTGAGAACATTCTGTATAGTACAGGGACCTCTAGTTAATGCTGTGTGGTGACCTGAATGGGAAGGAAGTCCAAAAGGAAGAGGATATACGTATGCGTATGGCTGCTTCATTTTGCTATGCAGTAGAAACTAACACGACGTTGTAAAGCAACTATATGCCAATAAAAATTAATTTAAAACATCAATTCAGCTTGGTTACAAATCATTTTATCTAAAGAAACCACTACCCCTCCCAAATAATGTTAAACTTGTTTTTCACTTCTGATTGGGGCTGAGTCTCACAAGAATGAGGGTCTACTATGTTGGATTTTAAAATGATTGTTGGGAGGAAGTGATAACTAATTTCTCTGCAGTGGATATTGTTTGCCTTGGTAGAAATGAGCATAATTGAGACTTGCCTTAAGGTGATTGGCACCCAGAAAATGTGTCAATTTCATTATTTTCTTTTTTTAAGTATTAGAGAAAACTGTCTGAGTATTTGCCTTGAGGAAATTTGATAGATTCAAAAAGCTTCTTTGAAAGAAGTTTACTAAGAAGTTGAACAAACATATTCTAATATAATTAGTTTGGGAAAACATTTCTGACCCTTTAAAGGCTATCCCATGAATGACAAATATCTGTATATGAAGGAAAGAGGAGTGCTTTATAAAGTTTGTGAAGTGTGCATCCCTTATAAGTATGTAGTAAGTTATGCATTAAACATTTATGTTAAAAAAAATTACCTTTCCCAATTAAAGGAACCTGTCTGAGAGGCCAGCCAGATTCTACATTTTCCAAGAAAATCAAGTCCTAGAAATGTTGCGTTTCCTTTTGAATGTTGATGGCAGAGATACATCAGAGATACCGGGGGAAAACCTTACCAAGTTGTTCCTATAATTTGAACTGAAGGGTCCTATTTGACGTTTTTTTTGTTCTTGTTATTGTTGGACCCAACACCCTGGGTAAACTGAAATTCCACCCACTCCTTTTAGAGAAGCGTCAGGGGACATATACCTCCTTAAAATTCTAAGTCTTCTAATAGAAGAAAGCTTCCTCTTTCGGTTGGTGGAAATTTCCATTCCCAGGATACATATTCACTTTTACCTCAATGCAGCTTCCTCTTGGTTTTGTGATTGAGTTATTTTTAGTGAGTTACCATGCTTCTCCTCATTCCCTGCTTAACTATGCTGCGTCTTTTACTTCTCTTTCTCCATTAATTAATTCCCACAGTGCTTTTCTTAAATTCTTCCTTCATACACTGAGGAATATTTTAATTTTTTTATGCATGCGTGCTTTTAAAAAAAAGTCATGTCCGACTCTGCGACCTCATGGACTGTAGCCTGCCAGGCTCCTCTGCCCGTGGGATTCTCCAGGCAAGAATACTGGAGTGTGTTGCCTTGCTCTCCTCCAGAGGACCTTCCTGACCTAGGGATCGAACCCACGTCTCTTATGTCTCCTGCATTGGCGGGCAGGTTCTTATACCACTAGCGCCACCTGGGGCTATATCTGGTTTGTCTAGAAATCAGGCATCAGACCTGCCCAAAATCAGATGTTTGATTCCAGGCTTCTATTTCTATGTCTTATGACACAATTTTAATTAGTTCGTTTCTTAGATTTTTATTCTTACTTGACCTGAAAGACCCAGTTCCAAAAGAAGAGGGCAGTAGCAGTGTTGTATGCCGATCATGTGTCAGTTCTGTGCACATTTATGATGTGATGGCGTCCCCATTTTATAGATGAGTAGACAGATCTACCGTCTTAACCACCCTGCTTATACTGCCTAGTAATACTGTTTCGGCTTCCTAGGTGGCTCAGCGGTAAGGAATCCACCTGTGATGCAGGAAACACCAGAGATGCAGGTTTGATCCCTGGGTCCAGAAGCTCCCCTGGAGAAGGAAATGGCAATCCACTCCAGTATTCTTGCTGGAAAAATCCCATGGACAGAAGAGCCTGGTAGGCTACAGTTCGCAGGGTAGCAAAGATTCGGACACAACTGAGCATACGTGAGCAACACTGTCTAGTAAAAGTACAATTCTGAGCTAGTTGGAAATTTATTTGTGTAGTTATAGCTGCTGTAAATCCAAGATAACATTCAGTCTTTTATCATGGTTTAGAAGATGTTAAAGAAATGGATAGGGTGCATTCTGCAATGCTTCATGTGCAGCAGGTGTTTATTGGGATTGATATTCATTAGTGATCTTACAAGTGGATATCAGCAAATGGCACAGCCAAGCCCTTGGGCTCCACTCAGTTATATTGTGGTCAGTGGATGGAACAGTCCGAGTAGAGGGCACCATGGATTTTTAGGTCAAAGAGAACTTGATTTGAATCCCAACTTTTCTCCTACTCTTTGGATGACCTTGCAAGCTGCTTAACCCTTCTAACCTCAATATATTCATGTGTAAATAGGAATATTAACACCTCATATTGCTATGGTAATGACTACATTAAATGAGAAGATGTTTGTAAATTGCTTAGCGCCTTATATACAATATTCAGTAGAATGGCAGGTGTGAATTAACGGTTGTAATCACAGAATCTCTGAGTAGAGAAGGATCTTTAGGGTCAGAAGGACTGAGTACCGGTTCTGATTCCACGAGCAGTGGCGTTAGCCGAGTTGTCAGCCTCTCTGAGTTTCTATTTCCTCATGTGCACAACGGAGATAATATTTAACAGGAGATTATGATAAAGATTATATGAAATGTTACATCTGTTAAGTGCCTAGCACTAATTAACCCTCATAAATGGTGATGACCCCCTCCCTCTGTGCTGACAACGTGAGGGGACAGGGTAGCTTTAGTTAGAATTGTTACAGCTTTACTTACACTGAACCTTAGTTTCCCTATGACGTTTGCCAATTTGGCTCTAATCCCGTGATCTGATTGGGAAAGTTAATTTTGCTCTCAGGGTCATGATTTTGATTAGATCTAGAAATATTGTTAGGACCCTAGCCCACTTGTTTGATTGTTAAGATTAAAATTCTTATTCTTCTACGGTTGATCTTTATCTCCATCTTCCTGGATACATTCTGTGCTGAACAAAAATATTTGTGTACATGAAAAAAAAAAAGTTCTAAATCAGAGGAATGTGACAGGCAGCCTTATCAGTGGATTGGATGGTTCAGTGCTCTATGTGCGTGTTCCCAGTGATTCAGAATTTAATATAGAGATCAATGTTTTAAATAATTTAACGCTAAGTGTGACATTTTAATTTATTTGGTCTCTGCTCCATTCTCCCTTTCTGTCTACCTTCCTGTAAAACACTACAGTGTGAAGTCAGTAAATAACAGTAGTATTATGGTGGGCTTTAAACGTGAAGACAACATGAATAAAGCAGCTGAATAGAGCATTTGCCTGAAGGGAGGGCCCCTTCCTGCAGGGTCTTCCCTGCGGTTTAGGTGCAAAATCCCTTAATCATATACTTAGCATTTCTATACTCCTCACGTGCAGAGTTATTTGATTTCTGTGGGCTGTTCCTGTGTACCCTGCATAAATAACTCTGGGTGAGATTATTACGTGTACTGCTAGATCTTACCTAACCTGCTTTTCAGTGTTTTGGAACTGAGAGTGCAGTAGCTGTGCTGATGTGAATAGCCACCTGGTTTTAACATCCAAAGTTGTGTTTGCCACTGGATGCCAGATTTTATATTCTACCAGCTTACAAGTCTATAAATACCACGTTAACTTTGCTTTCTTCTCTCTCAGAAGGCGACTTCATCTCCAGTAGCGATCACCATGGGCATATGCCCAAGGGTGAACTCCTGGAGCCCTTGAAGCAAGATTTCCTTTATAAACACTGTGCCTGTTAAAGAGAGTTTGCCTGCTTGGTGTTCTTTCAGGAGCACTGGGAAAGCGTTTTACCTCAAGTTCTTTTCTCTGCTAATGATACAGTTGATTCCTCTGGGGTTCACATCTCTCCTTCCCAAACCCCATGTTTCTGTGGAGGGACAGTACATAAGTCCCTGCTACTTCATTAATGTTCCATTCAGTCCCTTTAACTTGCTCCCTTTTCCAGAGCTGCGGAAGGGATGGTAAGACAGGGCTGGGTTCCCACTGGTCTGGAGTCCCTGAAACAAGGGTATCAGGCCCAGAAATCCAATTAGAGCCTGAAGTGCTGGGATTCCACTGTGTTTAGAGCCTTTGGGTAGGAGGGGACAAGGCCCACTCCTGAGAAGGAGGCAGCATTTCCCAGAGTGGTCAGATATAAGTCACAGCCTTCTCAGATAAGCTGGTAATTGAAAATTCTTTCAATTATAAAAATACTGCTTTTCTGTTTCTGACTTACTTCATTCTGTAAGTAATTCTTACTTCATTCTTACTTCATCCATCTCACTAGAACTGACTCAAATCCATTCTTTTTTATGGCCGAGTAATACCCCACTGTATATACGTACCGCATCTTTATCCACTCACCTGTCAATGGTCATCTTGGTTGTTTCCATGTCCTAGCTATTGTAAATAGTGCTGCTGTCAAAGTGTATGGCAGAAACCAACACAACATTGTAAAAATTAAAAAAAAAAAAAAAGCTACTGCTCTGGGGTGGGTGCGGGGAATCACGGCCTCCAACAATTTGGAGTGTACAGCCTACTATCCCGCTTTGTTTAACTTGTGTCTCTTTGGAGGGCTCTGCCTCTCAAAATGGACTGGGTTCCAAGTATCCACTTACTAGCTGTGAGACTTTAGGGAAGTCACAGTACTTTGAACCTGGTTTCCTCACATGAAAATGAATATGTATTGTTCCTACTCTCCACCTTGCCAGGTCGCTCTGAGGAAATTGAGACTAATTGTGCTTTATCGAATTGGGCTTCCCTGGTGGCTTAGATGGTAAAGCGTCTGCCTGCAATGCAGGAGACCTGGGTTCAGTCCCAGAGTTGGAAAGATCCCCTGGAGAAGGCAATGGCACCCCACTCCAGTACGCTTGCCTGGAAAATCCCATGGACGGAGGAGCCTGGTAGGCTCCAGTCCTTGGGGTTGCAGAGAGTAGGACACAACTGAGCAATTTCACTGTCCGTGCGTCATCTAAGCATTTGACAAACAGGTAACAAAACCCAAGAAGGACTTATGCTAGGACAAAGACACAACGTGGTCCCCTGTCTAGGGAGAGAAAGAAAGCAGTCTTCTAAGCAAAGAAGATTCTGTCTCGCCTGCCATAATCTCAGTGTGCGGATGTGTGTGGATACCGTGTTTATTCAGTGGTCACGTGTATGTGTTTTGTGCTGTCATGTTCTATGTGACTCCAGAGGGGAGGATAGAAAGATGGCGGATGAGCATGTCCATAATAAATGCGGAAAGACCTCTTCACAGAGATGATGTTTGAGTTGGACCATAATGGAGAGTAAAGTTTTATGAAAAATTTTATATGTTGCCCGTGTTTGTTTTTCTTTTTTTTTTTTTTGCTTTTCACAGTGGGCTGTCACTGGTTGACAGACTGGCATCTGAGAAACACTCTTTGATTTTTAACTTGTCCATTCATCCTCATAAACTCACCTCGCTAATGTGTTTATAGATGTTTTTTAGCAGGCTTGTTTTTAGATGAAAGTTTTCACAATATAAAATTTTATAATGAAAAGCCTTCTAATTTATCTGAGCCCTTTTTAAAAAACCTGATACTGCTGCACTTTAAATTAAGCCCTGCTTTGTTTTCAGGGCTGGCGTTTGTTCCTAATGGCAGGGTAATTATAGTGCCTGGGAACACTCAGTGAATCGGAACATACTTGCTATAGATGTTGAAATAGAATTTGTTCTTTTGAGGCAGGGACAGGAGAAAAGTCACAGACAATGAGACAGATTTTTCCAGAGGGCAGATTGACAGAAGGAATGTGTCCCTTAGGGGGCATTGGTTAATGGACTCTGTTTCTTACAGTTGCATTTTGTAAAAAGTTCTGGTCCTCAGAAAAAAAATGTCATGTGAGGAAAATGGCAAAAATTAATTCAAAGGGCATACATAACCTTAGATCTTGCTCCTTATTACAGTTTTATGTCAGTGTTATATTATTGGCTAAGTATTTCCCTTGTAGGGTTGAAGGATGTGATTATGTGGACTTTGTGTTTATAAGACAAAATAGTTACTCATATGAGTTATATGGTAGAGACCCCTCTTCAATGAATTTTCTTGGGAGATTAATTCTTCAAGCACCGAAGCTTCTAATTCTGAACATTCTAATAATAGACACTTTAAAAATCAGGAAATGGTTCACACTTTTGATCAAAGTAAATGCAAAATAATTTAGTCTTCTTGATGCCTTTAGGATTATTGTAATGAGTGTCAGTTACTACCTCGAATGCTCTGGAGAGATGCTCAGGGTTGCTTGAAGTGGTCCAAGAGAGTGTGGTGGTTTATGAGTAGAGGAAATGGCTGGTTTTCATATTTTTCTGTTTCTCTTTCCATCATCCAGTGTCTTTATGCCATGCTTTTTCCTGTTCCTCAAGCTCACCTTTTCCACTGACTTCTCTACAGCAGATAAGCATGATTTGTCAGCCCCATCGTTTACAAAACCCTGCTTGTATGCCTCCTGATGGAATCAACACTCCCTAGGAAGTATTCTT
The DNA here is from genome assembly GCA_006410615.1 of Neotragus moschatus. Taxonomy (NCBI): domain Eukaryota; kingdom Metazoa; phylum Chordata; class Mammalia; order Artiodactyla; family Bovidae; genus Neotragus; species Neotragus moschatus. The sequence goes on from SJYA01002243.1 coordinate 157,865, forward strand.
TCTGAAATATTGACCCTGAATCTAATCAAATCTCAAGGATGCAGTCAGCAAAATTAAACACAATGAAGCAACTTTACAGAATAAATAAGTAAGGGAGATTAAAAGAGAAAAAAGACAGACATGCAAGAGGAGCCTGTAGAGCCTCATCAGCCAGTACAATGTGTGCAGCTTATTTGGGTCCTGATTTAACCGAATTGAAAATAAAATGAAAAAATATGAGGCAATTGGGGCAAGTTGAATACTAACTGGATACTTGATGATTTTAAGGATTGATTATTATGTTTTAAGGTGTGATGTTGCTGCCATGGCTATGCATTTTTTAGTGTAGTCCTTTTATAGGTAGATACTGATGTTTAGGAGAATTTGCCGAAGAATTGATGCTTTTGAACTGTGGTGTTGGAGAAGACTCTTGAGAGCCCCTTGGACTGCAAGGAGGTCCAACCAGTCCATCCTAAAGGAGCTCAGTCCTGGGTGTTCATTGGAAGGACTGAAGTTGAAGCTGAAACTCCAGTCCTTTGGACACCTGATGCGAAGAGCTGACTCATTTGAAAAGACCCTGATGCTGGGAAAGATTGAGGGCAGAAGAAGGGAATGACAGAGGATGAGATGGTTGGATGGCATCACCGACTCAATGGACATGGGTTTGGGTGGACTCCAGGAGTTGGTGATGGACAGGGAGGCCTAGCATGCTGCGGTTCATGGGGTCGTGGAGAGTCGGACATGACTGAGCGACTGAACTGAACTGAAATTATGTGAGTTTACAATTCTTGAAGTTCAGACACAGGTTCCAAGGGGCTCCATTATACTGTTCCCTCTACTTTGAATATGTTAGAAATTTTCCATAAAATTAAAAAAAAAAGCCACCAGACTAAAACTCTGCTTTGTAGCCCTGTGCTGTCCGTCTGTACTACCCAGTTTCACGTACATTTGTAGAAGGAGTGATATGCAGTCACTGTGGAGGCATAGTTTATCTCGGCAGTTCTTGCGGTTTCTTTTGGACCCTATTTTGTAATTATCTCCTTCCTAAGCCCTCTTCTCTTCTTACTTTATTCTAGGAACACTTAATCTGTGAGTTCACAGATGAATTTCCTCTAAATCATGCCTTTTCTGTATTTGCAAATGTGCATTTTTAGGGATTAGGCTCATGGCATCGATCAGCATTTTAAGGGTCCATGATTGTAGAAAGTCAAACACCCGCTACTGTGTGCTTTGCTCAACAGTCACATTCATGGCGTTTTCTTTTACTTGCGTACTTCCTGGCTTATGTTGTTCTCTGGGCCACAACTTTGTTCTCTGCTTCAGTCCTGTCCATTCGTTTGTCTCCTCTTTTTCTCCACTAACACCCCCAAAATAACATTTGGGTGATGGTTTTACCATTCACCCAATTGCTCTTCATGCTAAAAACCACTCAATTAGCCTAGATTTCGCTTTCTTCCTTAATGAACATCTGCACGTAAATAGTCATCAAACTCCTATTATTTTACCTCCTAAATGATATTTTTTTGTCCTTTTCTTACTTGGTTCAGTATTTGGATGTGGATGCTCACCATCTCTCATCTGGCTGTTAAACTACCACTGGAATCCTTCATACCAACCTCCTTGCCCTTAGCCCAGCCCCTTCTGTTCCCAGAAATGACATTACTAACACGAAAATCTGACCATTTCACCCCTGTGTTGACATCAGTGATCCAGCCCCTGTCTCCCTAAGCAGTCTCATTTCCTGATACTCCCTCGTCAGACCTATTTATTTAGAGGATGACATCCTTGTCAAATCTGCTAAACTTTGCTCATATCTTCACTCTCATGGAGGTCAGCATCCCTTCCACTACCCTACCTTGCTCATCTTGTCAACATGAGAAATGCTTCTTTACCCTTCAAGTCCTTAGGGGGACTCTTCTCTGAGAGGTGTCCTGGATGGTCCTCTTAGAGTACTTGGGACCTTCTTCTCAAATGTCCACTCTGCCATTTGCACAAATTGCCATTAAGTGTTGTTGTTTTTAGTTAGTTGCTTTTTAATTGTTTACAGGGTTTACGCTAACCTTTTAGTACCTTCATAACTATTTTTAGGAGTATGATTGGTTTACAATGCTGTGTTAGTTTCTGCTGTATAATGAAGTGAATCAACTATCTGTATACATATATCTCATCTCTCTTGGACCTCTCTTGCCCATTCCACTCCTCTAGGTCATCACAGAGCACTGAGCTGAGCTCCTGGTGCTATACAGCAGCTTCCCGCTAGCTACGTGTTTTACGCATGGTAGTGTATGTATGTCACTTCCAATCTCCGAATTCTTCCAGCCACCACCGTCCCTCCTCCACCCCCCCCCACCCCCTCCACCCCGGTCCCCGCTACATCCATATGTCTGTTTTCTGCATCTGTGTCTCTATTTCTGCCTTGGAAATAGGTTGATCTGTACCATTTTTCTAGATTCCACATATATGTGTTAATATACCATGTTTGTTTTTCTCTTTCTGACTTAACTTCACTTTGTATTAGATACCCTGTGGCTTTTGCCCAGTCCTGGGGGCATGAGTGTTGAATAAGTGCTTGCTGAATGTGTGCTGACCTGGGTCTCCAGAGACCATCTTCCGTTCACATGGCTACCACCTCAAGCTCTTTTGAGATTTTGAGAGGGAAACCTCAGACCTCCTTTTCTCTTGGATCCCATTTCCTGAAAAGAGAGGTGTCCTGAGTGGCCGCTGGGAGGGGTAAACTTTCCAAGAAGTTTTTTCTTTGGTGACTTGATTGTTTCCCTGTCTTTCTAGGTTCTTCTGGTCCCTCTCACTTCTTGTCTCCTTTTAAAAACAAAACAAAACAAAACAAAGTGAAGTATAGTTGATGTACAACATTATATGTTTTAGATATACAGTATAATGATTGACAATTTTTAAAGATTATATTCCATTGATAGTTGTTGTAATATATTGGCTCTACTTCTGTTCTTTCCCATTTCTTAGTGACCTCTTTGAAATATGTGACCATTGGGTCTGAAATAAGACTGCTCTCTTCCTAAACTTCCTACCTACATATATGTATTTTTTAAATGAATTAAGGTGATTGAATTTTATTTTTAACCTATTTGGTAGTATTTTTAGGGTTTAACTCTCTTACTACCCAGGAGCCACTGAACTCAATATTTGGGTGTATGTGTGTGTTAGTTGCTCAGTCGTGTTCGACTGTTTGAGACCCCATGATTGTAGCCCACTAGGCTCCTCTGTCCATGGAATTCTCCAGGCAAGAATACTGGAGTGGATTGCCATTCCTTTCTCCAGGTAATCTTCCTGACCCAGGGATCGAACCTGAGTCCTCTGAATTGCTGGCAGATTATTTACCATCTGAGCACCAGGGAAGCCTCGATATTGATAATGGAGCCTTTTTCCGAGAAAGTTGTGATTTGAATTTTCTGAGAACAGTTTCAGTCAGAAAGCTTTGCCAATGACCACAACATCATCTCAAAANTTTCTCCAGGTAATCTTCCTGACCCAGGGATCGAACCTGAGTCCTCTGAATTGCTGGCAGATTATTTACCATCTGAGCACCAGGGAAGCCTCGATATTGATAATGGAGCCTTTTTCCGAGAAAGTTGTGATTTGAATTTTCTGAGAACAGTTTCAGTCAGAAAGCTTTGCCAATGACCACAACATCATCTCAAAATTAAGATTTCTATTGCTAATATATTTATAAACCAACATATTAGCTGCTGTGAGTTTGTATCTAACTGTGATTCTCCATACACTTTTCCTCCAGTGTTTAGTAACCTCATTCAGCCGGGTCCATGCTGGAAAAGACAGGGTCTGCTAGCCCTTAGGCATGAAAATAGGAAAGCAAGACGTCCATGGGATCTGGGGCATCACAGAAAAGTCTTCCTGCCTGGTGTGCAGGGTGAGGTAAAAGGGAGAAGACAAGATGGAGGGAGATTATGGTGGAATTGGAGTGTGTGGTGGCTTCATTCTAGGCATGTGAGTCAATTGTACAGTGAGGCTATAGGTGGGTACCTGGTACAGTCATGGAGAAGATGGTGTAGAGAGGTTGCATGGAAAGTTTATCACTCAGGGTTCCATCAGAGAAGCATCCCTTTCCTAGATTCCCTGGGGTCAGTGAAATGGAGAGTGCAGTCTACACTGTGTGCAGGCCTCTCTGGGGCCCTCCAAGCCCAGTGCTCCTTCAGGTAGGGTGCTCATCACTGCCTTTTCCTGGGTTCCCCCTGATCCCAAACAGAACTTGCTAGGTCTCTAGCCAGGTAATGTGGAACACTAAATCAGGGAAGGGTATTAATAATGGTAGGGTATGTTGTTTGTCCAAAAAAAATGTGCATTTAGTGGCTGTCAGCAGTGCTTTAGGGACTTTCCTGGTGGTTCAGTGGCTCAGACTCTGCATTCCCAATGCAGGGGGCCCAGGTTTGATCCCTGGTTAGGAAACTAAATCCCACATGCTGCACCTAAGGCCCAGTGTAGCCAAATAGATTAATTATTTTTAAAAGATTAAAATAAAACAAAACAATGCTTTAATGCAGTGTATGAGAAATCTGGAGTTTAATGGTGATAAGCAGCAGAGGTGATATTCCCATTGAGGTACCCACCTTGTATTTTGTGGCATGCTCAAAAGGTGTATAGACACACACACACACACAGAGCTAGATAAAGGTTACCAAAATAAACATATAACCAAATTGCCTGTCCTTTTGCTTTAACTTTCCTGTCCTCTGCTATGTCCATATCAATATTAAACTTAATTAAATTTCATCTGGATGAAAGGCTTTATAAAGGTCAGGAAGAAAACCTAACTCAGTTTTCTGTGCTAATGAGTTCTTTTATTCTTTAAAATGAGAATTGAGGATGGAGAGAAAAGAAGTGTCAGTTGATCTCTGAATTCACCAGCATAAAAATTGCTTGTTAAAGCTCTGCTTTGGAAAAAAAAAAAAAAAGAAAGAATTACACAAAAATAATCACCATGCCCTTTTCTTTTTAAAATTATATATTTTTACTCAATTTTGGAACTCAGGTTTTAATCTCAATCTATTCATCCAGAGTTGTAATATTGTGCTTTGTGGCTCTAAAAAACTCTACACACACACATACATACACACAAACTTAGGCATGGATACACAGTATATTCAAAAACAAATGAATTAAAAGTTAGCAGCTGTATTTACCTTCAAGTTCTTGCACACTGGAGGCCTATTCTGCTCCAAGTTCACCAAAAGGGCATTAGCAAATGATAAGCATCTGAAAGCTAAAGTTTTCCATGATTATAAACTTCATGAGCAAATGCTCTTTTGAGTGATTTCATGCTTTATAAATAATTTTGGTTTTAGAAATAAATGTTCATGTCATTCTGTTATTGGAGATGAATAAAAGCACCAATCAATCCCCACGTGATCTTTGGCTGTCCTTGGAAGGTGAAATATTTTGTGACGTTGACATCAGAAGCTGAAGCCAACTCCTTATATGAAATTTCCCTCTGGATCGTGTATAGAATGCATCTTAAACTCCTAGATGTCGGTGTGTGCGATGCAAGTGTTCCTGGTGAAAATTTTATGGAATGCTTCTTGGGTGGAGCTTACTTCTCGACAACAAGATAGACGGTTTGGTTGGCAAGAGTGATGATATCACCACTGTGTCTCCGTGCGTGCGTGCTTAGTTGCTTCCGTCGTGTCCAACTCTTTGTGACCCTCTGGACTACAGCCTGCCAGGATCCTCTTTCCATGGGATTCTCCAGGCGAGGATACTGGAGTAGGTTGCCATGCCTCCTCAAGGCCAGCTTCCTGACACTATCTCCTATGAAAGGCTCATTCCCTTGAAAAAGATTTTGGTTTCTGGACCCCCCAAAGCCTAGAGCAGAGCAAAATTCCCCCTCTTTGCAACTGTGAGAGGGAGACCAGCTGTCTTAGCAGTCCAAAGGGAAAACTCACTTCTCATGTCATTGGTGGGGTCACTGTCAGGTATGGGTCATTAGATAATGTTGTATTTGTCCCAGGCAGCAAAATTAAGAGTTGCCCCCAAATTAAGTTCTGTGATTTTCTGCTTGTGAAATCAGATCATATTGCCTTGTGTATTTTTAGTCTGACCCCAGCATGGCCAGGTGGCAGGAGAGGGTGTGCCCACCACGGGTGTTGTTGGCATGTAGGCAGGCTGTGATCTGTGTACTTTTTCACGGTCACGTCTGTGGGGTAGCTGATGGCTCAGAACAAACTTTGATTGGCCTTTTTGTAGCTAAATAACACATGAGAAGTTCTGTGAGTCACTTTATTTATGGTGTCACACAGGATCGGTGGGATTATTCAGGTTGTACAAGGTAGGAACAAAATCTGTATCTTGCTTGTTGATTCTGCCTGTCCTTTCTTGAGCTCTCTCTGTCTTTCTTGTGACCCAGAACAGTTTTATTATAAACTGCTCTAGCTGATGAGCAGTTTTGAAGGCCTTTAAAACATTTAGTAGCTTTGCCTCACCTCTATGGTTTGTGCCTTAAAATCTTTCCACGGCCTCATGAGTGGAAAACTTTCCATTAAAAGGAAGCATAAAGCCCTTTGCTGAGAGGATTTGCTGTGTTCCAGGGCCCACTGGTCCCTACTCAGCTAGGGTCATTTCCCTCCTCATTGGTAAACCAGCTGCCTGAGGAGCCACAGCCTGTTTCTAGAAAATCTTAGCACTGGGAACTATACTCTGAAATGTTTCTTACGTGGTGAGGACCACAGCCCACATCACTTTGGGGCGAAGAAGCCCGAGTTGTGTTGTAGCCAAATTCATCTGGAAGAACTGAGCCCCATTCAGGCTTCCAGCAATTCTACCAGCAGAGATGACAACTTTGTATTAACTGATGTTTGCGCTTGTGAAGCCCCAGGTAAACACAACATTGCCTGGAGTGCAGATGGAACGCAAAGCCACGCTTCTACCTGTGTTTTGCTTTTGCTTTGAGATTCTTTCTTTGCTTTCCGTAAGATTTTAAAGTATTGACTTATAGTTCAGTAACACATTTTTGCTAGGTCTGCCTTTTTCAGAAAGCTAGTATTTCCTTTTCCTAAAGGAAGCAACCCAGGGTAAACATGGGCCCGCCTTTCAGTGTTTTTGTCTTTTCCTTTGTTTGCTGAACCTTTGTTAATATCCTCTTTTGTTCCAAAGCCTTGACATTTCTTGACATTGCTACCTAGTTTAGTTTTTAATCTCTGAAGAAATCTCAGCCCAAACTGGTTTTTTATTAGGTTATTTGTTCATAACTGCAGTGTTTGACTTGCTCTTCAAGAAATAGCTGTTCATTTTATGTGTGAAACTTCAGGGATTAAGGAACAGCAAGGGCCAGGTACTCCGCAGTTTCTGTCTACCCAAGTTAGACTTTAAGGAAGCTGCTCTCCTGGTTTCCCCAGAATGTGCTTTTAAATTGCAATTTTGAAAAGTCTCAACTCAAAGAGAAGAGAGATTATATTTAATCTTTCTGGCAGCTGGAGAAAGATTGGATTTCTTTTGAAACTTGAAAACAAGAAACAAAGTATTGTATGGATAGAAGGTTAAGATGCATCATGTCAGGACTCCAAGTGCTTTATACTAAATAATATACCACGAGCAGCAGATCCATGAGAACTCTATAAGTTGTGTATAGGGTGAATTTCTTTCATTTTATTTATGCTTGGAAAGACAGTAAGTGGGAAATAGCATGTACTTAAAACTCAATACTTATCCAGTCATTGAAGCTGAGAATCAAAGAAAAGTCTAGGAATATTTCAAGTTTTGATATATTTGATACCCTTCATTCAGTAAGATACGGTTGAGTAGATTAGAAGCTTTCAGTTTTGTATTGTTGTTGTTCAGTTGCTAAGTCGTGTCTGACTCATTGTGACCCCATGGACTGTAGCATGCCAGGCTTCCCTGTCCTTCACTGTCTCCCAAAGTTTGCTCAAACTCATGTCCATTGAGTCAATGGTGCCATCCAGCCATCTCATCCTCTGTCACCCCCTTCTCCTCCTGCTTTCATTTTTCCCAGTATCAGGGTCTTTTCCAATGAGCCAGCTCTNGCATGCCAGGCTTCCCTGTCCTTCACTGTCTCCCAAAGTTTGCTCAAACTCATGTCCATTGAGTCAATGGTGCCATCCAGCCATCTCATCCTCTGTCACCCCCTTCTCCTCCTGCTTTCATTTTTCCCAGTATCAGGGTCTTTTCCAATGAGCCAGCTCTTTGCATCAGGTAGCCAAAGTATTGGAGCTTCAGCTTCAGCATCAGTCCTTCCAATGAGAAAATCTGTTATCAGAGTTGATGTAGATCTAATCGGTAACCAGAGTCACAGGTACTTAGAGGTCAAATTAATGATAAGTCCAACGGCAGTGGGCAACATAACCCATGTGAAAGAGACAGTATCTCTCAAACTGGTCTGGTGTCCTGGCATGGTTTCTCTAAATTCCTTAGAATTATACATTACTGATCCCAAGCAAGTGCAAACTGTCTTCAGATACTTGCATTCTTTGAAGGAATTAGGGGGTAGTAAATATATTTCTTTTATATAGGCTGTATTTAGTTAGTTAGTTACATCCTCATTTCAGAACAGTCTAGCATCTGAAAGTGGGAATTAGAATTTCATGGAGTGTGATATATTGTGTATGTCTATTATTCTAGCCTGTGATCTGAATTTTGAATTCCTCTAAGTTCCGTTGTTAAAGAGCATATGAGTATTTGTAGGTTTGCCCCTAAGCTGACATTTTAAAAGACCGAGAGAGCCCTCTCCTTGGTGCCAATGTCATTGTGTTGTCTCAAAATTTGGAAGGAACAACCTCTAAGGTAACATTCAGCCACAAATATAAGGCAACCTGTCTTGTAATTCAGCTTTTAAATAATATCTGTTAGACTAGCACTTCTGAAACTTCCACGTGCACAGGAGTCACTGGGTTAGAACTGCACATACTGAGATCCAGGGTAGAGCCCGAGATTCTATTTTCCTAAAAAGATCCCCAATGGATCCCAATCCTGATGGTCCCTAGGTCACATTTTGAGAAACAAAGTCTTAGAAAGTAGCTGTGAGGTGGCCAGCTTCCCTCCCTCACCCCCAAATTGAAAACTTTATTTATTTATTTATATTGAAGTGTGCCGACTAANTCTATTTTCCTAAAAAGATCCCCAATGGATCCCAATCCTGATGGTCCCTAGGTCACATTTTGAGAAACAAAGTCTTAGAAAGTAGCTGTGAGGTGGCCAGCTTCCCTCCCTCACCCCCAAATTGAAAACTTTATTTATTTATTTATATTGAAGTGTGCCGACTAAGGTCCGTCTAGTCAAAGCTATGGTTTTTCCTGTGGTCATGTATGGATGTGAGAGTTGGACTGTGAAGAAGGCTGAGCGCCAAAGAATTGATGCTTTTGAACTGTGATGTTGGAGAAGACTCTTGAGGGTCCCTTGGACTGCAAGGAGATCCAACCAGTCCATTCTGAAGGAGATCAGCCCTGGGATTTCTTTGAAAGGAATGATGCTAAAGCTGAAGCTCCAGTACTTTGGCCACCTCATGAGAAGAGCTGACTCATTGGAAAAGACCCTGATGCTGGGAGGGATTGGGGGCAGGAGGAGAAGGGGACGACCGAGGAGGAGATAGCTGGATGGCATCACTGACTCGATGGGCGTGAGTCTGAGTGAACTCCGGGAGTTGGTGATGGACAGGGAGGCCTTGCAGTTCATGGGGTCGCAAAGAGTCAGACACAACTGAGCAACTGAACTGAACTGACTGATAGTTGGTTTGTAATATTGTGTTGGTTTCAGGTGTATAGCAAAGTGATTTGGTTTTTTATATGTGTGTGTGTGTGTGTGTGTGTGTGTGTGTGTGTGTGTGTGTGTGTATTCTTTTTATGCATTCTGCCTATGGTGTTTTGTTGGCTCCAGTATTTTCCCTCTTTGGAGAAGGCAATGGCAATACAACTATAAATGGTTACCTTTTGGGATTGCTAATATTAAGATTTACCATAAACTCTTTTTCACAGTGACCACTTAAAGCTCCATGTCATTCTTGTTTCCATCAGATCTTATATACCTAGAATGACTCCTGACCCATGATAGGCCTTGAATAAATAACCACTGAATGAGGTCATCATTTGATGAATGTAGAACATTCAGATTTGGGGATATTATGGATTCATTTTGGATTTTCACTGTTGAATTTTCACTAGACCCTGAGAACACATCAAGAAGCTACGTAATTCTCTGATGTGTGTAGTGTGTTTACTCAACTTCTCTTTCCCTCTTTTATAGCCTTCTGTCCCCTTTGGCTCTTTACCTTTACAGATTGAAGAAGCCTGACTTTATCAAGCTTTCCAAAACTCTAAGCCTTTTCATTTTGTTCTGTTTTTTCTGTTTATACGTTCATCATGTCATTTGTGTTTTGATCAGCAGAACTGATAATGCTGTATCACAAATACAACAGTACTATGGCTTGTACACGATGAGGTCAAAGCATAAGAAACCCTTTATGCTGAGTTTCCAATAAACTTTCTGGTGATAACCAAAAACAAAACAGCTACATAATTCTGCATGTATATGCTAGAGTGTGTGTGTGTGTGTGTGTGTGTACATACATTAGAACTTGGTTCTTACTTGCTGTGAGTTGTCAGATTTGACACCTGTTCTCTTTTCATAGCTTCCTGCTTAAATTAACTTCCTCTTTTATTAACACAGGTAATTTCATTATCATAGCTAACAATTTGAAGGCAATATCAGGAGTTTACTTTTGCAATAGAAACTTGATGATCTTCAGAAAGGTTATGATATGTGTATATTTTTTCATAATAAGATATAGGACTTCCCCAGTGGTTCAGTCAGTAAAGAATCTACCTGTAATGCAGGAGACTGCCCACAATGCAGGAGACTCAGGTTCAGTTCCTGGGTCAGGAAGATGCCCCAGGGAAGGAAATGGTAACCCACTCCAGTATTCTTGCCTGGAAATCTCATGGACAGAGGAGTCTGGCAGGCTATGACTGCATTGAGTTGCAAAGAGTCAGACATAACTGATTGACTAAACTAACGATCACCACCATAATAAAATATTCCCACTCTTCCCCTTTAGAAACGATGATGATAACACAAGTCCCAGATTTGATATTATGATGTTAAAATTCTCCAAATATCCACTCAGAAGCCGCCTTCTGCATAGTCTTCCTTGAATCCTTGAATCTTCCTTGTAACTTGGTTTAATTCTAACTGTATCAACCGTCTTATAGTATCGCAGTTTCTTACTCATCTATTATTCTCTACCAGTCACTCCACTGGAGACAAATACTTTTATCCAGATGTGCCCAATCTAGTGCTGGCCCGCAGCACCAGTAAGTGTTGACTGAAACATTGAATGAATGGTCACAGTGTTTGGAAAGAGAGAGAAGACTAAACCAAGCAGAAACTACCTGGGACCACTTTCTGTAGAGGTGATGATAATCCTTTGGTTTAATGTTATCCCTTTCCTTATTGTTATGGTAACATTGCTGCCGGTGTGTTAGAGTTGTTACGTAAATACTCCACCAGAAAATGGGGTTGCTGTATAAATCAGTAAGCTGCCGATATTTACAGTGTGTTCTGAATTTAATTCTTACTCATAACCCTAACCCTAACCTGCTGGGGACACAGAAGTGATTAAAATTGTATCTGTCATCTTGAGAGGAAAGTTGGCGCATTCAACAAATACTTACTGAGCAAAGGTGAATAACACTGCTTACTTGCTTTTAAGAAGCTTATGCTCTCGTGCCGTAGAGAGTAACGCCAAATAGGCTGTAAGGGGCTCTGTGTTGGAGAAGCAAGCAAAATGCTGCAAGAACCCAAAGGAAAGACGTGGATTCCAGCTGCGGGGAGCAGAGGCCAACTAGTAGAATGGAGATGTGTTTTGACATAGATTCCATCTCTCTTGCTTTCTGAAGTGGGATCAGTATGGCACAGGCAGTCTGGCCTCTCTGTGATCATCCACGTGAACACTGGTTTGGGGGCTCAGTCACCTGGAAGTGCTGTCCCTGTAGGGCGTCGCTCAGACTCTTCTGGACTCTTGCAGCTGCTCATAGTTCTTTTGTGCCTCTTTGATGGGAATCTTGCCAGCTGTCAGTGTACTTACTTCCCCATCTTCGGTCTGATTTGTTATGGGCTATAACAGATAAAGGGAAAGTGGGAGTGCATCAGTTTTGAGTGTCCTGAAGCAATTTTATGGGAGTGAAGCTTAGTGTAAATATTCTTTAGGCAGTCATAGCCATGTTTATTGTCTAATGGTGTGTATACTTCCTGATAGGTATTCCCTTATTTATAATGAGAGTTCTCTTCTAGTCAGTGCTTGGTAACATGGTGGTTGCTTTGCAGACATTGCTTTGAATGTTCAGAGCTACCTACAAGGTAGATGGTGTTTATATTCATTTTATAGAAGAGGAGACTGAAATTTAAAAGGTTAATTAACTTTCCCTGGGTTCCATAGCTGGTAAATAGCAGATCCTATTTGTTTCCTAATCTGACTCCAAAGTATGGGTTCTTTTAACTGCTCCATCCTGCCTTTGGTGGAGTTGAGTGTCCTGTGCTAGGTGAGGGGAATAGTTGGACTCAAGGAGACTCAAGGATCTGCCCTCATGGAGCTCTGACTGGAGACCAAAGTATGGTGACTCATATGGTTAAGAATTTGCCTGCAATGCAGGAGACCCACGTTTGATATCTGGGTTGAGAAGATCCCAGGGAGCAGGGAATGACAACCCACTCCAGTGTTCTTGCCTGTAGAATTCCATGCATAGAGGAGTCAGTGGGGTCACAAATAGTCAGACTCGCCTAAGCAACTAACACTTTCACTTTCAAAGTATTTGAAGCCTAGATAACTGATCCCAGCAGGGGAACTATCACTCTTTTGTGGTAATTACAGCCGAGTCAAAACCATAGCCATTTACAAATCAGTACAGATTCTCCCAGTGGTGTTTGTCCTTTTGTTGGTCTTCTGCTAATATTTGCTTCTCTTTGAGAATTTACCCAAAGATTGATAGGGGGAAAGGGTTTGTTACAACCTTCTAATCACTCATTCATCTGTATTGGTTCCACTGAGCAAAGACACAAAAGGAATCTTCTCTCAAGGAGTTAACATACTGCTAGATTTAGAGTATTTGAAGCAAAAAAAAAAAAAAACTATGAAGTATGCTGTGTACAAGTACACTGCATAGTAAATGGATATGGTTTTGAAACAACTCCAAGTATTCCAGTTTAACATCTTCATTTATTTACACCAACTCTGGCTTTTACAACAATCTGGCTTGTTGCCAGTTATCACAAGATATTGGAAATTTCTCATAGCAAAATTAATTTTAATTCATGACTAAATATATGCCATGAAGAGAATTTTAAAAGAATCCAAATTAGACTAATTCAGAATTTAAAGGGCCTTAAAGTTTGTGTCAGGAAACAAAATGATGATAGAATTTTGGAACTTCAGAAAGAGTGAGAAATTAACTCTTGCATAAATGAGTCTGCATCAAATAAATAAGAGGCAAGACTTCACTAGTGGTTCAGTGGTTAAGACTTTGCCTTCCAGTGCAGGAGGTATGAGTTTAATCTGTGGTTGGGGAGCTAAGACCCCACAGCCCTCGTCAAAAAAACTGAAACTTAAAACAGGAGAAATATTTTAACTGATTCAATAAATACTTGAAAAATAGTCCACACCAAAAAAGAAATCTTTAAAAAAGTGTTAGAGTAGTACTTGTATTCTTATTAAGTTTCTCTGTTTTAGAGGGGAATTATATCAAAGATTTTGCCATTCCTTAGATAAAGTTAAGTATCAGTTCAGTTCAGTCACTCAGTCGGGTCTGACTTTGATGCCAGGCCTCCCTTTCCATCACCAACTCCTGGAGTTCACTCACACTTGCATCCATCAAATCAGTGATGCCATCCAGCCATCTCATCATCGGTTGTCCCCTTCTCCTCCTGCCCCCAATCCCTCCTAGCACCAAAGTCTTTTTCTAATGAGTCAACTCTTCACATGAGGTGGTCAAAGTACTGGAGTTTCAGCTTTAGCACCATTCCTTCCAAAGAAATCCCAGGGTTGATCTCCTTCAGAATGGGCTGGTTGGATTTCCTTGCAGTCCAAGGGACTCTCAAGAGTCTTCTCCAACACCACAGTTCAAAAGCATNAAAAAAAAAAAAAACAGGGAATCTTGTTAATAATCATATCTCCCTAAACATTATTTGACAGCATTCTGTAGCTGTTACGTTGTGTTGGTTGTTATAAAATACTTCTGTTTCAGTATCTTGATACCTTTTAGGGAATGTTGACATCATAGACTTTTCCAGGGTCCTAAATTTTTCCTGCCAGCTTAGACCATCTTCATTAGAAGGGCAGATAGGAAGTGGACTGGGGAGTAATTTGTTTTAGTGAATAGCTTGACATTTAAGAAATTCATTACCTTAACAGAATGGGCTATATTTTTTCAACAAATGATTTGTTCCTGGAGCAAGTGAAGAGCAAGTCAGACTCTTTTAAGGTTTGCCTTAACACTTTTAGGTCAAAGACTACAACATGTGAAACCTATACCCGTAGAGAATTGATGCCAGTTATAAAAGTGCCTCATTTGGACTGTGGAATACTAAAGAAACTGCACACAGCTTTCCTTGTTTATTTCCCAGCAACTGAATGACTTTCTTTTCTCATTGGAGGGTTTTATAACTGTTTGTTGTGCTCTATGTAGGTCTAAGATCCCAAAGCTGCTCTAGGATTGTTATAGTCGTTATCTACATCTTCTCCACTTTTAAGATTCATGCTACTTGGCAAACACGTGTGGAACACCTTCCGTGTATCAGTCATTGGAGGAGAGATTTTTTTTTTTTTAGTGAATTAGAGTCCCNATAACTGTTTGTTGTGCTCTATGTAGGTCTAAGATCCCAAAGCTGCTCTAGGATTGTTATAGTCGTTATCTACATCTTCTCCACTTTTAAGATTCATGCTACTTGGCAAACACGTGTGGAACACCTTCCGTGTATCAGTCATTGGAGGAGAGATTTTTTTTTTTTTAGTGAATTAGAGTCCCTCATGGATAGTTCGGGAGACCAACATAGCAGGCAGTGCGGACATGGTGTGGCAAGTACAGGAATTGCTGAGACAGCACGTGGGCAGAGATCACAGAGGATTTCTAGGAACAGGACACCCCTAGTGGAGTCTAGAGAGTGAGTGGACCTTGCAAGAAAAGCACTCATAAAAACTTTCTCATCCTTCCCCTTCTCTTTCCTTTTTCCTTTTCCCTTTTTCTCTGGCCACTGCCAGTCTCCTCCAGCCCCACGGCTGCTCAGCCTATCTGTTCCTTGCACCCCATCTCTCTCCGGCTCTTTCGGCGATCCTTCAGGACTTTTCCATACTGGGACTCCCCAAGCAGCTCCCTCCGCAACTGGGAGAGAAGAACGTGCAAGGGAGCAGGAAAGGGCCATGCATTCCCTCTCCTGTGATGCTGGAAGCTGTCACTGCTTTTCTCTAGAAGTCTTAGCCACACATTTCATTTCAGATCATCTTGGTAAGGTAGTGATAGAAATAGATGAGGAGTGGGGGATGGGCAAGCCATGGAGGGAAGTCACTCAGTGTGACCCCCAGTCCCAGTGTCCGCTCTGCTCCTTCGGGCGGCTGATACCATTGTCAGGAGAAGCAGGCTCCTTTGTGGGTGTTTACATCCCCAGTAAAACACAGCTTCAGTAGACAGTCAATAGAAATTGAGTTGCGGAGGTGCCAGCAAGAGGTAATAAGGTCAGCGATGCTATAAATGCCATTGAATATGCTCTGATGCCCTTATTGATTTTTTTTTCTTCACTAAAATTCTATTACTCTCAAGCAGGGGAAATAAAAATGGAGTGACTATCACTTTATCTAAAGGAGTATGCCCCCCTTTTCACCTCTCCAGATGTGCCCAAACCTGGATTCACTTTATTGGCATCTAGAGGTGTGTTGGGAGAAGGCAATGGCCACCCACTCCAGTACTCTTGCCTGGGAAATCCCATGGATGGAGGAGCTTGGTGGGCTATAGTCCATGGGGTCATGAGGAGTTCGACATGACTGAGCGACTTCACTTTCATTTTTCACTTCCATGCACTGGAGAAGGAAATGGCAACCCACTCCAGTGTTCTTGCCTGGAGAATCCCAGGGATGGAGGAGCCGGTGGGCTGCCGTCTAAAGACTTAGCAGCAGCAGCAGCAGAGGTGTGTTGTCAAAGTTTTCCGAATCATCTACTGAAGACCCTGGCAGATGGACCGAGCCCAGTCTGTGTGTGAAAGGCTTCACAAATGGTGACGAGGTATCTGAGCATCAGTTTTTGGGTCTGTGATGCCAGGAAGGGCCCTGAATTCCGTAGCTCTCCATCACTGTTTGACATTGAAGAGGAGTTTTCCTTCCTGTCTCCAGCTTGTCTACATTTTCCTTGTCTTTTCTTAAAAAGAAAAAAAAAAGATATTTACTTGACTGCACCAGGTCTTAATTGCAACACGTGGGATCTTTGGTTGCATTGTGCAGGGTCTTTCATTGCAGCGTGTGGGATCTAGTTCCCTGACCTAGGATCGACCCCAGGTCCTCTTCATTGGGAGCCCAGAGTCTTAACTGCTGGACACCAGAGAAGTCGCATCATCCTTGTCTTCTTTGTCTTCATTTTCTCCCCAGAAAATGTCGATGCTTGCATGCCTGCTGTCATCCAAACATCACTGCTAGAGGTAGTATTTTCAACATTGGCACATCACCCTATTCCCATGACCCAGGAGCACTCACATCACCCATTCTGTTGACCAGACCTCTTGCTTAGGACCTCAGAGCTGAGTGTCAATCAAGGCTTGAATTGGTGTTCTTTCTATGCCGCTGTGATGGCCTTGTCCATCTAACCAACTGTCCGAATGCTAGTGCACAGGGCTCCCCCATGGCTAACATACTCTGGTCTTCTTGACAGAATGTTCTCGGTGACCACCTTCTAGTAATAGGTGGTAGAGTTGGAGGGGAGAAAAGCACCCCTGAGTACTCCTTATTGGATCCAGTGAGTCTAAGATTTTTGACTTTAAGCACACAGCATAGGCAGGCTTCCCAGATGGCTCACTGGTAAAGAACCTGCTTGCCAAGGCAGGAGCCACAGGAGATGTAGGTTCTGTCCTTGGGACAAGAAGATGCCCTGAAGAAAGAAATGGCAATCCACACCAATATTCTTGCCTGGGAAATCCCGTGGACAGAGGAGTCCAGCAGGCTACAGTCCATGGCGTCGCAGAGAGTCAGACATGACTTAGCAACTAATCAACAGCAACAACACAACACAGGCAGCCACCTGGTGTCGAGAACCTTGGCAGGTTTGGGTCTCCCTGTCCTCGACCACTGGTGCCATTAAATCCTCCTGATTGTTGCTACTGCCCAGAGACATGTCTTATCGGTGAGCCCATTTCCTGCACAGCAGACCCAGAGGCCCCAGCCAGGAGTCAGCTAATGTTTAAAAGGGATGCAAGTCTGGCTGCTGCATTTCCTGTCTCTTTGGATTGATGCTCTTTGGCTGTTTTGCTGATGTCATTGTACATCTGTTTTTTGGAAGTGAGTGTAACAAGGAAGGAGAATGGTTAATCTAGCAAAGAACTCATTACACCATGAATGATGAAGGGTAGGCTCCTGTTTTATTCCTGTTTGATTTGTTTGCTTCATTGGGGAAAACAAATGATCATCTCACCCTATGGAGAATTTTGCTTTCTCTTTGACATACAAATAAACAGCCTCCCACGTTTCATTTATTTTTGCCACTGCTGGAATTGTTGATTTTTTTAAAAAAAGCCACATTGTTATGCTGCTTTTCTGTATCATGACCTTCCCTACTGGATAGGGAAAAGAAATCAACAAAATATGTATATTTTTCTTAAGAAATGGAGGATGCTTCAATACAGATGCCCTTACAAATCCAGCTTCATTAAAGCAAGATAGATGAGGTGAAACAGCAGCGAGGAGGGCGTGAGTCTTCATCTTCTTTCTGGTAATATGTCTCAGAGATGAGGCTTCAGTTTTCATTAATTTATTGAAAAAAATTAAAGTATCCCTTTCTCTTCTTGTCTTCATCTAGGAGAACGTTCCTGGTAATGGAACTGAAATTCATTTTCCTGATGTTTGTGTTCCATCTTTGGCATGTAGAACATAGGGGAGGTGTGGGTTATTAGAGAGCTCTAGATGCTAACTTTCACTTTTCACTTTCATGCATTGGAGAAGGAAATGGCAACCCACTCCAGGGTTCTTGCCTGGAGAATCCCAGGGACGGGGGAGCCTGGTGGGCTGCCGTCTCTGGGGTCGCACAGAGTCGGACACGACTGAAGTGACTTAGCAGCAGCAATAGGTGCTAACTTGGATTTTCCCAGAACCAAATACTAGCTGGCAACTCTGTGGCCTCTATTTCCTAGTAGTGTGTTTGTTTTCTATTTATGTTCCTTTGCATGTGTGCTACGTTATTCAGTCGTGTCTGACTCTTTGTAACCCTGTGGACAGTAGCCCACCAGGCTCCTCTGTCCATGGGATTCTCCAGGCAAGAATATTGGAGTGGGTTCCCATGCCCTCCTCCAGGGGATCTTCCCCACCCAGGGATCGAACCCGTGTCTCTTGTGTCTCCTGCATTGGCAGGCAGGGTCTTTACCACTAGTGCCACCTGGGAAGCCCTTCTATTCCTTTATTCTCTGGCTTTTGGAGCCCAGCAAAAAGCTCCTCTGTTTTGCGATATTTCCATTGCTGGCCACTATCAATCTGTGTTCAGCCAGACCTGATTCGAACAGTGGGTTTGCAGACCCGTCTCTTGAGGGTGTGTGGATATTTAGCAGTTGAGGGTACAGATTAGGAGGTCTTGACATTCTGTTGCTAGGTTACTGAACTCTGAATTACTGATCCCTCAACACAGTGTTTGTGTTCTAAAATTGCTATTTGTGGTTGAAAGCAGCAGCTGTATACATTGGTGGGGGAGCTTGGGGTGGGCTATAGTGAGATAAAATGAATAGTTAGACATAGTCCATCAAAAATAATTACTGTACGGAAATATTTGTGGCAAAATAGGAAAAAGAGATTGCTACTCCTCCCTCCTTCCCCTGCAACACTGGAAGAGCTATTTTAATGTTCAGGGAGTTTCTGGGCAAGCATTTATAGAAGGCTGTGATGATAACTCAGTCATGAACTAGACCTTGTAATGAACATCAACAGATACCATTGTGGAAGCTGCAGCCAGCCCTCCTGATCTAGGGGTGGGGATAGGGGATGTCAATCTTGGGTATATGTTTTTCTTTCTTTCCTTGTTTATTCCTTTTCTGTTAAGTTTCCTCTTCTATTCATACTTTCTTTTTTATCTTATGGACAAAAGTTTCTATTTAAAAATAACCTTTATTCAGAGAGTAATTTTACCAAATTATAGTGTAATTTTACTATCACCATTTGACCTTTCTAAGCCTCTAATAATCAGAAATTTCAGCTGCACTTTTGGCAAAAGTTATTTTTTGTAATTCCCGCAATTCTCTCCTCCTATACACTTTTGCTTCTTAGCTAACATGTCAAGTAACAAATATTTATTAATCTCCTACTTTGTGTAAATAATTGCATTGGATCAAAGACATGGAAAGCATGACTTGCCTTGAAAAATTTATAAATGGGCTAGGATACGAAGACAAAAATGCACAAAAGTTAGCAATGTTAAACAGCAGCGCAGGAGATGATCTAAGACCATGTATGTAATTATGTCTTAAGAGGAGAGGTAAGTGCTGACTTCAGAAGAAAGGGGATTCCCAGAGGCCGGGTTACACTAAGATGGAAAGATAAGTGTGGACTCGTAGGAACATAGACAGGTGATGAATAGGCCATGTGGATACTTGCTGCTGAATTTAGAGCAGAAGATCTGTGTGGCCTGGAGCAAGGTTTCTTAGAGGTGATAAGGCTTGTTCTGGACCTTGAAGGATGGGTAGAATTTGAATAACAGGCGGAGATGAGTAACAGAAGGGCTTTCTATCTAAGGCGAGACAATGAGCAGAGGCATTTTGGGTTAGAATATGAAAATATGTTCAGGGGTTAGTAGCTAGAGACTAGACTGGCTAAAGCGATATGCCTGGAGGAAGCTGGATGAAATTGGAGATGTGGACGGAAAGCCTCGATTTCCATGAGGAGTTCAAACTTTCTTCTGGAGGACAACTCCATTCCTTATTTATTGCCTAAACACATATCCTCAGCTAAGCACTGTTGGAAGCTAGGGATACAGTAGGAAGCAAGAAACACATCATCTGTATCCCCCATGGAGTTTATGCTCTAGCCTTATGGGACCAATAGACAGACAGTTAGGAATTAAGAATATTCTGCCCTTTATTACAGCTGTGAAGGGGGCTATCGGGTCTTCTGAGACCTTTGGGCAGTGACAGTTCATGCAAACCGGAGTTTAGCCAGGCAGAGGTGAGGAGAGAGAACCTTCTAGGCAGAGGATAGCCAGCGCAGAGATGGGGAGAAAAGACCAGCTTGCTGGTCACTGTTTTGAAGAGGGTTTATTGAGTTCCTACTCTGTGTCTAGCCGGGCTTTCGCTATAACAGGGGAGACAAATACAGAAAGTGGTTTCTGCCTTGAAGCACTTAGTGTCTATTTAGAGAAAGAGGCCTAAGAAATGCAGAATAGTTGACTCTATGAGTAAGAGTTTAGGAAAGAGAAAATTGATGGAAGGTGTGAAATGGTATTGAAGCTTCTTCCTGGAAAAGTAAAGGCTGAAGCAGAAGTAGAGAGGTGGGCTTGTGAGCAGAGTATTGAAGGAGAAGGGTGGTCTATGAGACCCACCTGAAGTGATGAAGAGGATGTTACCTTGGAGCAGTAGGAAGAGGAAACAGTGAGTCAATGCCTCTGGGTCCTAAGGGACCCTGAGTTAATCACCTAAACTCCTCAGTCTTCAGTCTTCTCATCTGCAAAGTTCAGAACCTTGACCTCAATATCTAGCTTGAAAGTCCGGATATCTCAGGCTTTACCCAAGAGGCATTAATGAGTCTTGGAGGGTTTGGGGCCAGGGGAAGGACTCGATGGAATCAATGTGCTAAGAATCTTAATTTGTTTTTATTGTAGAAAACTAATTAATGGATAATTACTAACTTATGAGAAGTACAATTTTTTTTTTTTACTAAAATTTTTAATCACGTTCTGATGTTTTTAAAACTGCCAATAGGACTGTCCTAATGTCCATTGGACATAGCTTTTTAAATGTTTTCCTTTCTCAGAATAACAAGTAAAGTGAAGTGAAGTGCAAATCGCTCAGTCGTGTCCGACTCTTTGCGACCCCGTGGACTATGCAGTCCACCGGATTCTCTAGGCCAGAATACTGGAGTGGGTAGCCTTTCCCTTCTCCAGGGAATCTTTCCAATCCAGGGATCGAACCCAGGTCTCCCTCGTTGCAGGCAGATTCTTTACCAACTGAGCCACAAGGGAAGCCCTTGAGCAGCAAAGACACAAACAAAAACTACGGCCTAGAAAATGCTGCTGAATAGTGAGAAGCTGAGTCCAGAACATGGTTTACAAATACAAATTTGAGTTTGAATCCTAAAAATTCTTTAAAATTTTCAGGGAGATCTTGGAATGAGAAAATTGATGTCTTTTACACACTTCAGTACTCTTGCCTGGAGAATCCCATGGACACAGGAGCCTGGTGGGCTATAGTCCCTAGGCAAGGAGTCAGACACCACTGAAGCGACTCAGCGTGCACACACATTTTTGTAGTACCATTCTTGGGNAAATTTTCAGGGAGATCTTGGAATGAGAAAATTGATGTCTTTTACACACTTCAGTACTCTTGCCTGGAGAATCCCATGGACACAGGAGCCTGGTGGGCTATAGTCCCTAGGCAAGGAGTCAGACACCACTGAAGCGACTCAGCGTGCACACACATTTTTGTAGTACCATTCTTGGGGTGGTAATGGCAGTGATGTAATATAGGTGATGTGGGGGTGACATCTCCCCCGACACAGGGGTATCAAGCAGCCTACCAGATATGCCTTTGTCATATCCAGGACTAAAACCCCCTCAGCCTGGATGCCCCCAGAGATCCCAGCCTGACCATCCCTAGAGATGACAGCTGAGTAAAGGCCTTGTTAGAATAGAATGTGGTCAGGCTCTAAATGTAGTATTTCTGCCATCTCTCTCTCCAGCAGAAGAGTTTATCATCAAGCCATGCCTTTAGTTTTTATTCAGATGAAAACTTGAAACCTTCATGTGTCAGGCTGGAACCAAAGGTGGATCTCTGGAGAGCGTTAGTGCCCAGAGGTGCTGGCTGGGGCAACTGGACATGGAGCCTTGGTCTCCTGTGGGCAGGCCCCAGTTTGGTGGCTCCTGTGTTGTATGGTCCTACTGAGCTTGTAGCGCTGGTCTCTTTTTTTAAGTTCATTTTTCTAGATAAGTGGGAAGGAACATCGTGTTCACTAATTATGCTACTTCAAATGGACTGATTTCAAATAATTTTTAGAGTAGACTGCAAATTTTGGTAACATTTGCAAGGTCATCATAGCCTGTAACCTGTAACCCTAGATGTTCCTTTATTAAGGGACGTTTCAGTGACTGAAGATGAGCATCAAGGCTAGGGAAGAGCTCCTTGTCCTCTCTTTATGTGTTTGTGGTCTCGAATCCCACTAAACATCACTGAAATGACGGTAGGTGCATGGAAAGACCCCCCAGTGCCGAGTCAGGAGCCAGAGAATAGCATCCGCTGGTGCATCGGGGAGCAGCGGCTATTTCTCCCATGACTTTGTCCTCCTGGGTCTGTTCTCTCAGCTTCTTACCTTTTGTTTTCTTGAAGTAGATGATCACACGGAATGTAATTTTTGGCAAGCTCTACACAATCGATGAAGTTCCCAAAGTCTTGTGCCTTTCTTGAGAGCAGCATGAGAACTGAAGTGCTTTTGTTTGTTGTTTGTTTTTTAACTCAGTAGGTTAAAGGGGCATTGATTTGTGCTACCTGAAATGGTATTTATACTTTCAATTTGTTTGGCCCTCTGAGAACATCTTCCGTAAATAGTTCTTTGTCATGAAAAACTCAGCAGAGATTTAAATTACAGCAAAAGCAAAAACAAACCTTTCATTTTTCAGATGGTTGAGTTTTAGAAGCGCTGCTCAACATCTTTGGATTCTAATTGACAGTCAGGAAATGCACAGCAAGGTCTGGCTGACTTACCCATTTTGGAATCTCCGGTCCCTAGTGAAATGTTGAGAACTAAACAAGTTACCAAAAAAAAAAAAAAAAAAAAGATTGTTGAAATAAATAAGCAACCCAATTTTCTGGGGCAGATTAGGGACAACTGTGGGTGTGTGTGCTTAGTCACTCAGTCATGTCTGACTCTTTGCAACTCCATGGACTATAGCCCACCAGGCCCCTCTGTCCTTGGGGATTCTCCAGACAAGAACACTGGAGTGGGTTGCCATGCCCTCCTCCCAACCCAGGAATTGAACTGGGGCCTCCTGCTTTGCAGAAGGAGTCTTTACCAGCTGGGCTACCAGGAAAGCCCAGGGACAACTATACAAATGCCAAATGCTTCCAGAATTCCATTCTACTAGTAAGTGTTACATATAACTCTCTGTCTTTTTAGGGATCAGATATTGAACATAATTTTAAGTGGTCTATAATAGCTCAGATGAACACATTTAACTGTAGCTATTGGCGATATATGCTAAAGAGGTCACTGTCCATGCAGGTGACCTAGGACCTGGGGTGGAGAGCTCCCTCCCTGAAAAGTCCCCCATGTCTCTTTGTGAAAAGTTTCCAAGAGAATTCATCTGCTCAGCATCTATTGCAGGCCTACTGTGTGCCTAACCTGTGCTGGAAGGAATATAGAGAGGAATAATTAGGACATGGTCGTGACCTTGGAAGCCTGTCTGGTAAAGGAGAGAGGCACATAAACACATAAGAGGGGAAGATGTGAGCGGCAGTCATCCAGCTGTGACCAAGCTTAGGGGAGCTCACTGGCCTTCAGCTTGTCCGCACATAGCGGCCTCTGCCTTCAGACCCCTGGGATGTCCCCACGGGGGCTGGCCTGCCCCCCCCCCCAGTGCTGCAGAGGCGTGGGCACTGCTGCAGTGAGGCCATGAGTCTCACCTGCTGCAGAGCTGCTGTCTCTTGGTCCCCATCTGCATTCCGTCTGCCTGGTTTGGTTTTGTTCCTAAGAAGAGCTAAGCTGCCACAATTGACCTCTCATCTCTCTCTGTCTCTTCTCTCTAGACTCTTTTGCCCCTGCCCCTTTCTTTGCAAAGTTCATCACCATCATAGTCACGATGACGGTGGTGAGAATGACGGTAACTGTCATGTATCGACTCCTTGCTGATTGCCAGACGCTGTGCTAAGCTGTTTACGTATATCATCTCGTCTACTCCCTCAAAATTTGTGTGGTCTTATCCATCTCATAAATGAGATCTCAGGGCCTCTGAAGTCAATAACTTGCCCAAAGCCACCCAACTCCTTCCCTTTACAAAATCACAAAATACTGGAGGTGATCTTTGCGTCACTAGGATTTGTACTGTGTATGTAAAAGAGAGAAATTGAGCCTTTCACCAACAAAGACTTGTTATCTATTTGCCTTCTTTAGGTTTTCAGGGCATTTCCAGAAATGGAGCTGTTCTGAATAGAGCTTGCAGGTTCTAGCAGGCAGCCAAAGCTTTCTCTTGGGGTCACTCATTTCAGTAAAGAGCCGTCTGCTCAGCAGGAAAGGGATGGATTTACTGAATCACTAGATCATTGCTGGCTTCTCCTAAGACCTGGGATTGTGTGGCCCGAGGCAAAGCACGAGGAAAGAGGTCTTAGGCCAGAATTTATAGTGCTCTCTGATGGATGGGTTCACTTATTCTGGCAGGGAGGGAAAAAAAAGAGGAAAGAGGTTGTTGTGGGAGGAAAGAGGGACGTGCCTTTCGATTTTGAGAGAAATGCTTTTTCCATTTCAAGCGTTCAGATCTTATCAAAGTCTTGCTACGTTATGTTGCTGAAAGTTTTTATAGTCCTGAGGATATGAAACATACACATACTCAAATATTAGAACCAAGATCCACAAATGAAATATCAGCTGGCTTTTTTATTTTTAAAGGAGTCACATTTTCTCCTAATGGTTAGTTTAGATAATTCATCTCTTATGTGTTGGTTGGTCATATTTCTTTTTTATCTACCACAGTAATCTGTTCCAGGCTGAAGTTTAGAGGGTAAATTGAATCAGAAATGTGGAACACACTAGCCTTGTATAAAAGTTGTCTTTGTAATTCAGTGTGGAAAACACCCCATGTGCTTTCCCAGTGTGTGTATCAAAGAACAGTGGCATTCAACTCTTGTCTTCAGCACTCGGATTTCCAAGGAATGCTTCCCTGGTGGCTCAGCTGGTAAAGAATCTGCTTGCAATGTGGGAGACCCAGGTTCAATCCCTGGGTCGGGAAGATCCCTTGGAGGAGGGAACAGCAACCCGCTCCAGTATTCTTGCCTGAAGAATTCCATGGAGAGAGGAGCCTGGTGGGCTGCAGTCCGTGGCATCACAAAGACGAGGACATGACTGAGCGACTGTCACACAGTCCAGCTGGACTTCTGTTGTAGCTTATGGTGTTAGAGGATCAGCAGCTCACAACATGTATTTAACCGTCTTCTTCGTCAGTAAATGAGGGCCTCTCACCCAGGGTCTCCTAAGGGTAGCACGTGATGCTGGGTGTTTCTACATCTCTTGTTGCATTAAACAAAGCTGAGCACTTCCCTGGTGGTCCAGGAGACCCCGGGTTCAATCCTTAGCCTGGGAAGATCCCACGTGCTGGAGTGCAGCTAAGCTTGAGAGAGCCACAGCTACCTACCAAGTCCACATGGCCTAGAGCCCACGATCCACAAGAGAAGCCACCGCGGTGGGAAGCCCGCACTCCACAGCTAGAGAGTAGCCCCTGCTGGCTGCCACTAGAGAAGGCCCACACACGGTAACAAAGGCCCAGCGCAGCCAAAAATAGATAAATAGCTGAGACAAGCACTAACTTAATTAGCTTGAAATATGCTATGACTTCAAAGAACATCTCCCATCATTTCTTCCCCTGCAGTGTACATTAGTAGTTGGAATTTTATTTTACTTTATTGTGTTTATGGTCCGTTAGCCTTGTCTGAATGCTAGCCCTTCAAAGTCAGGAATCATGTCTGTTCTTCTACAATATGTCTCAACACACAGGTCACCCAGTTCATCCTTCACTGGCCATTTGGGAAGAATCATGATTTTTTGTGTGCTTAGATTAAAATCAGATTTGCCCTTTTAGTACTTCGTACTTAGAACTTACATTTTCTAGTCATTTTTTTTAATCTTTATTCTTTCCTTTTCATCTGTTTTGCTCTCATTTTCTCCAGGGCCACATATGGGATCCCTCTGGGCAAACTGACTGCACCCAAAGCTCCTGAAAAGCCATGAGGCTGATAAGTAATGGCAGGCACGTGGCAGAGCAGAGTGTACGCAACAGAAGATTACCTTGCATTTATAAGAGCCTTGCAAAGCATGTCACAATCTACCTAGGTTTCAAAAAAATCCGTAAAAGAGGGAGAACAGCTGTTATTATTAGGATATTGACAAGGAAGCCACATAGATTTGTCCCAGGTGATATGATGAACCAGGTAGCACAGCAGGCAAAAGATGCCAGTCATGGGTGTCTGGGTATAGAAGGTTCCTCACTGACACAGATTGGCAACTTCCTGAAAATCCCTTTGATATTCCAAGTCTTGAAAGTGTGAAAGGGCTTCCCAGGTAGTGCAGTGGTAAGGAATCTGGCCGCCAATGCAGGAGACTCGAGACGTGGGTTCAATCCTTGGGTCGGGAAGATCCCTTGGAGTAGAAAATGGCAACCTGCTTTAGTATTCTTGCCTGGAAAATTCTGTGAACAGAGGATCCTGATGGGCTGCAATCCATGGGGTTGCAAAAGGTCAGACACAACTGAGCCTGCATGAACAAAGAAGGGAGAAAAGGTAGAATTCAAAGTCCAGGAATATCTGGACTTGGATCACAGAGGGACAAATCTAGGAACAGCATAGTTCTGCATAGCTTCACCCTGGTGTCAATGCGGAGTCTTTATCGGGATCAGGTGTTTTCCTCTCTTGCCTTCCCAGAAATAGTGTCAGCCATGTATGAACTTGTGTGAACACATATAGTCAATACAGGAATAGAGTTTTAGCTACACGGTAAAGGCACCAAACTTTAAAATCCTTAGCTGAAGAACAGTTATACCACAAGCTTCCATCCAACCCTCTGTAAGAAACATTTAAAAAAATATATTTTTGTCTATGAAAGACAGAATAGAAAAGAAAAAATAAGATGGCCAAGCCTTGTTCATTTTTTCACTGGGTATGTAGTTGAAATCAACACCCTTGGGCCAAAACATAATTGGCAATAATCTTTAGACTTCAAAGGGCTTCCTGAAATATTTTGGGGAAAAAAATTACAAGTATATCTTAATTGGGTAAGTGTTGAAACAAAGGTTGTAAATAAAATGAGTCTAGGTAAGAAATGGNAATAAGATGGCCAAGCCTTGTTCATTTTTTCACTGGGTATGTAGTTGAAATCAACACCCTTGGGCCAAAACATAATTGGCAATAATCTTTAGACTTCAAAGGGCTTCCTGAAATATTTTGGGGAAAAAAATTACAAGTATATCTTAATTGGGTAAGTGTTGAAACAAAGGTTGTAAATAAAATGAGTCTAGGTAAGAAATGGCCTTTTTACAAGTGGTAATTTCATTCTTTTTTTTTTTAAGTTTAAATTTTTATTTTTTAGTTTGTTTTGCTTTACAATACTGTACTCATTTTGCCATACATTGACATGCATCACTTGGATTTATGTTCAGGTAGGTTGTAGAATCAAAGGAAAAGGCTCAGAGTGCGGAAGCCTAGCCGTGGCACTGAGAGAGGTGTGTGATGCCTGAGATCAGAGCTCAGCATCCTCACTCCCCCTCTAATTCTCTTTCCACTTGTCACATTGCCTCCTTGTCGCAATCCCCCACTGCAGAAATCCATCAGAAATGTATAGGACTTACTATTGTTATGTTTCTGAAAGATATCCCTGTACAATTATTATTTGAAAAAGTGAGAGTTTTCCCATAGAGAAAGCAGAAGCAGATATTCCTATTTCTTTGGCATTAATAGCATGTTGTCAATTGCCATGTCACCAAATGAGAGTGAGGCGAGGAATGAATGTCTTTTGTGATGCCAGCGAATCCAGGGCAGTAGGGAGGTTTGACTTTTCCAGACTGTCCTCATGTCAAATGTGGTATCTCTTTGTGTATTATCTTTAACATGCACAGTGAAATGTGAAATGGTGTTAACAGTAGCCCAAGGATACCAGAGCTTCAAAATGAGAAATCCCTTTTAGCAGTCTTTCTTCTTCCTCCCAGTGGGCTGCTGTATTAACACTCATTACAGCGAAGCAGAACAGATGGGCACACAGACTGATTAGTTATTTATATATATATTTTTTTCTTTGTGGAGCTTGGATGTTGGCTCTTTCTTCAATAAAAGAAAGGAGTTTTTAGATGTTGCCTTGTCTTGATTTCCCTTTTTAATCAAAGGAAGAAAGGGGGGACACTTTGCTCCTGATCTATTAATATTGTGCCTATTATCTTTTTTTAACTGCTAACTTCATAGCTCTCTGTGTGCCCATTGCAATCAGAATTCAATTTTTCTCCAATCCTCCAAGCTCCATGTGGTGCCTTCGCATTCTTTCTGGCCTAGGGTTTCTTTATGGAGTTTATCATTTTTAATTCATTTTTTAGAAGTATCTCTTTTAACAAGAGAACTGTCTACAATATTTTTGACTTTTCCATCCAAAATGAAAAAAATCCATGATTAATTGGTGAAAGTGAAATTATCCATAATATTATGTAAGCAGAAATATTTCGCATAACCTTTGTTTAAAAAAAGTTCAGATATTTCTCTGATTTTTCTTAAAACAGATTTTGCATATTTTATTCCTTCCCAATTTTATGGAAGTAGGTTTTTTTCTGATAAAGTTATGCTTCCAGTTCATAAAGTTAAGGTAAAGAAAAAAGCCATCCACAGTCACAATTCTGAACATACGTGTAATTATTATCTTGAAGGGATATCTGCACTTCCATTTATTGCAGCATTATTCACAATAGTCAAGGTATGGAAGCAACCTAAGTGTTGTTCAGTGAATGAATCAAGAAGATGTCACACGTGCGCGCACACGCACACACACACACACAGAGGAATATGATTCAGCCCAATTATGAAGGAAATCCTACCATTTGCAACTTTATGGATGAACCTGGAAGAAATTATGCTAAGTGAAGTAAGCCAGACAGAGAAAGACAGATACTGCGTGGTATTACTTTTGCGCAGGATCTTTTTTTGCTTTGTTTTGTTAAATCTATTTATTTTGGCTGTGCTGGATCTTCCTTGCTTTGCAGGTTTTTCTCGAGTTGTGGTGAGCGGGGACCGCTCTTTATTGCAGTGTGCAGGCTTCTCGCCATGGTGGCTTCTCTGGTTGCAGAGCACGAGCTCTGGGGAATGCGGGCTTCAGTCATTGCGGTACATGGGCTCAGTAGTTGTGGCTCCCAAGCTCTAGAGCACAGTCTTCAATAGGGCTTAGTTGCTCCGCGACATATGGGCTCTTCCCAGACCAGGGATTGAACCTGTGTCTCCTGCATTGGCAGGCAGATTCTTTACCACTGAGCCAGGGAAGCCTGCGGATAATCTTAAAATTTAAAAAGTCAAACTCATACAAATGGAGGGTAAAACTGTGGTTGCCAGAGGCTTGGGAGAAATAAGTTGAGACTGATAAAAGGGTACCAACTTTCAGTCGTAAGATGAATAAGGTCTAGGGTTTAACATGGTGACTGTAGTTGATAACACCATATTGTATGATTGGAGTTGCTGAGAGAGTAGAACTGTGTTCTCATTTTAAATGAGTAAATATATGAAGTGATCAACGTGTCAATTAACTTGGTGGGAATCCCTTCACAAATTATTGAAGTAGCCCCTTGAATACTTTCAGTAAATTGTAGTTTTGTCAATTGTTCTGCCATAAAGCTGGAAAAAAATTTTAAAAATAGAGATATCATCTGCATTGAAAAAAAGAAAAACGTCATCATAAATCCATAATCTTTTCTTATAAAAGGGCCAAATGTATCACATACAAAAGTGCATAAAAAAGTAAGGACTTATGTACAGGAAAGAACTTCCTCATGTTACAATGTGAAGTGTCCTGGAACAGTACTTGTGGATATCTACAGTAGTACCTGAGGACCCTTGAGGCATAGTGTAAGGAGGGGAGGGGTAAACATGCATGATTACAGACTTGTGAGTTCTTTTGAACATTTTTGAATTGGATTTAAAAATTGCATCAAAGCATGAAAAATATCCTGTAAAGATGGCGAGAGGGCTTCCATGGTGGCTTAGTGGTAAAGAGTCTGCCTCCCAAAGCAGGAGACACAGGTTCAATCCCTGGTCTGGACTGAACCTGATCCCACATGCCAAGGAGCAACTCAGCCCCTGGGCCGCAACTGTTGAGCCTGTTCTCTGGAGCCTGCAGACCGCGGTTACTGAGCCCAGGTGCCACAACTACCGAAGCCCACAAGCTGTAGAGCCCGTGCTCCGAAATAAGAAAAGCCACCACAGTGAGAAGCCCTCACGCTGCATCTAAAGAGTAGCCCCGACTCACTGCAACTAGAGAAAAGCCAGTACAACAAGGAAGACCCAGCATAGCCAAAAATAAATTAAAATAAATTAAAAGATGGTGTGGTGTTAATTTAGTGTGTTATATTGTGGATAGGGATTTGCAGCTTCTAATTTCATGATATAGGATAATATAGCCATTCAGCCACTTGGGGAGATTTTTACACAAAGTTTTTGCCTAAAGAATTCCATGGACGGAGGAGCCTGGTGGGCTACTGTCCATGGGGTTGCAAAGAATCAGTCACAACTGAGCAACTAACACACGCTGATGTGGGCTATTAATTGGACCCCATGCTTTTGAGCTGCCTGATGATCTTACGTCTCCTGAAAGGCAGGAGGAGAAGGGGACGACAGAGGACGAGATGGTTGGATGGCATCACCGACTCAATGGACATGAGTTTGACTAAGCTCTGGGAGTTGGTGATGGACAGGGAAGCCTGGCATGCTGAAGTCCATGGGGTCGCAAAGAGTTGGACACGACTGAACTGATGATCTTATGTATAGATTATTTAGTTTTTAAAAAATCATCCTCAGTGAGACTTGGTATTAGAAGATCCCATCAAAGAGATGCTTCAGTTTAATTCCCAGCCTGTGATCTGTGACTTCAGAAATAAATAACATGCTCTTAATGACAATATGTGAGAACGAGACTGTCTGCTCGGTACTCGGGTCTCTCCACGCTCATTTGCACCCTAAACCTTCCCTAAGTGGGGTAGTTTCAAAGGCGTGAATGAATAGATGATGTGGGAGCTAGGAGAGATAAGCTGAAGAAAACTCATGGAAAAGTGGAAACTAGAAAAATATGCTTGGATATATGTGAAAGGTAGTAAGTAGAAACTAAAGGGAAGCTTTCTTTTATTAAAAAATTTTTATTTATTTCTTTATTTTGGCTACACTGGGTCTTGGTTGCTGCCCTCAGGTTTTCTGTAGCTCAGGTGATTGGGGGCTACTCTAGTTTACTTATTCTCTAGTTGTGGTTCACAGGCTTCTCTTTGCAGTGTCTTCTCTTGTGACGGAGCACAGGCTGTAGGGTGCACAGGCTTCAGTAGTTGCAATTCTTTGGCTCTCGAGCAGTTGTGGCACACAGACTTAGCTGCTCCGTGGCACATGGGAATCTTCCCAGACCAGGGATGGAACCCACATCTCCTGCATTCACAGGTGGATTCTCATCCTCTGGACCACAAGGGAAGCCCCAGGGAAACCTTGAGCAGATGATGGTGGCAGTCGGTAGGGGTTCCTTTCTGAAGGTCTCCTCAATTTGAGGTTGCAGTTGGATCCACATAAGAGAATTTTCAGTAGAAATGAAACCTTGACATTACATCAGACTATAAAAGAAATGTAGTTTGTAGGGGAGGGGGGTGGTTTAGTGATGCTTATTCAGCTGTGGTCAGATCTCAAGTCCAACTTTTCTTGACATTCATGATTTCAAGGCTGAATCAGGTACCTGTGGGGTGAATTCCCCTGTCATCCCCTATTTGACTGGCAGTTGCTGTACCACATTGTGAAACTGGTCTTTCTCACGATCTCCTTTCTCTGAGTGTTCACGTTCTTATAGGGACAGGGAGGAGAATGGTCCTGTTTATGTTTCTATACACAGGGTCTGCCAGAAACGTGTCTGTCACTTAGTATTTTTCAGTAATATCTGTTGAATGAATGAATGAACACACAATGGTTTATGTGCGGAGTCCTGATGGCATAGTAAAAAACACTTTCCCCAGTACTCCATGGCTCATTTTGAGACTTGTATATCTTCTGCCTCTCAGATAATTTCATAATTATCTCCTTTGAAATGGACAAAATATTAAAATATATCCCTGATGAAGTTGTAAAATTGGAAAACTTCACTCTTAATATTAAATTACTGTAATAAAATACATAGTGTGTGTGTTTCAGAAACAAAATCTGCACCTAACTGTGATTTGGAGAGAACTCATTTTGATTGATCGTGCTTTTTTAAAAAATACAATTAAATGAAGACTTCCCGAGTCATCACTTGAATTTTAAGTGTCTAATTAGAATCATATCTAATCTGCTTGTTAGCATGCCCCTCACTTCCACACCTGAGTAACAGAGAAGTCCTTCGACAAGTTTTAAAATATGTTTTATTTTTGTTTGCTCTCTGCAATGTGATTTTCATGTGACTTCAACTTTTCAAATTCAAGTAAGATTTGTTGCTACAAACGAACACAGCTTTTAGAAGAAACAGCGCACAATGCTTTTGGGGAGAAGCGAAGAATAATCCGCATCTTAGATTCTTACATTAATTTCTTGGGTAGCTTGTGAAGCTGTCCACACGAAATAGGAATGAGGAAAAGGAAAGCCAGAGGACTCCCAGAGAGGAGAGTTGTCAACTGTATCTGAATTCCTGTAGTCCTTCAGGATTTCCCTAGGGTTTCCCACTCTCCGTCCTGTTTTCATTTTGTTTGTTATGAGGAGGTGGCGACAGACTGGAAGAGGAGGTGAGGTTTCCTCTCCACTTCAGGTTGCTCTCTTGTGTGTACGTGAAGTTGTTTTCCCACATTCCGTTTTGGAAAGTAAGGAATTCATTCTGGGAACCCACCCTGTCACCTTACCTGATGAGGCAGAATGACGGGGAGGTGGACCCAGAGAAAGTGCTGCCCTGTAGGGCAAAGCCGCAGCCCTTGGCAGCCGCCTGCTTGGAGAGGAGTTTTCTGCCTTCTGCCTCTGGAACTGAGTCCTGTCTCCGCTACTTTTTGTCTCATATTTCAGTACTGTTTCTTTAAACACTGTAGTAGGTTGACAGAATGGATTTGAATGCTACTAATTCAGTGTCTCTCGAAGTCTTCTCAGATTTGGATCAAATGGACTTCCTCTATCTTGCGACATCTTATAGTTTATCTTTATTAAATTGGGTAAAGTTAGCAAGGCTTCCTCCAGGCCCTTCACAAGCCTCAGCATTACAGTCCTCTTCCCTGCCTCACCCCCACTTGACCCCTCTGAACACACATGTGCATGCACGCATGCGTGCACACACACACATACACACACCATGCTCTTCCACACTCCAGTGTCTTAGCTCAGGCAGCTCTTTACATTTGGATGATGCTGCTATCCTTTCAAGCCTGGCAAATTTCTACCAAACTTTAAGACACTACAAAATATCACTTCCTCTTTTAATTCCTGCCTTTGCCCAATCACAATTTAATCTATTTTTTTGAATTCTGCATTGCCATAGATTCCTGCGATATATTTATCATGGTACTTAATACATAGTATTGTATAGGAGGTTTTAAAAATGTCAGTATATCTCTCCCATCTCCTTCTTTCCTAAACAGTGTTGCCTCAGTGATAAAATATTGAATCTTTTTTTAGAACCTACCAGAAATACATAAACTAGCCTATGTCCCAACTCACTCCCTCTGGGCGAAATTGGAGTTGCTGGAAAGAGCTGGCTACCGGGCCAGATGAGAAAGATGGAGGACTTTCCCCAGCCTTCCGAACTCAGTGGATCCCGTCATGCGCTTCCCTTCCTCTGAAGGTTTCTGAGATTCCAGAACATTAACAAACCTACATGGCCCTTCAAGTT
Organism: Neotragus moschatus; assembly: GCA_006410615.1. Classification (NCBI taxonomy): domain Eukaryota; kingdom Metazoa; phylum Chordata; class Mammalia; order Artiodactyla; family Bovidae; genus Neotragus; species Neotragus moschatus. Next base: position 192,024 of record SJYA01002243.1, read on the forward strand.
TGTATGTGGCAAGTTAGGAGCACTCAAATATTTATTAGAATAAAGAGAGATGTTTTATCTCTTCCAAATGTCCAGCCACGTGTTATGCAGGGCGCAGGCCTTCCAAGCATAGGGTGAAATGAGAATGACCCATGCTGTGTTTCCCCTGTGGTGCCTGGCCGCACCCCCATCCAGCGGACTCAGCAAGAAACCCTGGGGATGCGGGGACGTGGGCTTCGTGTTATGCATTCTGATCTAGCACTGTCTTCTTCCAGGTGCACCCATCTTGACTGACTCAGCAAGAAGGTGGATTTTCCGTGTCTAAAGAAAAAAAAACATGTCCCCGTGTCTGTAGAGATGATTTGCAGTTCAGCCCAGCTGAAGCTGACCGAATGAGACTATGGGCTGTGCCTCCGCCAAGCATGTTGCCACTGTTCAAAATGAAGAGGAAGCCCAGAAAGGGAAGAACTACCAGAATGGAGATGTGTTTGGCGGTAAGTGCCACTGAACTTCATCCTTGGCCCCCTTGCTCTAGGCCTTTCGTGTTCACAGGAGTGAGTAACTGCAGTGTCATGGTGGTGTTCCATTTGACAGGGGGAGCGGGTAAAGGGCCGATGAGATATGATAAAAATTGATCCAGCTCTTTTACACTGGACAGTTTCATCATAACTTATACCTGGAAGACTTTGAGGAGGACCATGGAGGTTTTATACAGAGCTCACATTTAAATCAAGCTTTGCAGAACTCATAGGACTTAGGTGCACCAGACAGTGGCCACAAGTGTTCTGGTCCAGAATTGTGGGGCTGAAACATGAAGGTTCAGAAATGGGTGAAGATTTATAACTGAGGGAATGTGGTGTTACTTGGAGTTTATTGTAAGTTTATGTGAATTATAAATCCTCAGATCCAAAAATACAATTGCAGTGAATTTAGAAATCATCTTTTAACCATCTCTGATGATTCATAGTGAGCTGAGACTGTGCAATGCAAAGGTCACAAAGTGCCAACCCATGGACTCATCTGGATTTTCTTTGACCCCCAGAGAATTTTTAAAATAAAAAGAAAGACAGCCTTTAAAAATCAGGATGTTCCACACAAAACCCCAGATTTCTTTAGAAGATCTGGCAACATAGAGTTTCCATTTCCTGAAGCAGCAGTTGGTGGGGGCGGGGTGGGCGGAGGCGGTACAAATTGCCCACTCAGACAGTGTCTCTGCTAAGCTTTCCCTGTTAGTGCACAGCAGCCCCAGTTCACTCACCGATGTTCTGTGCCTGGCCATTCACAGGTTTTGAGTTTGCCTAATCTTTATAGTTTGTCAAGATCAGTGATACCCTGATGAATAGTAGCTATGTGTTTGTACCAGATTCCAGTTAGTCAGAGAAGATAAAACCGTTTTTGCTGAATTACTGTAACAATAATTCCCATTGACATTTGCTTGGCACTTTTATTCATAAGAGCACTTCTTCATCTCTTATTCATTAAAGAATCTTCTTGAAGTAATGTTTACGTAAACAACTCAAGCTGCACTATTCAGCCTCTCTCCAGAGCTTCTGTGGCATTTTGGTCTCTTGCCTTTGGTCCATTGCAATGGCTGCTTCAGTTCCCTAGGGAAGAGCTGGGAACATTGTGAAAGGGATAACGCTCTACTACAGGTAGACTCGTGCATATGAAGGAAGAAGGGTTCCCTTTGGTTTGTTTCAAGGAGATGTATGGTTGCCTGGAACAAACTTGCCTCTAGTGGTGCCTACCTATAGAGCCAAGAACTGTGGAGTAATATATGAGCATCTTAACACATTATTGACTGGAGACATATCACTGCGTTTTTAGACGGTAATACAATAAACATCACTGTGCAAAGTTGTTAGAGCTTAAAGTTGATCAAAGGTTCTTTAAACAACTTGACTATCATTATCATTCACATGTTGCTCTGTTAGGTTTTTGTCCCAACCTTGTGTATATCGTAAACATGGAATTTTCACTAGATCTGATAGACAGAGTGCCTGATGAACTGTGGATGGAGTTCGTGACATTGTACAGGAGACAGGAATCAAGACCATCTGCAAGGGAAAAAAAAAAAATGCAAAAAAGCAAAATGGCTGTCTGAGAAGGCCTTACAAATAGCTGTGAAAAGAAGGGAAGTGAAAAGCAAAGGAGAAAAGGAAAGATATACCCATTTGAATGCAAAGTTCCAAAGAATAGCAAGATAAGGAAGTGAAAAGCAAAGGAGAAAAGGAAAGATATACCCATTTGAATGCAGAGTTCCAAAGAATAGCAAGATAAGAAAGCCTTCCTCAGTGATCAGTGCAAAGAAATAGAGGAAAACAATAGAATGGGAAAGACTAGAGATCTCTTCAAGAAAATTAAGGATACCAAGGGAACATTTCATGCAAAGATGGGCTCATAAAGGACAGAAATGGTAGGGACCTAACAGAAGCAGAAGATGTTAAGAAGAGGTGGCAAGAATACACAGAAGAACTGTACAAAAAAGATCTTCATGACCCAGATAATCATGATGGTATGATCACTCACCTAGAGCCAGACATCCTGGAGTGTGAAGTCAAGTGGGCCTTAGGAAGCATCACTACAAACAAAACTAGTGGAGGTGATGGAATTCCAGTTGAGCTATTTCCAATCCTGAAAGAAGACGCTGTGAAAGTGTTGCACTCAATATGCCAGCAAATATGAAAAACTCAGCAGTGGCCACAAGACTGGAAAAGGTCAGTTTTCATTCCAATCCCAAAGAAATACAATGCTAAAGAATGCTCAAACTACCGCACAATTGCACTCATCTCGCATGCTAGTAAGGTAATGCTCAAAATTCTCCAAGCCAGCCTTCAGCAATATGTGAACTTCCAGATGTTCAAGCTGGTTTTAGAAAAGGCAGAGGAACCAGAGATCAAATTGCCAACATCCTCTGGATCATGGAAAAAGCGAGCGAGTGCCAGAAAAACATCTATTTCTGCTTTATTGACTANTTGCCATGAAGTGATGGGACCAGATGCCATGATCTTAGTTTTCTGAATGTTGAGTTTTCAGCCAACTTTGTAATTTTCACTTATATGAAGCTCTTTGCTCTCTGTCATATTTTGGCTATTAGAGACCAACTTCTCCAAATATATGGGACAGAATCTATAGAATATTCCACCATCAAGGATCAAGTGATGGATGGCATCTTGCCTTGTAGATTTAAAATAGGAGTTTGTTGACACAGAACTTTATCACTGACATATACCTGTAGACTTTCCCTCACTTTAAATATAGAGGTATGTGCATGCATCCGTGTTAGGTAGTGTCCAACTTTTTGTGACCCCATGGACTGTAGCCCGTCAGGCTCTTCTGTCCATGGAATTTTCAGGCAAGAATACTAGAGAGTGGATTGCCATTTCCTACTCCAGGGAATCTTCCCAACCCAGGGATCAAACCCATGTCTTGCATCTTCTGCACTGGCAGGCGATTCTTAACCACTGTTCCATCAAGTTTTAAATCTAAAGTTGTGTCTCAATACCATGGCCCTTTCAGAAGTAACATCCAGACCAGGAAGTTCCATGTCCAGATTGGAAATTTTCTTCCCTCAGTGGTCGAGTCAGACATGAAGAATGGTCAGCAGATCTTCTGAGGTCATTCAGAGGACAGCTGAGCAGATTGCCAAGACCAGCTTGCAGAAAGCAAGTGACCAGCAGGCTCAAGTTATCAGAAACTAGTTAAGCAAGTTCTGAGGAAAGCCAAGGGCTTATTGGATTTCTTTCAACTGTCATTCACTTAAGCTATTAAAGTAGGTGCACAGAACAGATTCACGCCTTATTAGGGAAATTTACATGTTAAACTTGAGATCATTATCTCTTCCAAAGCCCACCCACCATGGGGAAAGCTATTTAGTTATATTGACTTTCCTATTTGCGTGAAGGTCACCATCATTCTTCCAGTAATGTAGGCTTTAATCTTGAGGCCCTTGTCTTTTCCAGTTCCAGATCTGTAAATCTCATTCTCCTAACCTCACTTTTCCTACCACCAGCATCATTTAGGTTGTTGTAATCTATAACCCAGAAGAGTGCAAGGTCCTCTGAACTTACGCTCCATTGGCCCTCTTTGTTTGCCTGCTTCTTCGCTTTGTTTTTAACTCTCCATTTTTTTTTTTTTTGCACCTGTAAATTGTCAGACTTTACCAGATTTTTCTAAAGTAGTCCTTTGTCCTTGTTAATTCTCCCAGTCTAGAACTTCCTGTTGCACCCAGTTCTTAGACTATAAAATCCTAAAACCTTCGTGAACGTTCAAGACCTCTGAAGATGGCTTTTACCCTTTTACTTACTTTGGCAAACTTGTCCATACTCTGTCCCTCGTGTTCTATAGCCGGAGGGGACAACTTACCCTGTAACCACTTTGCACACCTCTGCGCCCCAGGTCAAGTACACTGTGATCTCTGCTTGGCATGGGCCCTTTGCCCACTTTCATCTGTTTAAATCTTGCTCTTTTTCCAAACTTGCGTGAAGCTTTTCTGATACCTTCAGAAAGAATCTCTTTCCTGCCATCCCAGAATACATTTTATATACTGATGTATTTGGTTTACTTGTTTATATGTCTGATCTCATTAGTTCTGTATGTGTGTCTTCTCTCCTATAAGCTTCTCTCTTATGAGTCCCTGGAGGCAAGGACTTTTTGACCTTGAGAAGATGTGGGGTTCCAGAATGCCCGGAGCTGGAGGCAGAGAACAGTTCAGGAACTGGGTTGGGCCCTGACCATGCCAGCTCCCTCCTTATGATGAGGTGGCCTTGACTGATTAAGGACCAAGATGGTCCTGATTATTATATATGTTCCCTTAAGTGAAAGTGCTTAGATTATAAGAATAAATTCTTCTGGGACGGTGGTATATAAAAGAGCATCAATAAAGCAAGAATCTGGCCGCTTTCTTTCACATGGGCTCTATACTGCTGTGTGGCTTCAGTTCTGGTCTGGTCCTTGGCTACATAAATTGAGAACATAGAGCAGGTGTGTGCATATGTGTGTCTGTATGTGTGTGAGAGAGAGAAAGGGCATTCCTGTTATGTCAGTCTGTTAACCTATCTAAAATACTGTTGGGTCCAACGTCACGGGTTATGGTGAAGATTAAATGAAGAAATAGATTCTTTTGCAGAAATTTAAAGCGATTTAGAACAGGTAATAATTTGCTATTCCTTCCTGTAATAATTTCTGATTGCATGAAGTGAAGATTTTAACTAAAGATTCATTGATCTGTGATTGTTTGTGAGACAGAAATGGGGAGAATCATGTTTTAAGTCTGTGCCATCTAATATGATAGCCACTGGCCACGTGTGATAATTAAGCTTGTTAAATAAGATTAGCCCGAATTGAAATATACTAAAAGTATGAATTGGGAGTTGGTGATGGACCGGGGAGCCTGGCGGGCTGCAGTCCATGGGGTCACAAAGAGTCAGACACAACTGAGAGACTGAACTGAACTAAGTATGGATTACACATGAGATTTTGAGGACTTAGTATGAAAAGAAGTGTAAAACAGCTCACCAGTTTTCTTTGGATTACATGTTGAAATGATAATATACAGAGTTAAATACAATTCATTGTTAAAATTAATACCACTGTTTTCCTTTTGTTTATTTAGTGGCTGCGGGCAGTGTTTAGTTCACTGACATCACTCACGTTATTTCTATTGGATAGTGCTAGTTTAGGTCACTAGAAGGTGGTGTTGGTGTTTACAGTTTCCTTCCCACTCAAGTTTCAGTTTTGAAGTTGATTTATTATTGAATCGAAGAGGAAAGGGGTTTGACTGAGGAAGCAGCCCTCATTTTCTGCTTTGAGGCTCCAGATGGGAGAGACACACAGGTGAGGGCCCAGGAAAATCAGAGAGACGAGACTGGGAGACAGCCTGGCAGACGAGGAAGAGCAAATTCTAACTTGTTCATCTCTCAGTGCTCACTTGCGGTAGTCTTTAGCTGCATCCCTGACACTTTGCTGCTGGCCTACAAGAGGCTTCTTTTGCCTTCTGAAGTTATTTCTCAAAGATCAGAGAGGGCATCTTCCCCTCAACACACACCCACTTTTTTTCCTTCAGTGAATGGGTAAAGAACCTTAAAAGCAAAAAATGTTTGATGAATGTATGATAGAGCTGGGTCACCGTCATAAAAGCTGAAAAAAAAAAGGAAAAAAATTTAAGTCAGGAAAGCAAGGAACCTGATCTTGGCTTTAACCACTGAAGATTCCAGAATGTCTTGTGCTGAGCCTCAGAAAGGTCTTAAAGGCGTTCAGTGCACCTGGGGCTTTTGAAATGCTAGAAGTCAGCCCACCTCAGCCAGGAGTTTCCACCTCACACTTCCGAAGGGAGAGGGCTTAGACCAGTGTCTGACTCAGAGAAGGTAGCCTAGTTTCACTTTCTGCTGTTTCTGGGCCCTTCTGATCGTTGTTTATCACTTTGACAGGAGAGAGGCGACAAGCCCAAACCTTGATCACGTAAAGGATTGTGAGTTGCCACCTGCCAGCCGGGGTCCTTCCGGCTACCCCACTTCCAGTGTCATCTTTGACACGGAGCCTCATCAGTGCCTCAGTTTCCTCATCTACAGTAGAGAGATAGCAGTGGTACCCTTCACTCGGAGTTGTGTGGAGGAGCAGTGAGTCAGCGACAGAAAGCAGTTATAAAGACGCCAGGTGTCATTAGCAGCCTAGCATTGGTTGTACCCAGGAGTAGACTGATCCAGCCTCTTCACTTGGGCCCCTCGCCCACCTCAGAACAGACCGTACTGGAATGCCACGTGATGCAGAATTTAATCTAGCCGAAGAACAGTCAGCCTGAATTTCTGCTTGGAAAACATTTTTTATGACAGAAAGTCCTGAAATGTGCTATACTTTCTATATTTTAAAAAAAGAAAGAAAAATCCAAGTGCTATTTTTCCCTCCCTTGCCAACCACATCATGAGCCCGTTCTTTTCATGTTAGAAACAGAGGTAAGCTGACCCAAGTAGGACCGTTTGTCACTTCTTGCTATGAAGTGGCCTGATTGCAAGATGCGGGAGCCTCTGAGTTCTCAGGTGCCTTCAGCAGGGACATGCTGGCAGGGCCCTTGGAGGCTTCCCTTCAGTTTTGCATCTGGAGGGTTTCCTTCAGTTGCTCGCTTGCCCCTCCACGTACCTGGTCTTCTCTGTAACTGGCAGGAGCCCTTCCTCAGGTAGGAAATAAGACTGGATGTGGCCCCGGGGAAGGTAGTGGAGATGCCGCTCGGCTTCCTGGTACCATCCAGCGGAAGCACAGAGACCGGAGCTGTCGGCAAGGCCTGTTCTCTGCTGGGGGGAAGTTATAAATCAATGACTCAGCCACAGAGAGAAGGTGGGAGGGTTTCTGTGCCCATAGCACTTCTCCTCAGAGTTATTTTCTCCCAGATGACGTCACGGAATTCAGAAATTCAAAACAGTAGCCCTTCCTGGAATCCTGGCTGATGTGGCAGAAAGGATCTGTTTTGCCATCAGCATCTGCCAGGTAGCACTCACCTAGCAGCACCTGCCTGGCAGCAGCTACCTGCAGGGCAAGCCTGGCCATCCCTGTCTGGGGCTTAGACCTCACTTAGGCCCTGGCTTTCTACGGAGCAGCATGGTACCTACCTTCTTCACCTGAAGCCTTATAGGTGGCTGTTTCCTTTGCCCCTGAATTGTTACTTGGCATCAAAAGCACTGACTCACACTTTACAGTTTAGAAGACCTTTCCGTGAGTAGTTATTATTGTAATCCCTACTTGATACAAAAGGAAAACTGAAGAGCCCTGCCAGTTCACTTAAGTAAAGAAAGGGACCGTGGTTTAGAATTGAGGATGCCAGCTCTTGACAAAGGGTGATTCCCTCTCAGGAACAATATATCGTCTTTGTCCTTAAATCCGAACCTACTTTTGCTCAAGAGTCTTTGTGAAGTGATTGTTAACCGGCTGCCTGAACTCAGTCTCGGTTTTTTTTTTTTTTTTTTTTTAACAAGAGGATGTCAGGAGAGTCTATGGTGGTTATTAAGGCTATTTTCAATGGACTTGAAGTTCACCGTGCACAGGCTTGAAACCTGGCTAATTGGTTTCAAAACCTGGCTCAGTTACTCACTAACATGCAGTCTTAGCAAATCACTCAGGCTCTCCTTGGCTCGGTTTCTGTATAGTGTAGAGCATAGAGTACTAGTACTTACTGCCTTCAGAGGGCTTCAATGTATCAAAGTGTGGAAAGCCGTTAGCTTAGGACCTGCCGCATGATATGCACTGAGGGAAGCCCGCTTGTTACCACCATTATCTGAGCAGTCTTTGTCTCCCTTGACTATGCTGGGGAAAAGAACAAGTTTATTGCAGATCAATGAATTATGATTTCCTACATGGTCCTTAGCTCTTACCTTGTATTTCAGAATATTTGTGTTCCTATGATTTGTTCTTTCTCTGTTTTGACCTAGACTAGCTTCTGTTCTGTATAACATATGAGTGTGTGTCTTTACATCAAAAGACTATATGATTTAAGAGTGGTGGATATACTGTTATACCTTGTTGCTATAAGTTGTTGCTGTTGTTCAGTCGTTCAGTTGTGTCTGACTCTTTGCGACCCCATGGACTGCAGCACATTAGGCCTCCCTGTTCTTCACCATCTCCCAGAGCTTACTCAAACTTGTGTCCATCGAGTCAGTGATGCCATCCAACCATCTCGTCCTCTGTCGTCCCCTTCTCCTCCTGCCTTCAATTTTTCCAAGCATCAGGGTCTTTTCCAATCCGTCAGCTCTTCCAATCAGGTGACTAGAGTATTGGAGCTTCAGTTTCAGCATTAGTCCTTCTAATGAATATTCAGGATTGTTATCAAATATATTTTCATTTATTAAACATAAATCTGTGTGTGTTGTGTTTGTGTGTGTGATGTAATCCAGCATTTTCCTACTCTTGGATTTATCACATACAGTGAGGATGTTTACAGAAGGAAGGACATTTCTTTGTGAAGTACTGTAGAGAAGCCAGGAGGCAAAAAACACAGGTTATAATTGGACAAATGCATTCAGAGCTGACAGAACGAAAAAAATGCACAAACTAGACACTATTTCAATTCATATTTTATTCTTTATCCATATTCAATTCTATTTTATTCTTTAAAATATGAATCTTTTAATGGAATTTATATGAAATTATATTCATAAGTATAATATTACACTGAATTTTAACTCATCCCTTCATACTCAAATTTTCCAGATGAATCTAAAGAGCAAACTGTGAAATATGGAACCATAGAAGTATTATAGAAAATATGGATATTTTTATAATCTTAGGTTGCAAAATGTCTTCTTTCTAATGCCACACAATCCAGCGCCCTAAAAGAAAAAGTTGACTACATAAAAATTTTTAATCTCTGAGCATTGCAACAAACACACCAAATGCCATGAACTAAGTTAAAAGACAAATTTCAAAGTGAGTGAGACTAATATTTGCAATACAAATAGGGTTAAAATAACTAGTACAAAAAGACTAAAATTTATTACATTTTTTTTCCTTAAAATCTATAAACAAAGAACTAATACTCCAATTGAAAAATGGATGATATTTGTGACCAGGCAATTGAAAAGGCAAAAATTCAAAAGGACAATAAACATGTAGAAAGATATTCAACTAAGAAATCAAATAAATCACACCAAAAACCTAAAACAAAACAAGACATTTATCACCAGTCAAATTGGCAGGAACAGGCATCTGTCTTACGCCACAACTGGGAATGTCAAGCCAGAACAATTTTTCTGGGGCATCAAGTGGTAATATATACTATATAAAATTGAAATAAGCTGACCTTTGCCCCAGCAGCTCCACTTCTAGGAATTTATCATAAGGACATAATTGGAGAAACGTGCAAACGTGTATGCTCAAGTGTCTTTCTCACTGATGAAACAAGTATTGAATGCAGCCATTAAAGGTTAAGGTATTCTATATTTATTGAGATGGAAGGAAGTTCACAACATATTGATAAAGGGTTTTACACAGCATACCTTGTTTATAAATTTTACATGTTTAAAATATACATAAAATTCTGTGCAAGTACATAAAAGACATCTTTGGATGACTATTCACGAAAGCCTTAACAATGGCAAACGCTCTATTGTGGAGTTTCATGTGATTACTAGTTACTTTTTTTCTTTTTTCCTGTATGACTTAAATCTTTTATTGGTTAACATTTATCATTCAATGCAACCATTTATTTTGATAAATAGAATTTTATGTTTCCATCTTCTGAAGGCCTTCAATTGTGCTTTAAGGATAATGTGAAATCTGTCTCAGAGGAGAAAATTCTGTCACTGGAAATAGCCCCAGGGCAACAGAGATTCCTCTGATAGACTTGTTTGTCCAGGTAAATAGATGGAGTCTGATCAGTGGTGCTTTTTGGTTTCATTTAAAACCTAGCAGTTTGTTCATTCTACTAAGCCTGTACTATCTCACGTGGCTTAGGCACTGTGCTAGCCACTGAGACTATAAAGATGGATTAAACGTCAGTCAGTCAACCAGTCAGTTCAGTTGCTCAGTTGTGTCCGACTCTTTGCAACCCCATGAACCACAGCATGCCAGGCCTCCCTGTCCATCACCAACTCCCAGAGTCCACCCAAACCCATGTCCATCAGGTCGGTGATGCCATCCAACCATCTTGTCCTCTGTCGTCCCCTTCTCCTCCTGCCCTCAATCTTTCCCNTGTTTCACTTTCATCAAGAGGCTCTTTAGTTCCTCTTCACTTTCTGCCTTAAGGGTGGTGTCATCTGCAGACCTGAGATTATTGATATTTCTCCCAACGATCTTGATTCCAGCTTGTGCTTCCTCATTAAACGTGGTCCCTGCCTTTTAGGAACTGATACTGATGCAACAGATGAGCATCTCAACAAAAAGTATTAGTATCCTATCATGATAATGCAGAGCAGTCTTATCCTAGGAATAGGAAGAGACTCATAAAAAAGATGATTAAGACTTCAGCTGAGTCTTACGAGATAAAAACAAACAAAGATGTGGCAGGAGTTTCAGGCTGAGAGACAGTGAAAAGGCTCAGAGGTACATGATGCATTAGGCATGTCAAGGAGAGACTGCACTTCCTTACCAAACCAGTGGGGAAATAACTTTAGAAAGTATCATATTAGGGCAAGTATCTTCAATATTTGGAAATAGTTTAACTGTAATTTTTTTTTCAAAATAGCAGAAAGCTCACACAGGCAGTATAGGAGTCATCATTATGTTACCTGGAAATTGACTGATCATTTAGAAAACACTGGACAGATAGTATAGAAGATTTGACACTAATTCCTCAAGCTGTTGAAATGGTCAGCCTCACCTCAGATTAGATAATTATAGGCCTTGAGATACTAATGCTAGTACATGGCCTTGCATACATGTTAAGATGGTATTATCATTAAAGCGTCACAGAACTGGCCAAGGATGATGGTATAGTGTTTGTCCCATGTGAGGATCAGAACATGATAGTTTATTATTGCACACTGATGATGTCTCCAAAGTTGACTTCATATGCGTTGTAAGTGAAACGTAAAGGTGTTAGTCGGTCAGTCATGTCTGGCTCTTTGTGACCCCATAAACTGTAGCTCACCAGGCTCTTCTGTCCATAGGATTCTCCAGGCAAGAGCACTGGAGTGGGTTGCCATTTCCTTCTCTGGGAGATCTTCTCAACCCAGAGATCAAACCCAGGTCTCCCGCTTTGCAGGCAGTTTCTTTACCATTTGAGCTACCAGGGAAGCCAAACATATATGCATATACGTGCATCGTATGTCTTGTGTAAACCCTTCATATCTGGTGAAATAAGAAAGACAAAACGATGGCAATAGTTGCTGCCTTGAGAGACATGTAGCATGTCATTGCGGCACCTGAGTCCTGAGTCTTTGCCCCAGATTTTAGAGGAGAAGCTTGGGACGTGGTGGGGGCAGCAATGGCAGGTCCATCCCCGTGAGACAGAGCAGGGGTAGGTGTACCGTTCGTTTAGCCACCAGACCTTCCTAAGCGCTCAGCTGTGAAGTATTTCCAGTTGAGGAGTTTGTGACCTCAAATCAGTGTCACAGTTCAATTGTGTTTCTGATAACACATTCTAAACAGTGAGGAAAATTGCTTCAATCTATTAAGTACTCCCAAGGTAGTAATCCTCATTCAGTGGATTAGGCCGTTACAAGGTCAGAATGGCTCCAGTCGAATCAATGTTTATAAACAGGCCCTGTGTACTCCTGGGGGATGGATACACAAGAAACAAAATCAGGCGACCTTGCCATCAAAGACTTTATTTTATCAAAGACACCATTTATTCATGGGGAAAATTCACCAAGAAAAAGAAACTTGAAAACATGTAGCAAAGGGCTACCCTGAGTGTCTGTTGGCAGAGAATGCCCTGGTATTTGCAATGCCATGGGTAATGGGAAAAATTAATGTAGGCCACCACTAGGAGTAGAGAGAAGAATGAAATGTGATGGGAAAATGAAGGCTTTTCCCTCTTAGAAAAAAGTCTAATCACTCCAGTAAATCGTATTATTTTATGATCGTTGACTTTGCGTTCCTTGAAGATTATGCTTATAATTTAATCAAACACACTTGCCTAAGATAACATAGTGTCCAATATGTAAGTTATTCAATAATAATGAACTGATGTTAATGATAGCTGTCATTTATCAGAGGCTGCTTTGCCCTTTTATAGGGGAGGGGTTGAAGACCACCATGAGACGTGAAGCAATTTCCTTAAGTTTACACAGGTTATCTTAGGGAACTTGGCTGTGTCTGGTTTCAGAACTTAAGTGAACAAATGTGGGCTTTAGGAAGGGGAAGCAAGGGAGGCACTCTGTCAGGCCTACAAAGGGATTTTTTTGATGTACAAAATACAGTGCCTCTGTTCCAGGAACTGTCAGTGTAATGGAAGGACAAAGCCGTAAATCACCTGCCTCGTCCTTTCTCAGCCCGCTGTCCATCCACCAGGCACTGGTTGATGGGGACCTGATACACTTGGGGCCCTTTGGTCCTGCCCCCACCCTGTGATCTGATGGCAGTCCCCTGGCCCAGTCCTCTCGGTGCCGTCTTCACCTCCGTGATCTTCCCATGACAGTGAACTTTGGGGATCCGTAGGAAGAGCACACAGATGTGATGGGCCACGGTGTGCGTTGAGTTTCTTTTTGCTGTTGGTGAACAATCACTGAGTACTGGTAGGAAAACAGCCCCTCCTACCGCAGCCTGTTCCTCAGCCAGCGCCTGTTGACTAGGGTCTGGGAGACTTACGTCTGAGCCAAAGGACGGTCAAGGGCACCTCTGTTTTAGAGGCTGGGAACTCATCTGCATGTCTGACGCTGCAGTTCCTTGAACCAAATGAAAACCTAAGTGTATCAAATAATCCTCAACTCTCTAGTTTGGGGATAGGAAGACTACAGAGTTTATGATAGTTGATGTCGCACTTCCTTGTTTGAATATTTCTATTTGTTTGTTTCGTTGTGTTAAGATGCTCTGATATTAAATGGGGGAAGAAAAACTGGTTGTAACACTTGTATATATAGAATGCCATTTATCAGATGACGAAATATGTATATGTGCATGGACTGAAAACAAGCCTCTGGGTGTTTACCAGGAAGGGTGAATAATGATCTCTAGGTGGTGCTTTGTATTTTTGTTGTATTTCTAAATATCTACATCTAAAAGAAATTTTCTTCTAAAAGAAGTTTTTTAAAATAAATTTTAAAAAACTATAAATAAAATAAATAAGTTTTTTAAATAAATTTTTTTTCAAAGCACACTATAATGACAGACTTCCCTGGCAGTCAGTGGTTACAACTCCACGCTTCCACTGCAGGGAACTATGATATCATTCTCTCTCTGAAGTCTATTTTTAGCTAAAGGGCTTTGTCTTGAGACATCATGTGGGGATTGACAGATTACTAATGCGAAATTGAGCCATCTTCATCCTTTGTGACTTGAGTCTCGGTCTCTCACTTCCTCTCACATTTTCTACTCTAAGTAATTATTTGCAGAAGTTTCTCTCTTAGCACCGTGGGCTACATACCTCATAAGGTTTTATTAAACAGAACAAATGACTGTGGCCTAGAAAGCCCAGTTTATAGAGAAGCCCTTGACTCACTGGCTGGGGATCCTGGGTGTGTTTCGGGTTTTGTTGCAGAGCAGCTGCTACAAGGCCATCGCTGTCATCCTCAGTTCCACATCTTGGGAGCAAGTGAGTTGAACGTAAGTGATCGCTGCTGGAGAGTATTGAACACTCATGTTCAAAGGTTCTGCTTTACCAGTTTCCCAGCCTGTGGACAGTTCACATGACTCTCTGGTCTCCAGAGAGACCGTGGTNAGCTGCTACAAGGCCATCGCTGTCATCCTCAGTTCCACATCTTGGGAGCAAGTGAGTTGAACGTAAGTGATCGCTGCTGGAGAGTATTGAACACTCATGTTCAAAGGTTCTGCTTTACCAGTTTCCCAGCCTGTGGACAGTTCACATGACTCTCTGGTCTCCAGAGAGACCGTGGTTTCTCTCAAGCCATGGGGCCATTGGAAAGATTATACCTAATAGTATTTGATGATTTTTTTTTTTTTTTTAAGAAAAATGATGACGGTGGTAGTGGTCAATAAATGTTGATTGCTTTATACTTTTTTCCTTCTAAAAAGTTAGAAGTATCCCCCAACATCTTCTGTCACTTCAAAGTATTAGAGGAGTGTGTGTGCGCTTAGTCGCTCAGTTGTGTCTGACTCTTGGCGACCCGATGGACTGTGGCCCTCAGGCTTCTCTGTCCATGGGGATTCTCTAGGCTAGAATACTGGAGTGGGTAGCCACTTCCTTCTCCAGGATTACAGGAGTAGAAGACGAGACAGGTGGAAGTGTGGGGGTTACTACCCCCTTTCCATCGTGGCTGGCTGCTTTTTAGTTTTTCTTTCATGTATCAGGGCTTGAATTGGTGCACTTTAGTTGCTGGACAGTGTGAGATTTGTGTTGCTGACTTTCTGTTTTAAAGTTTTGTTAGTGGTAGTGGGATATGTTAGTTCTGTTATTTGAAAAGGATAATAAAATGCATGATAAGACCTACTTTTAAACAAAAGTTAGACAAAAAGGGAACATTTAATTGTTCAGATTGAGGACTTTATATTGTACTATACTCTAACATGGTCACTTTCAGAGTGTGATTTTTTTTTTTTTTTGACTTATGGTAGCTATAATATGTTGGCCCTGCCAGATTCTAAAACAGCAAGAAAAAGTCACAACTTAAAGTCAGATTCTGAGGGATAACAGAGAAATAAGCATCTCATGGCTGTTGTATTAAACCTATATGTAAATACTATTCTACTCACATATAATTAACAATAAAGTTTTAAATAGTGAATGAATATGGCCTTAGGTTTAGAAAGATTGAATAATTAAATTTTTTATTGAAGTACAGGTGATCTACAGTATTGTGTTAGTTTCAGGTGTATAGCACAGTGATTCAGATAACATATAAATATTTTCAGATTCTTTCTCTGTTATAGGTTTTTACAACATAATATAAAATTTTTTTAAGAAAAAAAGGGACATTTCTGGGAAAGGTAGTTGGTGGAGAGAGAAGAAGTCCAGGTGGGACAAAGGTATACAGTTCACCTCCTTAAAAGTAATAGTCCACGCTTAAGTTTTAATGTAAATAGATTTTACATTTTCACTTAAAATATATTTTCAAAAGCTATGTGCATGGCTATTAAGAATTGAAAGTAAATGATTAGGGGTGAAGTGAAAAAGCATGGTGCTAAAATACCAATCTGTGATACTAATGAATTCTTTCAGCTTGTAAAACAAAGCCAAACTGGTACAAATCTCTATTTAGATTATGTTTTATTTCCATTTTGAGCACCACACTCAAGACAAGCTAAATTGCATTTAAACTTCCTTCTAGCTACAGGCACCCGTGCTTCACTGTATAAGTGTCACTGTTGATTTTGATCTATATCCAAAGAAGACATAAAGTGATCAAATTATATATGAAATAAGATTTTATTTTTAATGTTGCACCCAGCATTTTGGTCTGCATTGTGTCAGCTGTTGGACACAATATTTTTTCATTAATCGTTTATTTCCCATTGCCTTCTTTCACTCCAGAAATGTCTCTGTGTTTAAAATTGGTAATCAGTAAGGGCCTATTGGATAGCACAGGGAACTCTGCTCAGTATTATGTAGCAGCCTGGATGGGAGAGGAGTCTGGGGAGAATGTTATATGTATATGTATGGCTGAGTCCCTTCACTGTACACCTAAAACTATCACAACATTGTTAATTGGCTATACCCCAATACAAAATAAAAAGTTTTAAAAAAATAGAAATGTTTAGATGTTGAATTTTGACCATGGCTTTCCTCCTTTGTTCTTGTCTTGTTTCTCTGTCTCACACTGGCTCCCAGCATTTCCCCTAATGCAGTTGTTCACTTGCCAAATGTTAAAATGAAAAACAATATGCTTTTAGCTCAGATGAACTCTGAACATCACAATTATTCTTTCACGAAGTATTTATTGAGCAATTGCAAGAAACTGGCTTTTACTAGAAGATGTAACAGGTAAAAAGACAGTGTATTTTTTTGTTTTGTTTACATCCTAGGGAGGGACCCAAGTAAACGGAGAGGCATGTAATACTTTGTCAGGTGGCGATGAGCACAGTGAGAAAAGTAACAAACAGGAGATAGTGGGTCAGTGGCTACTGTAGACTCACAGGTCAGAGAAGGTCTGCCTGAGCAGTTGACCTTTTGGAGCAGAGACCTGAAAGAAGGAGCAGGCCAAGAGAGTAACCAGGGGCAGTCTTTCAGGCAGTGGAACTCCAGGCCCGAATCCCTGGGAAAAGACCCTTAGGTTGGGAGAGTGGTGGGTGATGAGCTCAGAGAGGCAGCCTGGACTTAAACTGTGCATTGTCCTGTAGCTCAGGCATAGACTCTGGATTCTATTTTAAATGTAACAGAAACCAGAAGAGGATTTGGGGAGTGATTAAAAACCAAACTGACTTTGGTTTTAATTTAAAGGCTGACTCTGGCTGCTACATAGGGAATAGACACTAAGACGCAAGAGTAGAAGCAGGTGACCAGTTAGAAGCTGGTGGAGACAAGAGGTGACAGGGGTCTGGACTGAGGGGCTAGCAGCAAAGAGAGATGTGGTCAGGTTCAGGGGGGTGATTGAATGTGAGCACATCTTATCCTTGAGCTTCTTAGTGAGGCACTGGGAGCGGTGAGGTGAGTGGAATTTTATACCAGCAGAGGCTTCTCCTCGTTAGTGGTTTTCAAGTTCTGAAACCAGACCGTGCTTTGAGGCTTAGCACCGTGGGGTGAAAAGAGAAACAAGTATTGTGAAAATAAAGACTTTCTCGGATGGGGATGTAGGGATTAACAGGGTTCAAATCTTACAGTAATGTGTTTTACCTTGTCTTTTTGGTTTGTATTTTCTTTTTTTTAACCTTCTCATGGCATATTCACTGATGCAAGCGGGGGTGCAGGGAGCAGTGACTCTAGTTTGCAGTTCATGGGGCATGGCCCTTGTGAAAGGAGTCACTTCAGGGCTCCAAAACCTGGGCTGAAGTGCATCCGTTCAGCATTTCCTCTGCTCGAAGAGAAACCACTGTTTGGTTTCACTCAACCTGAGTAAAAAGGGATCTTCAGACATGACTTGTTTTTATTTTGTAGCGCGTTGGTGGAAGGCTGGGGGCCCCTGAAGGCACATTTTTGGTCCTCCCTCTCCCTTCCCCTGATAACCACAGCTCCCATTTCTTAAGGCTCTTCCCTTCCCCCAACCCAGACTCTTCTCATTCCGGCACTCTTAGTTCCTCATAGAACTCTAGGCTCCAGTCTCTTCTTTCCCTGACCTTCTCTGAGCTTTGGGCCCTCTGCTTCAGACCTAACCGTCACCCTGCTTCAGTTACCTTTTTACATCTTCCCAGAATAGGAGCCATGTGCTATGAGGCGCGACAACCGACACACAAATAAAACACAGATTTCTGGGGGGCAAACGAAGGTCCCAGAAAATTTCCCATTATGAATTTCCATTCCAGTTTTCATTGTTAACTTTTAAGGAAAAAATAGCGTCACGCTTACTCACCTTCCTGCCCTCCCCTCCCCTCCTCCACCACCGTGTGAATGCCTCGGTGTTCTCCAGGATGCTGCACAAACGCCTTTCTTTTGTGCTCGGTAGACTCTTAGAGAGGAAGAAATCATCTGTGAAAAGTTACGGTAAATGTGTAACCTTTTTGAGAGGTTCAGTTCAAGTTCAGTTCAGTCGCTCAGTCATGTCCAACTCTTTGCGACCCCATGAATCGCAGCACGCCAGGCCTCCCTGTCCATCACCAACTCCCAGAGTTCACTCAGACTCATGTCCATCAAGTCAGTGATGCCATCCAGCCATCTCATCCTCTGTCGGCCCCTTCTCCNGACAAGTTGATTATAAAACTACAAAAGAAAGACTGACTTTAATGTTGCTATTTCTTATATCTATAAAATAATTATTTTGTTCCAAGTAGCCTGCTGCTGCTGCTGCTGCTGCTGCTTCTAAGTCACTTCAGTCGTGTCCGACTCTGTGTGACTCCTTGGACAGCAGCACACCAGGCTCCTTTGCCCACGGGATTTTCCAGGCAAGAGTACTGGAGTGGGGTGCCATTGCCTTCTCCGAAGTAGTATGCTAGGTACACGTATTTTCTAATTTAAACAATGCAATGATTCAATATAGTAAATGTAATTATAAATCCAGAATTATGAAAGTGTTAAAGAGCTTTAAATATCTTTATCAAGGTCATAGACCTAGGACTTTACAGTCAAAAGAAGATAGGTTTATATCATTAAAAATAAGTTTATATCACTGCATATTCTGAGTTTTTAATGTAATATTTGGCTTCTTTTCCTTCATTTATGTAAGATTTGAAAATAAGCTTTGGCTTTGTTTTAGTTTTAAGATTAAAGTAGCATGTTTATTAAAGAAATATTTGAAAAATGTGGAATAACATAAATGAACTGAAGAAAGAAAACATACAATGCCAGCAACTTCTTTCCCTTAGTCTTCTTTCAGAGCCTTACATTACAGTTCAGATTAACACACACACACACAAACACACATAATCTGTAACACTGTATATCAAAATTCTTAATATTATTGCATAAGTGGGCTTCCCTGGTGGCTCAGATAGTAAAGAATCTGCCTGCAATGCAGGAGACCTGGGTTTGATCCCTGGGTTGGGAGGATCCCCTGGAGGAGGGCATAGCAACCCACTCCAGTATACTAGCAGTAGAAGCCCCATGGACAGAGGAGCCTGGCAGGCTTACAGCCCACGGGGTTGCAAAGAGTTTGACAGGACTGAGTGACTAAGCACAGAACATGGCATAAGTAGTTTTAAAGTCATTGACTATACTGATAAGAGGCTTCTTCTCTTGTGACACAGATGGAAAACAATCTGCCTGTAATACGGGAGACCCAGGTTTGATCCCTGGGTCGGGAAAATTCCCTGGAGGAGGGATTGGCAACCTGCTCCAGTATTCTTGCCTGGAGAATTCCATGGACAGAGAAGCCTGGTTGGGCTACAGTCCATGGGGTCACAAAGAGTCAGACACAACTAAGCGGCTGTCACTTCACTTCATTGTCATAAAATACTGCTAATTTGATGCATAAGCACTCTGTCATGTCATTATACACAATAAGTATCATTGTATTGTTACACTTAGAGTGTTTTCTATTTTGGAAAAAAAAAGAAATATTCACTGGCATTACAAGTGTGTGGTATTTAGGCATCTGCTCGTTTTTTCAGAATGCCGTGAATACTATGTCGAAAGGAATGAACGCTTTTAACTTTCTACACAGCTCTCGAACAATTTGCATTTTGAAAGATACATAAAATACCACATATAATGCAAGTAAAAGATACAAACAAATGCAAAGGAATTTATGGCAACTTTTACCTTGAGACATGTTAGAGCTAGTACAAAGGAGGAAATTTTCAATGGAATGTTTGAGAATAAGAATTTCTATAGCAGTAACTCTATAAATGCTAGCTAAATACCTCTCATAAGCAACCCATTACATTGTGCAGTCACTGATACTCATTCAAGCAGCTGCCTTTTCCTAGTCTTGTTATCATTCTGTGACAAGATTTTCATTTTTATGTGGTTTGGTTTTTGACATTTTTAATTGTATATTTCTTTGGTCATTAAATCAGCTTATATTCTATTGTGAATTATATAGCAGGTCTTGTTCTAGGTGGTGGAATACAGTAAAAAAAATAAAACTAGCAAACAACGAAATTTGGCTTTCATGTTGCTTTTCAGTTCAGTTCAGTCACTCAGTCGAGTCCAGCTCTTTGCAACCCCATGAATCGCAGCACGCCAGGCCTCCCTGTCCATCACCAACTCCCAGAGTTCACTCAGACTCATGTCCATCAAGTCAGTGATGCCATCCAGACATCTCATCCTCTGTCGTCCCCTTCTCCTCCTGCCCCCAATCCCTCCCAGCATCAGAGTCTTTTCCAGTGAGTCAACTCTTCGCATGAGGTGTCCACAGTACTGGAGCTTCAGCTTCAGCATCGTTCCTTCCAAAGCAATCCCAGGGCCGATCTCCTTCAGAACGGTTGGATCTGCTTGCAATCCAAGGGATTCTCAAGAGTCTTCTCCAACACCACAGTTCAAAACCATCAGTTCTTTGGTGCTCAGCCTTCTTCACAGTCCAAC
>SJYA01002243.1:212687-262317 GCA_006410615.1 Neotragus moschatus
GCTGATCTCCTTTAGAATGGACTGGTTGGATCTCCTTTCAGTCCAAGGGACTCTCAAGAGTCTCCTCCAACACCACAGTTCAGAAGCATCAATTCTTCAGCGCTTGGCCTTCTTCACAGTCCAACTCTTTGAGAGGTACCCTTGCTTTTCCTAGAAAGTTGGGCTTTGGTAGGTTTGATATGCCTCCAGAGATGGTGGTGAGGAGAGAAGTTGACAATATGGAAGATGAGGTTATAAAGAGATTCAGATGGCTGAAAGAGATAGAAAAGGGAACAGGTAACCGGGGGTGAGCAGAGTGGGGTTTGGTAAGCCAAGGCCAAGTCCACCCACAGAGCATCCCAAAGGAGTCAGCTGAGTCATCTTTACACCCTCCCCAGTTAGGGAGTGGTCAGAAGGACTTCGAGATCTGAAACCCACACCTTGGAGTGGGTGATGTGGCTTGCCACATGGGGAACAGGTGATGGCGGCTGTTTCTGGAAACCAACATGGTGGTGATATAAGAGGGGTGAGCCTGAAATTCGTGCCCTTCTGGTTTGGCAGATATTTTGCTGGGTATGTGCTGCCAAGACCCCAGACCTTGGGTGTTCCTCTGCCAGATTCTGCAGGAGCAGTTTGGAACCTTATCACCCATGACCTGAACAGGTGAAAGACCTCTTTACACCATGTAAAAGAAACTTTGGAACACATCAAGGTCATGCATTATACTTGAAGATTTTTGAACTCTTGATGTTTTATGTAACTTGGGCCTTTGAGTGCAAGCAGCATCCCTGAAAAGAAACTAAGAGAAAACAGGACAAAACATGTGCCAAGGAATTATGGTGGTTCTGTGTCTCTGTATGAACCATCCTCCCAAATTCTCCTTTGGTCTGTTTGTATAGAATTGTGTGGGACATTCATACTTTGCTATGTGTTGAAAATGTCTGATTTAAATCGTTTGAAGTCTCAGAAATTACAGCAGCTCTTTTTTATATAAGGTATAAATTTAAGGTATACTGTGTGATTTGATATACATTGCAAAATGATTATCACAATAAGATCAGCTAACACATCACTGCACATAATGTGTGTGTGTGTGTGTGTGTGTGTGTGTGTGCATATGTGTGCATTGAGAACATATAAGATTTACCGTTAGCAACTTTCAAGTACATAATACAGTAGTGTTATCTGTAGTCACCATGCTGTACATTACATCCCCAGAACTTAACTCATAGCTGGAAGTTTCTAGTCTTTGCCCAGCATCTCCTCATAGTCTCTCACCCTACAGCTGCTGGCAACCACCATTCCACTCTCTGTTTCTGTGAGTTTAACTTTCTTAGATTCTGTATATAAGTAATATACAGTATTTGTCTTTCTCTGACTTATTTCACTTATCACAGTGCCCTCAAAATCCATCCACACTGTCACAAATGGCAGGTTTCCTTCTTTTTCGTGGCTGAATACTATTTCCTTGGGTATATATACCACATTTTCTTTATCCATAACTCCATCAATGGACAGTTAGGTCATTTTTGTACTTTGGCTCTTCTGAATTAGTAAGAGTGTGGGAGTGCAAATATCTCCTTGAGATCCTGATAGCATTTTTGGGAGTGTATACCCAGAAGTGGGATTGCTAGATCATATATATGGTAGTTCTGTTTTTAATATTTTGAGGAACCACCATACCTGTTTCCATAGTGACTGTGTTAATTCCCACCAACAGTGCAAGAGGGTCCCCTTTTCTCTACATCTTTGCCAGCACATCTGATCTCTTGTCTTTTTGATGATAGCCACTCTAACAGGTGTGAAATGATTTAGCAGTTCTTTTTTCTACTATACTTCCCTTTTAAGATATCTGTTTGGCTGCACCAGGTCCTCGTTGCGGCATGCAGGATCTTTCGTCGCAGCCTTCAAACTCTTGGTTGTGGCATGTGGGATATAGTTCCCTTACCAGGGATTGAACCCAGGCCACCTTCCCTGGGAGTGCAGAGTCAATAGTCTTAGCCACCAAGGGAGTCCCTGTACATCTCTCTTGAGGAAGCAAAATGGACCCTTAAGAACATTCACTGTCTTTCAATTCAGTTCAGTTGCTCAGTTGTGTCTAACTCTTTGCATGGACTGCAGCACACCAGGCTTCCCTGTCCATCACCAACTCCCAGAGCTTACTCAAACTCATGTCCATCGAGTCAGCGATGCCATCCAACCATCTCATCCTCTGTCGTCCCCTTCTTTTCCTGCCTTCAATCTTTCCCAGCATCAGGGTCTTTTCTAGTGAGTCAGTTATTTGCATCAGGTGGCCAAAGTATTGTAGTTTCAGCTTCAGCATCAGTCCTTCCAATGAATATTCAGGACGGTTTCCTTTAGGATGGACTGGTTTGATCTCCTTGCAGTCTAAGGGACTCTCAAGAGTCTTCTCCAACACCACAGTTGAGAAGCATCAATTCTTCGGCAGTCAGCTTTCTTTATAGTCCAACTCTCACATCCGTACATGACTACTGGAAAAACCATAGGTTTGACTAGACGGACCTTTGTTGGCAAAGTAATGTCTCTGCTTTTTAATGTGCTGCCTAGGTTGATCATAGCTTTTTTTTCCAAGGAGCAAGCGTCTTTTAATTTCATGGCCGCAGTCACTGTCTGCAGGGATTTGGGTTGAGTGTCACTGAGGACCACTTCCCCATCATCTCTGTGTCCTCCCGCAGGCTCTCACTACTGAGCCTGTCTCACAATTGCTAAACCACACAAATTGAATTTAATCTAACCATTCAATTGCCCTTATGCATCCTCCCCCAAAAGATGATAATACAAACAACTCCCTTCTCTTGCAAACAAATTGAGCAAAACGTGTGACTAAAATAGGCTCATTCAGACTGACCAGGTTGTGGAGGATGGTGTGTTCTTATTTACCGTGCTGCTCACCATTAAAATGTCATCGAACATGCGGTTGCCTCAACTCACCCAGACACTTTATTCCTAAAGAGCTGTTCGCTGTCGCTCTCAGAGCACACTTTAGTCTCTAAGGGGAAGATAACTTGGTGATTCATTGCAAGTAGAAATGATCTTTTGCTTTATGTGAAAGAAGCTCTTGTGAGAAGAGGTACAGACTTGTCAGAAGGAGAGAGAGTGTGCAAGAGCCCTCTTCACCCCTCACATACACAAGTGGGAGAGCTCTCTCGCCTCCCCTTCTGGGACCTTTCTTCATGACATCGGCAGTGAAAGTCAAGTCATGAATATTTTTCGCGAGTGGGGGAGCCGTACTCTTTCGTTACAAATTGTATTTTAGCTGTGTTTTTCCATTAAAAAAATTCAGTGGCAGTGCTTGTAGCCTTGGGAAGTGCTTCAGATGGAAATGGCTCTATCTAGTTCTTTCCTATTCTTGCTAGTGATTTCGCTGTCACCAAATTATTTCTAATGGTTGTAGAACACAGAAGCCAGCTTCAGTCCAGAGGCACAGTAAAGGAATCACCAAAGATCACTGGAAAACAATTTAAATTTTTACTGAATAACCTCAAAAAATCCCAAAGAAACATCTCATTATTAAACCTACTTCACCATGCACTGAAGTCTATTCCCATGAATAGAGCTCTCTGCCACTCTAGTGACTTTCCGTCTGCCTTTCTGTGGACTACCTGAAAGATCTGCCCCCTCTGCCTCTCTCATCTCCTGCAAAACTTTCCTTTCCAGCCCAGTTCATCTCTTTAGCTCTGCTCTTTCTGGTATAAATTCAGGCCAGACTGCATCACAAAAGAGCACAAGCCAGGCCTGCTGGTCAGGTGCCTGGAGAGAGAAGGAGGGAACTGGGATGCTTAGGGATCTGGATTATAATCTAAGAATCTTTTCTTTAATAGAAATCCACTTAAGTCCGAACCCAATTAAAGGAATTAAATCAGATCAGCATTAAGATGTCTCCACGCATACATGTGCATGAGAGCACCATTGGTCAAATTGTCCAGTGCTTCAGATGACTCTGTGGCAGCCACACTAAATGGGGAAGAATTCCTGGAATGGTCATGAATTTCCTAATTCTGACCAGCCATCCAGCAAGTTCACAACCATTGACCCTGGACAGTAGTGAAGGACTGACTATGATGAATCAGCAGAAATTTATTACCAGTTTTAGAAAAGCAACTCTTGATGACAGTGGAATTTTATGAACTCTATGTCCAAAGGAAGGCATGTGAGCCATTCTGTTAGTATCTGTTTATATTTGTTGTTGCTATTTAGTTGCTAAGTCATGTCCAACTTTTCTGAGACCTCATGGACTGTAGCCCGCAAAGCTCCTCTGTCCATGTGATTTCCCAGGCAAGAATCCTGGAGTGGGTTGCCATTTCTTTCTCCAGGGGATCTTCTCAGCCCAGGGATGGAACCCCTGTCCCCTACATTGGCAGGTGAATTCTTTCCAGCTGAGCCACCAGCATTTGCTATTACCTAAAAAGAAAATCACTGTTTGCATTTATTTTAGATCTTATTTTATCCTAATATATATTTTAATGTCTGAACTGAAAAGGTTTCTCTTAAAGATGATTTCCACTCAGGAAGAGGATACACATTGTGATAACATGTTGTAATAGTTCTGTAACGGAGACCAGCAAAGAGAATTTTCGTTTTTATCAGAAATTCAGCTTACGACACCTTTGTGAGAAAGTTGAAAAAGAACCTGGGGTGTCTGAGTTAGACTGCCTGGGTTCAAGGGCTGGCCCCAGTCCCACCACATATTCGATGGTACAGCTGGATGAGTGAACGTTTCCTTGTGATGGAGACGTGGTTCTCTTTCTTAGAGCCCTGGGAGTATTAAATGGGTTGTGGTATAACAGATTTTCCAAACCACATCTGGGACTCGATAAATGATAGGTCTCATCCTCCTTCTCTCACTCCTCCTCCTCCCCACCTCACCTGCTTTCAGTCCCTCCTCCTTCTCCTCTTTACTCCAGTGAAGGAAGAGATCCTTGCTTGATCTTATTGCTAAGATCATATATCAAAGTCTTAGTGTATAACAGAAACCTATTAAAATGAAGTTATCTTTCAAAATACGAAGTTTTTTTGCAAAGATACTGCAGTATTTACTGTGTTTTGGGGAAGAGCTTCGGTTTTTACCCATTGGATGCAGTGGCGGTCAAATCGCCATTGTAATGAAATTTCACTGTAATGAAAGGTCTCACAACCCTTACTTCGGATGGCATATTGATTCCTAACTTAAGGAGCACAGGGGTAATATCTTCCACCAACAAAGACTCCTGACACCCGATGAGGGAGGGTCTAGTAGTTTCCCTGATGTTACCCATGAACTTTTGGTTAGATATCTGTATAGCTTTTATTTATATCACTGTGATTTCCAAACGTGTTCAGATCCTTTCTGAGTCTGTTCATACTTTATGACTGTATCATTTCCCAAAGTGTTTGTTTCCTGTGCTTTGTGGTTTTAAAAAAAAGAACTGGCTTAGTGGTTAGGAGCCTGGCCCTGGGTTCCAAGCAACCTGGGTTAGAACTAGCATTGCGACTTGACCAGCCAATCAAGGACTGATCTCTGCAACTGTGGAAAGGGGCTTGTAGTACCAGCCTCATCAGACTGGCATGAGGATTAGGGAAGAGGAGAGATGGCTGGACAGGCTTTCTTTTGAACGGTTATCAAGGATAACAGGAACCCTGCCAAGAGGAGCAGAGAGGACTTAGCTGGCCTCCAGCTTTTCCGTGGTTGGTGGAGAACCAGCACTCCTGAAGAGAGAGAACAGGGCTCTTGAGAAGCTGAGTGAATGGCTCTCAGAACCACCATGCCTGCCTTTCCTCTCTGCGAGGGGCTCGCCACTCTTTCTTGGTTGGGAATTATTATCGTATATTAACTGGTGTATGTCTTTAGTCAGAGCATGTCAAAAGATGAATGTTCCAGGACCTTTACTGACTGTTAATAATTCTCTGGTCACTGAATGTGTGCTCAGTTGCTCAGTCGTGTCCAACTCTTTGTGACCCCATGGACTGTAGCCGGCCAGGCTCCTCTGTCCATAGGGTTTTACAGGCAAGAATACTGGAGTAGGTTGACATTCCCTTCCCCAGGGGATCTTCCCAACCCAAGGACTGAATCCAAGTCTCTTGCGTCTCCTGAATTGGCAGGCAGATATTTTACCACTAGCGCCACCNTAGCCGGCCAGGCTCCTCTGTCCATAGGGTTTTACAGGCAAGAATACTGGAGTAGGTTGACATTCCCTTCCCCAGGGGATCTTCCCAACCCAAGGACTGAATCCAAGTCTCTTGCGTCTCCTGAATTGGCAGGCAGATATTTTACCACTAGCGCCACCTGGGAAGCTCCATCACTGAATAACAAGCCCCAAATGAATGGAGGAGACGTGCTGTCTGGCCTCTGAAATGATGAAATGATTCAGGAATGGGACCTGTAGGTCCAGTCTTAATTATTAAAGGCATTATAGTGAGGGAAGCTTTACAACTTTCGCACCTTCAAAGACATGCACAGGACCCCAAGAATGCTGAGAGGCCATAGCACCCACGCACACGCATCTCAGCACACTCAGTCCTTACTCTCTCCCCTGCCTCCACGGCACACAGCTGGGAAGTCACCATGCCAGGTCCAGAAGAGAGGGCCCTTGGAGCCGGTGCTCTGTCCCTTCTGATTCACTGCTGTCCTGCCAAAGGGGAAGCAGCTGGGGTCAGGTTCACTGGCAGCTCCTTTGCCCCAGGATAGATCACAGCCCATCCCAAGCACTCCCTGTTCTGCAAGCTTCGATACCTCCCCATCCGCAGGTGAAGGCATGACTCTCCAGGAAGCAGCAAACAAGTTCTGGCAGATGTTGTACCTAAGCTCCAGCCCCACCAGCTGACTCCAGGGAAAGACTCCACCCTCCTGAGACTCCTGGTGGCCACTGGCTCTTGGCCCGTCTTCTCCTCCAGGTGTCGTTCTTCCTCACCTTCCTCAGCGGACTGGCCCACCTCCCCTGGCTCATGTGTGTTCCACTTTCACTGAGTCTTCTTTCGGAGAGGCAGAAAGCCTTGGATTAAGATGGTTGGGGTCTCTCTAGAGGAGATGGCTGAGGACAGAAGCTTAGGCTGTAACGGCAGCTTCAGTCTGGTACCTGGTGGGGGACGTCAATACACCCTTGGTGCGGAGCCTGATTCTAGTGGGATCTGCATCCCAGTTTTCCTGCACTTGCCCTACAGCCTCCCTTCTGCACATCTCTCTAGGCAGCACCCCCGCCTGCCTCCTGCCCCGGATTCTGCGTATTGGCTGTACTGGAACTCTCCCTGTTGTTCCTGTTGGCCGTGTTCTCTCTGGCTGCTGAACTCACTGTGCCCTTACCTAGACCTGTCCTCACACACCTTAGCGTTAATTAGTACACCTCTGAGTTATGTCACCTCCTCCAAGACTCTCCTCAACCTTTCTTAAGGGGTCCCTCCTTTCATTTCTTATTACAACCACTCTGTGAGTTCATACTAAGTCTCTTCAGTGGTGTCCAACTCTTTGCGACCCTGTGGACCATAGCCTGCCAGGCTCCTCTGTCCATAGGATTCTCCAGGCAAGATTACTGGAGTGAGTTGCTATGCCCTTCTCCAGGGCATCTTCCTGACCCAGGGATCGAACCTGTGTCTCCTGCATTGCAGGCAGATTCTTTACTGCTGAGCCACTGGGGAAGCTCCCCACTTGTGCTTTATGGCTGCAGATGGACTGCACTCTCATTTGCTCATTTTCTTAAATCTTACCTCACTGGCTGTGAGCTCCTTGAGAACAGCGTCGACCTCCTTTCCCCAGGCATAACTCCAGGACTGAGTACTCCGTTCTCTGGCGTGTAGTAGGTGCTCAGTGAATGCTGCTGAAGTAAGGAAGGAAAGGAACACAGAAAAGACAGTGTAGCATTTGACTGAAGAACAGAAGGCAGTTAGTTCCTTCTGCCCTCTCCTGTCTGAATGAAACTCAAAAGCTGCTTTTGTACAGACCTTTTGATGTCAGAAGTATATCCATAAATTGGTATAGTGTGCAGAGAGCTCATAGCAGTCAATAAGAAAAATGTTACAACTCCAACTAGAGAAAAAGGGCAAACGGTATCAGAAAGAAGGGAGTACATGTGAATTGAATGATCCAAACAGGGAAAAAGTATTCAGTATCACTAGTAAATTTTGAAACATCAAACTAAAATGAAAACTAGATACTGTTTGCACCCCTCAGTTAATTGCATATTTTTTAAAAAGGATAGCACCCTTTATTAGTGAGGGTGTGTGCTGAAATGAGTTTTGTAAGACTGAAGCAAGACTATGTCTTTTGTCTATCTCTGGTTTTCAAATGTCCCAGCGTTAGGTTTCACTGTTGAGTAAGAATAAAGTAGGCATGTAAAACTTGCTTTCTGAGTGACATTAATTTTCAATTATGAGGTATCATAAAGGGGGATGTGAACAAATATATGGGCTTCCCTTGTAGCTCAATTGGTAAAGAATCTGCCTGCAATTCAGGAGACCAGGGTTCAATCCTGGGTCAGGAAGATCCCCTGGAGAAGGAAATGGCAACCCACTCCAGTATTCTTTTTTTTCTAGTTTTTTAAAAATACAAATTTATTTATNGTATCATAAAGGGGGATGTGAACAAATATATGGGCTTCCCTTGTAGCTCAATTGGTAAAGAATCTGCCTGCAATTCAGGAGACCAGGGTTCAATCCTGGGTCAGGAAGATCCCCTGGAGAAGGAAATGGCAACCCACTCCAGTATTCTTTTTTTTCTAGTTTTTTAAAAATACAAATTTATTTATTTTAATTGGAAGTTAATTACTTTACAATATTGTATTGGTTTTGCCATACATCAGCATGAATCCACCACAGATATTCTTGCCTGGAGAATCCCATGGACAGAGGAGCCTGGAAGGCTACGGTCCGTGGGGTACAAATATATACAATCTGCCTAATTCCCCTAGTGGAAACCCAGTGGCCAGGGTTTAATCTTCCATAAATGTGAAGTCTGAAAACATAATTTCCCTTTTGTAATTTTTTAACAGCTTATATTCTTAGACCGTGAGCACTTAATGTATCAAACAATCTTATTTTGAAGGTAGTTTTCCTTTATTAGGTTGATTTGAGTCACATTTTGAAAAGAACCAAGAGCATTTAGTATTAAATGCACCAAAACCTTATTTTAGAAATGTTCAAAACGTTTAGAATAGGCACTTCATAATTATCCTAGAAATTGCTTAATGATAACTATTACACTGGAAAGGGCAAAATCGTTTTCTGCAAGTGAGGATATAGTAACGATTGTGAAGGGACTGCCTGACTCAGAATCGCTAGTGGTCTGTGAGGTCCTTCAGTTGAGTGTCTGCTTTGGGTATAAGGTTTTCCAGATTTAGTCCATTCTGGTGGACTGTAGCCAAGTTGACTATGGTCAGCCTAGTTATGTGGTCAGTCTAGGGTCATTCTAACCTGAGGAATATGCTCCAGGTAGTAAAAAGTTTCTCAGAGCACAAGCCTTCTCCCAGGATGGTGGTTTCTCTTGGGCACTGTTTCCTAGCCTCTTCCGTTCCCTCCCTTCAGCACCGTCTGGCATTGCTCAGCTCAGAGCCAGCCCAGAGTGAGTTTTCAGACTGTACTGAATAAGAGCTTTTCAGGTGAGGAGGGTTTAGAAGCGAATCAGGGTTAGATATGCTGTGGGCATCAAAGCCTTCAATGCTTCTGTGACAAAATTCTCTTCAATCCAACAGCTATTAGGCACTGACCTGTTGTTGCAAAACTAAGAACCGCAAAGCTATGTCTTGGAGATTAGGATGATGGGAGCGGTGAGATAAGTTCCAAAGCATATCCCAATGATATAACAGTGAAGAGTGGGTTCTGAAGTCAGGCAGCTCCCCGTTTAGAAGCTGCGTAAAGACAGGAAGGGAGGCATGGAGAATTTAGCTGAAAAATTCCCAAATATGATCAACAGCAGCAACCCACAGATTCAAAAGCTCAGCAGCTCCAAAAAAGATAAAGGATGGATGAGACTGGATTGCCAGCAGTGACTTTCCTACCCTAAGAAACTATGGTCCCTTACTCAACTCCCGCCAGAACACACGTCAAGCCTCAAATTTTTTCCTTTATGTTGAATGTCTTAGAAGTACACCAATTAGTGATTCCTGATTTAACAGAAATCATCTTTATTGGGGTACCAAAAAAAAAAAAAGTTAAGGTGTAAGTTTGAAAAATAGGCTTTAATACATGCCTTAGTGGAATGCTACAGGAGAAGTGGGTAGAGGCAGTAGGGCTGAGAAAGCTGCAGAATGGGGAGGCTTGGGGAGAGGTTTACATGGAGATGCAAGTTGGGTTCAGAAGAGAAGGGTCTTTGACATCAAAGACAAACTGCCCATTTAAAGCTTTGGTTCAAGTCAAGCTTTACATCAAAGAAATGAGAAGAAAGTGTTTCCTTTCTCCTTCTTCATCTCCTTGGATCACATGACCACCCTACTACTGAGGTTGCTGGTGCCTATATTGAATGGTTCAGCTACAGGAAATTAACTGGGTTTTCCATGGAGTAGCCTGGAAATGAAATCATCATCTCTTTGCTTGGAGAAGTTTACAATTAGTTGAAATCACTTCACATGCGAAGGAGATAACACTAAGGGTGTTGGGGCAAATTTTAAAAGTGAAAAGTAAGAACTTAGAAATTTGGAGGCAGAAGAGATACTTGTAGCCCAAAGAGATTGAAGATTTCATAAAGATAATGAAACTTGGACTCAAGTAGTCCTTGAATCAACTGAGAGACTAGGAAAGAAATTCTAGATAGGTGAATAATACGAGTTTTAGCTCAAAAACCTACATATAAGTCAGCCAAGACTTCTACACTGAGGACATCACGGTGAAAAGGTCAAGGTGAAATAGCAGTTTCACACCCATTGCACTTGTTTGCAAAAGTGTAAAGAATGACATTTTTTTTTTCACTAGATATCTTTTTTCTTCATTGGAGAATCCAGCAAAGGGAAAAAGGGACACCTCAGACAAACAAAACTGAAGCACTGATTGGGGTAAATTTTATTCATCCGTGAACTGAAGTCAGGTCCCTAGGCTTTATCTCTTAAAAAAAAAGTTTTATTAAACACCAGTGTGCCAGACACTTTGAATGAAAAATCAGATACCTCATCCACCCAGACAGCATCCAGTGAGCCCCTGAGAAAGACCACGGCTTAGACACAGCAGACGTTAGGTGAGTGTGGAATGAAGAAGCAAATGGAGGCATGAACAGCTGACGAGGGGAGTCCTCCAAAGTAGGAGGCCCCATTTCCCGGTGTAACTGACCAGGCTTGCCATCCATCTTTATTTTATAGTGCCATAGAGTTCTGCCTTCTTGTCCTTCCAGAAAAGGGTTTTCTTTCCAAAGTGGCTTTTTTTTTTTTTTTTTTTTAAAGCAGCCTCTGTCCTTTTTTTAAAACAATCATCCTGCCTGTTCTGAATTGGAACCTTACCCGTTCACTCTTGTGCCCTCGAGGAAGGCTGAGACGAGCTTTGCCAATGGCAATAATTGAGTTAGGATATACAGGAAGAGAGAGGAGCATTATTTTATTGTAACCCCAGTTTCACTCAAATAATGATCACTCTTCTTTTTCCTATCATAAAAGTTATTGTTCTTTGAAAATCATGTTATATTTTAATTAAAGCACTATATGTACATAGTTTAAAAAAAATACTGAAGGCTTATCATGGACAATTATCCCCCTTTATCACTTCCTCTCTTATTTGTCAACATAGTTAAGTCACCATTTTGATTAATTAATTACTCATGTTTACATGATCTTCTTGTTTTTATGTGCTGTGCGCTAAGTTGCTTCGGTTGTGTCCGACTCTTTGTGACCCTATGGACTGTAACACACCAGACTCCTCTGTCCATGGGCTTCTCCAGGCAAGGATACTGGAGTGGGTTGCCATTTTTGATGGATTCTGTGCCTTAGAAATAGTATTCCCTGCAGAACCAGCTGAGTTTTTCTAAAGCAGCAGCCAGTATTTTTTGAGCATTTGTTATGGGCGAGGCACTGTGTTAAGTGTATTCATGTGTTCATTCATGTAGCTCCATGTGTGAGATTAAGTACTGTAAATATTCCCATTTTACAAATGAAAAACCCAAAGCACAGAAAGCACTAGGAGGTTGCCCAAGGTGATGTGGCCAGTCATTCTGTTAACAGCTCTTGAGGCTAAGCTGTTAGCTACTGTGAGTACCCATCTCTTGAAAGAATGTGTATGTGTGTATATATACATGCTGGTGGTGGTGGTGCTCAGTTGCTCAGTTGTGTCCAACTCTTTGCAATCCCATGAACTGTAGCCTGCCAGACTCCTCTGTCCATGGGATTTTCCAGGCACAAATACTGGAGTGGGTTGCCGTTTCCTTCTCCAAGCTACCATGTGTAAAATAGTTGGTGGGAAACTGCTGTATAGCAGACTGAGCTTAGCTCCATACTCTGTGATGACCTAGATGGATAGAATGAGGGGGATGGGGTGGGAGTGGGAAGGAGGCTCAAGAATGAGCGGATATATGTATAAATATAGCTGATTCACTTCATTGTACAGCAGAAACTAACACAACATTGCAAAGCAATTATACTCCAGTAAAAAAATTTTTTTTTAAGTTTTTTGGAAAACATCTTAGGGAAGAATCAGAAGTTGTGCCAGGATTTGGGGACTTGAATTTAGTTAGTTTGGTAGACAGGATGCTCAGTGGGAGATACCAAGGGAGAGTGAGTTTATATTAAGAAGCAGAATAGTTTAGTCTTTTAATTGGTTTGTTTATTTTTGTAAATACTTCTTTTACCTCTTCCTAAGTCCTCGTGTTTTCCTGAGCGTATAATAATAATTAGTCTACTAGAGAATCTTCAGACAAATTCTGAATGAAGAAGCAATCCAGAGCATTCAGCGAAGATGCCCAGACAGATGTTAGATTTCGATATGAAGACTTGGGCACAGAGTTTTTGAAATTGAAACAGTCCTGAAAAAGATACAGTTTATTTTGGTACATATGTCTTTGATGAGAAGACGGAGTAAGGTGTGACAGTAGGTGCAGATTTCACCATTCTAGGAAACAACTGTAAGATCCATTCTTACCTCAAAGAGCAGCATTTCTAGAACTCTTGCCTTTCTCCTTCCTTACCTAATACGTACTTTTGTGAGAAATGTTAACTCTTTAATAATTTTGGCATTATAAACTCACTGTAGCACTCACCTCCATCTAATTGTCTCATGTTAAAGTCAGTTCCCTTGATTATAAATGTAACCTTGTAGCAGATCTTTGTCTGCAAAGCTTGAGAGAACCAGTTAGGGGCCGGTGAGTTATTAACAATGGAAGAATTGATAGGATCTAGAAAGTGATGATGATTCCATACCATCTCAAACCAAGTCAAATCATTTTATTCCCTTCTAGCTCTAAAAACTTGGTTCTATACGCGTATTTGTTGTTGTTCAGTCGCTAAGTTGTGTCCGACTCTTTGTGACCCCATGGACTGCAGGCTTCCCCATCCTTCACTGTTTCCCAGAATTTGCTCAGATTCATGTCCATTGACTTGATGATGCCATCCAACCATCTTGTCTTCTGTTGTCCTGTTCCCCTGCCTTCAGTCTTCCCCAGCATTAGGGTCTTTTCCAGTGAGTTGGCTCTTTGCATCAGGTGGCCAAAATACTGGAGCTTCAGCTTCAGCATTAGTCCTTCCAATGAATATTCAGGGTTGATTTCCTTGGGATTCATTGATTTGGTCTCCTTGCATTCTATGTCAAAAGTGAGGTCCAAAGATTTGATGGGAAACAGTTGTCTTTAGTTTGATGGAGCTGCCCCTCTCTGGTGTGGTCTGAGGAATAAGATCCTATCACCACAGCAGAGCTTCTACCCCAGATATATTTTGACTGGCACAGCCTGCAACTATTTACACAGAGAAGGGTAGCAGGTTTGAAATGGGGTGCTAGCCGA
Organism: Neotragus moschatus; assembly: GCA_006410615.1. Taxonomy (NCBI): domain Eukaryota; kingdom Metazoa; phylum Chordata; class Mammalia; order Artiodactyla; family Bovidae; genus Neotragus; species Neotragus moschatus. Next base: position 226,561 of record SJYA01002243.1, read on the forward strand.
CTGTTTCTGACGTGCATTTTAATAAGCCACTTGACAAGATCAACAAGGAGAAAAGGAACATCGTGAACAGGTGTGAGGGAGCCGGAGGAAGACGGTCTGCTTCTCACTCCTCTTAATCAAGTTGGCACATTGTTTTGTCACCAGGACTCTCTGGTTGTTAACAGTGGCTCTGCTGATTCCCTCCAGAGTGGGATCTGATGAAGGGGGCCTAAAACCCCCCATGATTTTCCCTGTGCCCTAAATAAAAGGAAAAATGGATTTCTGTGGTGGTCATGTCACAGCCACAGCCTGAAATGCTCTGTTCATCCACCCAGAGTGTCATTCACGAAGGCGGCATTGCCATGGAAATGTGTGACACGTTGGTTGACAAGTTGTCTATTTCCAGATGGGCATCTTCGTCCCCAGCATGAGCCTTTGAGAGATTTGACAGACCGTTTTTAAGTCTTGGCTTTGTACAGGCTGTGGTTAATCTAAGGGCCTTGCTGGCTTTTTTGTTTCACACTGTGATGGATTTTGTGCAGTGTGTTCTGTAAGTAATAATGATAGGTCTGGCTTTGCAGACGTGGCTGTTTGTTTTTTTTTTCTTTCTTTTTTATCCAATCAAAGCGTGTTCCATGAAATTCGCATTGGCTAGCCAGCCGTGTTTGTTAATGACACACTAAAACCTATCCTCTTTCTAAACTGGTGATATTATACAAAGTCTGTATGTGGGATAATGCTGCCTTGAAAGTCATGTAGCCAGCAGCTTTTCTTCATTGAAGAGAAGTATTACAAAAATATTAATAGTTTTTCTACTACTTTCAATTAAGTTTTGTTTCCTGGATGGATAAAAAGGTTGAATATCACTCCCCTGTTTCGAGAGCGTCTGCTATGAGCTGTTGCTTGGTATGGGAAGGGACAGCTGGCAAGGCCAGGCTATGCTGCAGGCAAAGGGGCCATCTTTTGGAAGGCTCTTTCAGAAGGTTCTGCTTAGGACCTAAAACGTGCTTTCCCCATCTTATCGCATGAGATTGTGTGTCCTGTACACAAAATCAGAGTCTGCTGGAATTGTGTTTTAAAAAAATAGGTATGCGTATGTATAATTTAAGTAATCAGAGACTCACCGTAAGTCATTAACATCATAATTTAAGTCATTAACATCATAATTTAGTTAAGTTAAATGTTAGTAATTATCCCAGGGAACCATCATTTATAAATATTAATGTTCCAAACTGAAGTTAGGGAGTCCCTCTTTAGCTATTTTTTCCCCTTTATTTTTATCTCTATAAAACTGTACTGGAAGCATAATTAGTCAGTGTCTTTTCTTTTCAGTTAGCAAGTGCTTTTCCTACTTCTGAGTAAATAATTCCTAATTAAATGCACCAATTTTATTGATTTACTTTCATTTTTTTTTCTCTTCTGCATACCAGATTGAAATGTGAAATTCTTACACATTGTAATTGTGGATCAGAACCCACTGATTAACTTGTTAATACATTTAGGGTGTGGTATTCCTAAAGGACTCATTACCGTAATCTTGTACCACTTTTTCTAGTTTCTTTAGAAAGAAGCAGGATCAATAACTACCTTGAATTGTCAGAAGGAAAAAACAATTGGCCTCGGAATAGGGAGTCTTGATTCAGAAATGTGCAAATATATTACTTTCATAAGGATGATAATTTTGAGAAACATCGAACAGCATAATTACTAAAGAAATATTACCATAACAAACATCTTTGGGGTGTAGCATATTGAGGGATAGTATGAGGAAGCCTGAAACTCTTTTGGAAATGGTATTATAAATAATAAGGTAAGAATTTAGACATTGTAGCAAATTAACTACAGACAATTAGAAACTATATTGCAACTTCCTAGTGATAGATATCTATCTATTAGGTAGCCTGTTGTGTACATTATTCCATGCCCTTTGCTAGGCAGTCATCATTTTATTGGTTGATGAAAGTTTCTAGTTCCATAATGTCTGTGATTTTTCCCTCCACATACTAAAGATGACTCAAAGTCATGCCTGTTTTTGACCTTAGTGCACCCAAGTCAGTTCCTGGTGACAGAAATCTGGTGGAAGTATCAGCATTGTCATCACCGAACCTCTCTCCTGGAAAAGAACTTTAATTGCAAGTTTTTCCAAGTTTGCCCTACACTGTGTTTCGATATTGGAATTTGTTGTACTGTCTTTCTCTGGCTGTTGCAAAGTCCAGGTCCTGTCCATGGCCCACTCTACTTTCCAGCCTTGACTGATACACCTACCAATTAGAGCCATGCTCCTCTCATGTGTGACTTTACAGAGAGGTTAAGAAAACGTGTGTATATATCATATGAAATTGACATGTGTATATATCATATGAAATTGCTGCAGATTGTGGCACATTTAATATGTGAATCATCAGTAGGAGAATTTCAACTTCCAGTTGTTTACATCTATTTGTTGATCAGTCAAGCTCATTGCTTTTACTTTGTTTTTCCCAAAGAGAAAAATTTAGGTGTTAATTTGTACTGTATAACACTGCTGCCACAGATATTTTGAACTAATATTCTCATGGAGGAAAATCTCCGTAGATCATCATGTGATATGCCCTATTACGTATAAATTCCAAATAGTCTTTGGAGATGGAACAACCTCCATTTCCACTGACACCATCTGCTCTCTGTAAAAGGACCAGGCAGTGCCACTTCATGATGCTGAACTTTTCCCAGTGGACAGAGGAGAGCACTTCATAACAAGAGGCTAGTTAAGCATCTTCCAGTTTGTTTCAAATGAACCATATATAAAGGCCACAGGGAAAACGCCTCTAACAAATTGTGCTGTTTGGCTTTTCTTACTGACACTTTCTACCATTGTGAAAAAAGTTATAAAATGTCTTTTCTTTTTTTTGGCACTCAGATGAGTATAGGATCAAACCGGTGGAAGAGGTCAAATACATGAAAAACGGGGCAGAAGAGGAGCAGAAAATAGCAGCCAGGAACCAAGAAAACTTGGTAAGGACTGCATTTCTTGTATAACAATGAATTTTGGTGACAACTTTATAATAGAATCTGCACTGCATGTTTAAACTGCAACATAACACTCCAGCGCAAGATTTCTTGAAAATGCCATTGCTGTTTATAGCTTGCCTGGAAGCTGCACCATTTACTCCTGTATCCTGTTTGTTTTCAAACAAACTCTTCTCTAATCTTGATAGAGGATGCTCCAGGAGAAACAGCAAGTTTTTTAATGTTTCAAAATTATTAAATTTAAAGGAAAAATCATGACGTAGGATTGATTTTTATGGGGGGAGGACCTTTTGTTTTCTTCTTTGCATTCTTTAACTCAATGGAGATCAGAGTAAATCGCTAAGTTTCATTATTGTTGATATGTAGTGTTTTAAGGAAGTTGCCTTTCAAAAGAAATTAAGGTACTTAGAAGGTAAGTCTTTATCAAATAGTACTTCACATTCACAGTGTTAAGGTATTACCGGCTTTGAGTTAATGTGAGAATTCTAGTGATCTGAAACAGTTAGAAACTTCTTCCTCTAAAACAAATCAATAAACATGTTCCACCTTAATATTTCATCTCTGAAAAAACATTTAGTAAATTATCATATTAGCTGATTTCTTAAGAGATTACAGATTGTTGAGAATATGCATTTATTCAGTTGTGTTGGAGCAACATTGTTTTTCTCTTATTTTGGGATTAATTACTGCTATTTTTTCATGTTTCAGTGAATACATTTTTAAGAAGCTTGCAATGTCATAAATATTTTCACTTGACTTTAACTCCTTTCTCCGTGTTTTGCTTTGTTTTTATGATTTCTGCTACAGCAGAGGGAGTTGGCAGAATGTTAACCAGTGCTCAGGAGTATTTAAGGCTGTCATTTTCCATGATACACTAATGAACGTAACAGGCTCATTCTTTTTCCTCTATTCTTTTCTGAATATATAACCTATGACTTGCAGTACTCAAGTATCAACAACTGAATATTTTAGAACATTTTAAAGGAGCCAAAATACTTGGATAAAATTTTACTTCATAAACGGGATTTGGAATTTAAGGTATCCTTTAAGTCACAGAGGTTCATCATACCTTACGTTTTAACATCAACACTTAAATTGGTCCTGGGTGTTCATTGGAAGGATTGATGTTGAAGCTGAAACTCCAATACTTTGGCCACTTGATGCAAAGGGTTGACTCCTTTAAAAAGACCCTGATGCTGGGAAAGATTGAGGGCAGGAGGAGAAGGAGATGACAGAGGATGAGATGGCTGGATGGCATCACTGACTCAATGGAAAGGGTTTGGGTAGACTCCGGCAGTTGGTGATGGATAGGGAGGCCTGGCGTGCTGCGGTTCATAGAGTCTCAAACAGTTGGATACAGCTGAGTGACTGAACTGAACTAAACTGAACTTAGATCCAGAAAAAGGTAGCTATGACTGAACAGTGAAATTAATATTATCAGGCTTATATAGAAATTGTTGTGCTTTGAATAGATACATAGAATATTTGAGTAGCTGAAACATCAGTGGTCATTTTTCCACTCTGTTTTACTGAAAATCAGAGTTTGTCCTTGCTTGATATAATTTCATCTTAAGTTTTAAATCTCATGTTGAATAATAATATTTCCATTGAATGCTAAAGAGACACTGGTGACCAGTTAGCCAGTAGCTGTTTCTTAGAAGTAACTGTCTATTTTCCATGTTTGTATCTCTGAAATCCTAAAGAAAGCAATGACTTTTATCTTACAGCTTGTGAGTTCTTCCTCAGTGTTGTTAGGGCCAATACAACTTTTTTCCTTTTTCTCCCAGTTTCATAATCTGTAGACTCCTTGAGACTAGTATTCTTTTCCAGCACTGTGGCCAAAGTTGATGCTTTTCCATGCAGACTGAATGGGGAGATTCAGACAAAGAGAAATCTCTGGTCTTATTTATTCATGGATTATCTATGCCAACCCCACACTTTTTCACTCTGCCCTTCAATCAGAGTCTAGACTAATAAGAGGAGTTTTCAAGTATCTAAAGATTTAGAAGGAAATGGGGAACTAAACGGCTGTTTTTGGTTCTGAGATTTCTAGACTGCTTCACAACATTAAATGATTTTCAGTTATCTGGAGGTATGTTACCCTTATCACCTCCATGTTGGGGGATGCATAATTAAGTACTAACCATGCGTATCATTTGAGAAAACAAATAGCCTCCTAAGTTTGAAGCTTACATTGAAAAATGGGTAAGAAAAGACTTAGCAATTCTTTATTTTTACACCCATTAAAATAATCTGAGAGTCAAGATGTTCTCATGTTTCAAAGAATGATTTTAAGATGTAGCTTGAAGTATTTTTAAAAGATTTTTTGTTTACCCAAATTGTTGAAACTAAGGGGAGTTGGCAAACATAACCAAGGCATATGGCATGATGGTGACAACCGTGGGCTCTGGAAGCAGAAATTGCTTTGGTTCAAATTTCATCTCTGCCACGGACTCATTGCAGAATCCAGTCACTTCACTTCTGTAAATCTCTACCCATCCATTGAGGGAAAAGACAATGCTTCACGGTGTTCTTGGCAGGATTACACAAGATGACTGTTTAAAATTTTGAGTGCAGTTTCTGGGACAGGTGAGAGGTGATTAAGTGAATATTTTAGGTTAATGCCAGTGTTACGTGTGTTTTTGAAATCTCTTGCTCTGGAACTATGAAATTACTTCAATGAATTAAGTTTTGAGTACCTGTTATGCACAAGGCCCTTACGTGTATTGAGAGACACTGTGTCCTTAAGGTCATTGTTCTTAAGGAGATTATAGTAAAGTTGAGAGGAATTTTCAGGTCGACCAGTAGCTTTTTGAGTGCCTCTGTGTACAAGGCCCTGTACCAAACTCTTCAAACAATCACAAACAATCTTCAAACACTCTTCAAACAATCTTCAAAAATAAGGAAACCACCGACCCTCACCATGAGGACCGTGTTCTGCAATAAGCAGGTAAGTACCAAATCAGAATAAATAAAGCAGGGTTAGATAAGTAAAGCAAGACTGACTCCAAAAAGGCAACACAAAGACCTGCTGATATCAAAGGAGGCAGCTGTCTCGTCTGTGTGGTATCAGGACCGACTTCATGAAAGAGCTGGCCTTTAAAATGGGCCTCAAAGGATAAAATGAGGAAGAGTGCTCAGGTGGAAGTAACAGAGATGGAAAATGCAAGATGTATTTAATAGAAAGCACATCGTCCTATTTGACTGTGGAGTGGGAAGAGGCAGGAGAAGGCATCAGCAGATGAGCAGTGGTGAATTCGAATCAACATGTAGATAGGGTCACACATAAAGCTTTGATGTCTAGTTAAGAGATCCAGAATAATTCAGTGGATTCATGGGAGCCTTTGAAGGTTTGAAGGAAGAGATTGGCCACATGAGATTATGATTCAGGAAAGTTATGGACTTCAGCAGGTATAATATGGTTAAGTGTGGGAGATCATTCACAATAGTTTTTGCAAGAGATAATGTGCCTGAACCAAGGTGGTGACAGGGAGAATAGAAAAGATTTAACAAGGTTGTAATAGAAGCAACAGAATGTGACAGCTCATTGCCAGCATTAAAAGAAGGCAGAAGAATCAGGAGATAAGGATAATAACAAGACTGGGACATCTGGAAAGATGACCAGTGGTGATGAGAATAACTGGTGACCTCAAGGAAATGATAAAATTACTAGGAAGACTGTGTTTGATGAAAATACAAAGTGTTCATTCTTTATTCATTGCTCATTTTTGCTCACCCTTGAAAGGCCAGATATGGTCCAGAAGAGAGAAAGGGAAGCCTTCACACGTATGACAGTGTAATAAAGGCAGTCACAGAGCACCTGTCCTGCTACCAGGGTCTTATAAGCTCTGGGCTTTGGGGGCTTCAGAGGCACATGATGTAAACCTCACCCTAAGGAGCTCACTTTCTGGTAGCAGATAGAAGGCATGTGACCTCAGTGACCACAACTCAAGGTACATTGCAATTGAAGGGGTTGGCTTTGAGCTAGCAAAGATTTCGGAACTTTCAGAATATCCATGCAAAGGAGTCTAGCAAAGTCCACACCCATGAGTGTGTGGAACTTGTCGCCAGGGACATGTTAGGTATTCAGTATATTTTCGTTTGCTTCAATGGATGGAGGAATATATGAATAAGAGTCATTGGACCTCTAGGTCCAACTATTAGTCTGTACCTAGTAGTTGCTCAATAGTATTTAGATTTCCAGATCACTCGGGCACTTTGACCACATTTTCTATGGATGGCAGAGATCATGCAAGTTTTCTGTAGCTGACGATGACTCATTTATTTAGCAGTAATTTATGTGATCAGTACAAAGATGTGCGTTCATGCACTGTTCACCATTGTTGAGCGCCCATGTGTTTCACTTTAGTTCTCTCAGATTTTAATTCCTTCTTCAGGAAGGTGGAATAAAGTAGTAGCATCGGCTTTGGAGATTTTGTATAAACATATATCAATATGGATCTTAGGTTATTTCTAGCTTTAGAATTTTGGTCAACTATCTGAGTCTTCTGAACTTCAAGCTGCTCATCTGGAATCTGGGAGTTATGAAATTATTGAAGTATTAGAAGAGAACATAGGTGAATGTGTTTAGAATAGGTGGCTTTCTTAAAACATAGAAAGTAAAAGCTATGAAGAAAGAAAAATAGTTTATTTCATTAGATCAAAATGAAGTACTTTGTATGACAGTCTAACTACAAAAAAAAGTAGTTAATAGGTTAGCAATAATCTGGGAGAAAATATTTCTGACATAAAAGACAAAGGACTAGTACAGAGATTTCTAAAGAACACTTATAAATAATTAAGAAAAAGTTAATCCACTGGAAAAATAGGTAAATGAAGTGAACAGATGGTTCACAATAGTGGATATTAGGCAATAACATATGAAAAGATGTTCCACATCACTAGTAGAGAGACTGCTTACTCCCTTACCCAACTTGCTGCATTAGAAGACTCTGAAAAATGCTGACTTAAATCCAGAGTGGGCTCACTGGATGGCTGCTGGGCTACTCTCTAAGACACTTCTATGCTTCTGCTCTCTGAGTTAAATATGTGCTTTCCAAGAGCCAGTGTGATGCTTTCCAAACCTGTTTATACTGGTTGAATGTTATTGTAATTATATAATTCAGTTAAGTAATGTGTAAACCAATGAAACACAAGTGTGGAAAGAGAGCTCTTTTTGTAAAAATTAGAGCTCTATTAGAGCTCTAAAATTTTTTTTTAAAAATTTTTTGTAAAAATTAAATGCTTTAGAAAATCTTGATGTAGGTACATTACTAAAAACTTGTGGCTAAATTAAATTAAATTCTGCACTCAGAGTATTTCATGAGGCTTTTACATTCTCACTTCACTTAAGATACCAAAGCATGGAGTCTTCGATGTACGTTCTAAGGGTGTGGCTAATGCAGAAAGTATATGTATGGCCCCTGATAGTGATCCCTTACTTGAGAAACTTTGTTCCTATATCAGAAGTTGGGAGGGGACATGCACAACTGTGTATTTTAAAGCAAAGAGCGTGCTTAATGAATATATACATTTTCTTTATATTGCCCTACTTTAGCTCACTTTATCATTGAATTACCAGCCCAGAAGGTGTAGCCTAATACAATTTGTATTGTAATGAGGGGAATGCGTACTAAAGCATGATTCCTTAGCTTGGAAAAAACTTTGAGATTGATAACATCAGATTTTGGTGTGGCTGTAGGAAAGTATTTATTCACATACTAGTGGTAAACATGTTCGAGGACAAGTTAGCGGTACCTAGGGCTTCCCTGGTGGCTCAGAGGTTAAAGCATCTGCTTGCAATGCCGGAGACCTGGGTTCGATCCCTGGGTCGGGAAGATCCCCTGGAGAAGGAAATGGCAACGCACTCCAGTTTTCTTGCCTGAAGAATCCCAGGGACGGAGAAGCCTGGTGAGCTACAGTCCACGGGGTCGCAAAGAGTCGGACACAACTGAGCGACTTAGCTAGCTATTCAAACTTAAATGTGCGCTCAGTGTCACCCAGCACTTCCATATCTTGATAGCCACCCAAGCAGCTGCCCTTGTGAATAAGAAAGCTCGCACAAGACTTTCTCTACATCATTTTTATTAGTGAAAAATTGAAAATAACTTTCGTACTATCCCTAGAAGAATACTACAGGTGTAGTACGTCTTCATGCATGCTTAGTCATGTCCTACTCTTTGTGACTCCATGGACTGTAGCCCACTAGGCTCCTCTGTCCATGAGATTTCCCAGGCAAGAATACTGGAATGGGTTGCCATTTCCTTCTCCAGGGGATCTTCCCCTCCCAGGAATTGAACCTGCATCTCTCGCATCTCCTGTATTAAAAGGCAGATTCTTTACCACTGTGTCACCTGGGAAGCCTAAAGCTGTAGTACATTAGACAGCAATTTAAAAGAATGAGTTAGAACTTATGAACTGTCAGGGAGAAATACAAATGGTAAATTGGATATGTATAATATGGTACCGTTCACTTTTTTTTTAAGTGAAGTACAATAGCAACACTCTACAGTTTCTATAAGTGCTCATAAATGTATAGGGATCCATAGAAAAACCTGCATGGGTATGTCCTTAACTACTATTAGTGGGCCTCTGAATTAATAAGGGACATGAGTATGGCCAGGCTCAGTATCCTCCTGTATAAAATAGGGATGATAACTGAACCCACTTTAGCAGGAAGTTGTGAAAATTTAAGTGAGATATTCCAATGATCTCTTAGCGCAGTCCCTGGCATGGAAAACACCACTGTTGGCTGCTGTCAACAGTGGAGCTGGATTGAGTGGGAAGAATGAGAAAGGACTGGGCATGTTGGGAAAGGGGATTTTTATCTTCCTATTTAATATTTTAATTTTTAAAAGAAAATTGTTGTTGTTCAGTCACTCAATCATGTCTGACTCTTTGTGACCCCAAGGACTGCAGCACACCAAGCTTCCCTATCCTTCACCATCTCCCGGAGCTTGCTCAAACTCATGTCCATTGAGTTGGTAATTCCATCCAACTATCTCATCCTCTATTGTCCCCTTCTCCTCCTGCCTTCAGTCTTTCTCAGCATCAGGGTCTTTTCTAATAAGTCGGCTTTTCACATCCAAAGTGTTGGCTCTTCAGCTTATAAAAGAAAATATGAGTATATTATTTGTGTGATTTGAAATTTATTTTGAGGGGGATAATAATAAGAAAACTTCAGTAATGATTTGGATATTTGGAATCTGTAATGTAAGTAGGATTATGTCATTTTCTCACTATCTTAAATATCCTCAGTTTTTTACCATTCCCTGATATCTGATTAATAGCAGACAAGCTCAAAGAGCTCAAGGAAACTCAAGGACTATCCAGCTTCCTTTTATGTAGGTTAATAGTTTTGCATATAAATAATTTAAGAGTAAATTATGCCAGTCTTGACAGTATTCAGTCCACTTGCATCTCTAAGGACAAATAAAAAACATTCTAGTTTTAGTTTTGAGGATTTCTCTCTCACTGGATACTAAAACATGCTCATATTTTCCTTGATTAACATTTGTCGTTCTTGAGCTGTTCTGTCTTCAGTTGAGTTCAGTCACTCATTCGTATCCAATTCTTTGCAACCCCATGGACTGCAGCATGCCAGGCTTCCCTGTCCATCACCAACTCCTGGAGCTTGCTCAAACTCATGTCCATCGAGTCAGTGATGCCATCCAACCAGCTCTTCCATATTGTCTCCTTCTCCTCCTGCCTTCAAGCTTCCCCAGCATCATGGTCTTTTTAAATGAGTCAGTTCTTCATATCAAGTGGCCAAAGAGTTTCAGCTTCAACATCAATCCTTCCAATGAATATTCAGGACTGATTTCCTTTAGGATGGACTGGTTGGATCTCCTTGTAGTCAAGCATCAGTTCTTCAGTGCTCAGCTTTCTTTATAGTCCCAACTCTCACATCCATAATGGAAAAACCATAGCTTTCACTAGGCAGAACTTTGTTGGCAAAGTAATGCCTCTGCTTTTTAATATGCTGTCTGAATTGGTCATAACTTTTCTTCCAAGGAGCAACCATCTTTTAATTTCATGGCTGCAATCACCAGCTGCAGTGATTTTGGAGCCCCCCCAAAACAATGGCACCCCACTCCAGTACTCTTGCCTAGAAAATCCCATGGACGGAGGAGCCTGGTAAGCTGCAGTCCATGGGGTCGCTAAGAGTCAGACATGACTGAGTGACTTCCCTTTCACTTTTCACTTTCACACATTGGAGAGGGAAATGGCAACTCACTCCAGTATTCTTGNCAGCTTGAACATCTGGAAGTTCATGGTTCATGTATTGCTGAAGCCTGGCTTGGAGAATTTTGAGCTTTAGTGAATAATTTTTCATAATACTTAGTATTGCTAATCATTTTCTACACAGAACCCTATGTGTCAGATTACTGAGACAGAGTTTTGTTTTTTTTTTAATATATATGTACACCAAATTACCCCATCTCCCAAAAAAATCTTTCACCAGCTTATCTTCCCACCACCAAAGTATGATTGTCCATTTCTCTTGACCCTTTACCACATGCGGAACTTTATAACTTTTATTTGTTTCTACTGTGTTTTTGTTTTTGTTGTTGTTATTATTACTAATGAGTTTACACTTTAAAAAATGTGTTTATACCTTAGAATTTAAGATCCACAAGGATGAGATCCTGCTTGTTTCATTCAGGACCTAACACTAATAATACTAATAAATTTTTAATGAATAAATCATATGTAATATGCTTCATTTTTGCCAGAATTTGATGTTCTGCTTTCCTTGGGGCTTCCTTCATAGCTCAGTTGGTAAAGAATCTGCCTGCAATGCAGGAGACCCCAGTTCGAGTCCTGCGTTGGGAAGATCCCCCAGAAGTGATAGGCTACCCAGTATTCTTGGCCTTCCCTCGTGGCTCAGTGGGTAAAGAATCTGTCTGCAGTGCAGGAGATCTATGTTCGATCCCTGGGTTGGGAAGATCCCCTGGAGAAGGAAAAAGCTACTCACTCCAGTATTCTGACCTGGAGAATTTGGTGGACTGTATAGTCCATGGGGTCACAAAGAGCTGGACACGACTGAAAGACTTTCACTTTTTCTTGGATCCTAGGGGGAGGAAAAGCAGGACAAAAGAATTTGTTAATTCTATTCTCACGCATGAATGTAAGACTATAAAACTGGATATCTTCATGAGGAATTCCTAAATAATGGCCTCCTTGGATCTTATTCAGATAAGTTGGCCCATGCTTTATTACACTGGATTTGAATTTGACCCAAGTATTGGCCCACAAGAACATTGCATAAGATGGGAAGAATCGTGACCTTTGAGGAATCAGAACATTAGGTGAAATTAATCCCAGATTACTAGTCAGTCATCCACCCATCCGTCTCTGCCTCTTTCCAATTAATCAGGATACAGAATTGGGATAGCATAATTTTTTAAACAGTTTTGAAGTATTCATCAGTTCTTCCAACAGTGCTGAATTATAGATATAAATATGGTTGAGCAGTGTCTCTTCACTGGCTGCTGGGAGATTTAGGTCATTCAATAGGTTTAAACCCTGTTTTGTGAACTGAGAACATCCAAACTTTCACGATTCCTGCTTCAATCTCAGGATGATGAGATAACTGAACCGAGACAAAATGCTTTGAACTGGATATTACTGGTCCCACTTTTTGTCATAGAAAGTGTTCTCAGAAGTTACTTCTTAAGGTATCTATCAGTCTGGGGAGTGCATTGAGATTACCTACTAACGAAACCAGTATTTTCTGAGTGGAACTATGGTGAACATTTTTTACTCCTTAAATAGTTAGACTCTCCTGTATCTACATTTCTGTAGTACAGTGATATTTTGCTTTGTATTAAGGCAAAAATAAATGGATCTGCCAGGATAAATGGGAAAAATAGCTTTTATTTTAAACTTAACATTAGCTATTAACACCTCCTTGGTCTTATTTTTGTATAAATTATGGTTATTATAATAATTATTTTCATATCATTGGTTTCCATGGAAAATTAACTTTCAGTTGTAACATCTTAATTTGTCATCAAATTATCATAAAAATGTATACACTGTACTCTTCCTACTTTATTTCAGGGTGATTTAATCATAAGCTTCCAGTTTTAGCTATTCATTTTCATTCTATCCCTTTGTTTCATGGCATCTTTCTATTCTATCATTGGTTTTGTGGGTTTTTGTAAACCAAGAAATCATATCAGCATTAAGAAAGAAGGGCGTAGGATCCTGACTGTGTAAACTGAAGTCATATCAGTGTTGTGACATATGCAGGAATTCTGTGATCAGATCACGCAATGCATTTAAAGAATCCCCAAGAGAAATCTGCTAGTGTTAACTGAACCTCCCTCCCCCACAAAAATGAGTATGGTGGCAGGGTATTTCTGTGTTGCAGCATTACGGAAGATTCTTATTCTTTCTTAAAAATTCCTTTCTGCATTTAACGTGTTTTCCTCCTTCATGAACATTTGTTACTTTGGGGGAAGGGAGATTCTACAAAGAGCATTTAAAACACGAGGATTTACAGCAGAATAGCAATATCAGTGCTACCTCAAATATTAGTTGCTTTTTTTCAGGAAATGCACATCTCTGAGAGGAGGGAAAAGGACTATTCCCCGAATGTCCATCTCAGCTGAGAACCAGGGGAAACTTCTTTCTGCTGTAGGCAGTGAGGTACATGAATGAGTGTAGCCCAATTACTTTTCAGGCCTTTGTAAACTAGGAAAATAAAAGCATTCGCCATGTGCACAGATTGCCTTGCTTTTTAGAAGTTCTTCAAAAGATACAATGAAAATACTGTTGTGAAACTATTTTCATTATTTAGCAAAGTGGCAGTAATTTAAAATCTTTATTATTGGAGTTAATGACAGAAAATCTGAGTTAACCAAATTGCCCAGAATATGGAGTATATTGATCAACCACCGTCATTCATTTATTCTCGCCTTGTTATTGAAAGGTTTTTGAAATATATTTTATTTTCCCTCTTTTTGTTACTAAGTACAAGATGTTGAGCATTAGTAAAAAAATTTTTTTTTCGTGATTCATTGTCTTGCCTGGCCTTAAGGTCGTTGTTCAAAACACTGAGAACTAAACAGAAGATCCAAAAGCTGAGGGGTTTGGCTGAAATCTGGGCTAGCCTTCTGACATCTCCTAGAAAAAAGTTTATTTTTTATCTAAACATTATTTTCTCCTATACTTAACCTAAGTACTTTTGGAGTATCCTTCTGTTTCCAACATTTATTTATTTTTTTTTTAACTTTAGAATCATTAATGCTGAATTCTCTCTTTGCTCAGGTGGAATCTGGCAGGTAATGCAAACATGAATCAGCTTATCAGCATCTGAAGCTGTATAGAAACTAAATTGTGTTTGGTTACTGCTTTAGAAAATGAGAATTGGAGATATCCCTGGTGGTCCAGTGGCCAAGACTCCATGCTTCCAATGTAGGGGGCCTGAGTTCAGCCCTGGGTCAGGGAATTAGATCCCACATTGCTGCAACTAAAAAGATCCCACGTGCTGCAATGAAGATGGAAGATTGCAAGTGCCGCAACTGAGAGCTTGCATAGCCAAATAAATTTTTTAAAAATAAAAATTGTTTGACAGCCTTATGACAAACTAGCTCCAAATGTATCTAATCATTCTGCTGAGAACCCACTCTGTTTTAGAACGTTTCAGTCAGTTTAGTCACTCAGTTGTGTCCGACTCTTTGCAACCCCATGGACTGCAGCACACCAGTCTTCCCTGTCTATCACCAGCTCCTGGAGCTTGCTCAAACTCATATCCATCGAGTCAGTGATGCCATCCAACCGTCTCATCCTCTGTTGTCCCCTTCTCCTCCTGCCTTCAATCTTTCCCACCAGCAGGGTCTTTTCTAAGCAGTCAGTTCTTCCCATCAGGTGGCCAAAGTATTGTAGTTTCAGCTTCAGCATCAGTCCTTCCAATGAATATTCAGGACTGATTTCCTTTAGGATGGACTGATTTGATCTCCTTGCAGCCCAGGGGACTCTCTAGAGTCTTCTCCAACACCACAGTTGAAAAGCATCAATTCTTTGGCACTCAGCATTCTTTATGGTCCAACTCTCACATCCATATATGACTACTGGAAAGGATGGCAAAAATTACATGATATACTTGAAAGTGCCTTAGAACTGTGAAAGTTGATGCTGGTGTCAGATATTTTCAGTGTTTATAGTATAGATATTTTAGAATGTTTATATAGGTACATTTTCATAGTCTCTCAGTTCTTTAAAGGAATAACCCTGCAAAAGTAAATTCGCTTACTGCCATGTCAGGGATATATAGTACTTCAATATATCCCCCCAAAATATCTACTCCAGTTGCTTGAAAGAAATAGTTACTTCATCCCACTGAAGAAAACCAACACTGCCACTGTTCTGATTATCTATTGATGTTGTATAATAAACTATAGGGCAAAATGTGGTGCTGTATAATAGCACGTTATTATTCTCTCATGGTTCTGTGGATCACCTGGGTTTAGCTAAATAGCTGATGGCTGGCAGGTTGGGCCACGAGGTCAGCTGGGACGATCCACAAGGACCTACGTCTGACTCCTCCACATGGCTTGGGCTTCTCACAGCACAGAGGGTCTGAGGGTAGTCAGCCTCTCTCTCACCTGACTGCTGGCTTCCTAGAGGAAGCGATTTTCTTCCAGTTCTGTTTGTCAGGGCAGTCACAGAGCCTGCCCAGATTCGAGGCTCTTCCTCGTGATGGGGGAGCAGCAAGTTTACATCACACAGCGCAGGGGCTGGGAGATGCCTGCATGGCCATCTTTGGGGACCACACCCTGCTGCAACCACCAGCCTGTTCCGATGTT
Source organism: Neotragus moschatus (assembly GCA_006410615.1). Classification (NCBI taxonomy): domain Eukaryota; kingdom Metazoa; phylum Chordata; class Mammalia; order Artiodactyla; family Bovidae; genus Neotragus; species Neotragus moschatus. The sequence continues at coordinate 242,364 of SJYA01002243.1, forward strand.
AGGGTGGGTAGGGACCACTTTACGTGAAAAGCCTTGTGGGCAATTCCGCTGACTTCAGAAACCTAGATTGTGTCCTGGGATCTGATCTTGATTTTAAAAGAAAAACTGACAGCGAAGCACAGCTACCTCATGCTTGTGTCCTGAACAAAACACTTCTGTAAGTGCCAGGTACTTGGGTACTTCTATAAGTACCCAGAAGGCTCGGTGGATCTAATTATGTTATTCGTAAGTCTTCCCAGCTATAGGATGACATCTCAATGAGCCTGCAAAAAGCTGTCTTTGGCATTAAACCTAGCTGAACTACTTTCTTTACCGAATGATCTTACTCATGATCATAGACCATGGCCCAGATCTCTCATCTATAAAGTAGGAATAATGATAATAATTCTACTTCCCCTAATTTGAGGAGTTAGATGATTTTTATAAAACACCTAGTGTACTTACTTAGTACTTAATGAAAGATCGTTTGTTTTCCTCTTTATTTTCTTAATTTCTATCTGTCTCATATGCCAAAGCCAGCTACTAGAAAGTTCCAGGTGCTTCTGTGTTTACTAACAGGTTTTACTGTTTTGTTGAATGTCATCCATAGAATTTTTAATGGAGTTTTCTAACTTCAATTTCAGGTTTTTTCATAGTATCAAAATCGACATTAATAATTTTTTCCTTTCCTAAAAATGTTTCCAGTGTAGCAGCTGATGTTAGATCATTGTGTTTAAAGTGAAAGGTCTCCATTTTAGTCTTCATGTCTGATTTTCAAGTTTAAGTTAGCTCATGCTATTGGAATTTAGGAAAGAACAAAAAAAGCAAATTTATAATGGGTGTTTAACTAGAATTTGTCATCACTCATAATGAGGAAAAACTGTCTATCTCTAGGCAGCTCTCTTGTCTCAAGAGCCTGCTAATTAGCTAAATGTTTGGCATATCTCAGGAACCCTAGTAGCCTGTCTAATTAAAATTAGCTTTGAACACAGAGTACCCCACATCTTATTTCCCTTCCTGAAAGGCCTCTTCTTCAACTGGGAGCTTTCTAATAATAGTTCCTCAGCACTGAACTGATCTCAGGATAAGGAGGGAACATGTCCATGATATGAATCTTTTTATTTTGTGTGTTTTTAATGAATGCTTAAGTGGGAGCAGTTTCACTTTCTCAGAAGGTTCTGTTTTCAGAGAAGAAATAAATCCTTTGTAGAGTTAGCACTCACAGTGATTACTGAAGAGAGTACAGAAAAATTCAACATAGATGGTCAAGGAGTTTATCCTTTTTAGTTGCGCATTTGTTTTTCATAAAATTCTAGAAATGCCATGAAATTGAAAGTTTCTTTTTTGTCTTGCCCTGGAATAGCAGAGCTTGCTACAAGCTGAAATATCTTGTCAAGACTGTAAGGAAAGAAAATGTCTCAACCCCATTCATTCAATCAGTCCACAAATATTCCTTAATCAGTTACATGACACTTACTGTCCTTGGTTTTAAAGTTTATGAGGAATACCTACATTTCCATCCTCAAGGAGCTTACTGTTTAGAAGGATTCAATAAGCCAGTGAGCAGAAATTTCCAATATGTAGGCTCACAGGCCTAATGAGTAAACACATGGTACTATACACACTTAACCCAAACTCACTGCATCCAGGAAGTTTTCCTGATAGAGTGATCCCTTGTATGTTCTCATCTAACTAAACTACCTTTAATATCAAAGTTCTGTGAAAAAGAAATATGGGTTCTTGATTCTCCATCCTTTGTACATAGCAAATGATGCTTTGATGTAACAAGTGATTCTTGGGAATATCCTCTGGCTGCAAGCGTGTGTTAGCAAGTGGTTGTTCAGTCCTTGTCATGTCCTGGAAATTGTTCTGAGAGCCAGGAATACATCATATACAAAACTGTATAAAACATGGTCTTTGTTGTTGTGAAACTCATTACTTGTGAGAGACAAGCTGGTAAAGACATGTAAAAACAGTATGGTACACGGTGACTTGTAAGCACAAATTCCTAACTAAAAGAGCAGCAGATATGAGAACAGTTGATTGTGCCTCTGGAGGTATGGGAAGGTGGAGCCAGGAGGGATGAGTGAGCTGTGAGGAGGACCAGTTGAGGAAAAGTAGGAGCAAAGGCCAGTGGCCTGAAAGGTCTTGGGGTCCTCAGAATTCTCCCAGATCTGGAGTGAGGTGAGTATGTCAGGGTTCAAGGTCTGAAAGGCTGTGTGCACTATCCTAACAAAATGGAGCAAACTGTCCTGTGGTAACAGAGCCCTGGCTCTGAATTCTGACAGCCTCACTTTCAAACCTTGACTGTTTCCCTTGCAAGCGTGTTACACAACCTCTCTGAAACCTGAATATCCTAAGGCCACAATTATAGTACCTACTTAAGGGATTGTTGTGGGCTTCCTAGGTCACTCAGTGGGTAAAGAATCCACCTGCAATGCAGGAGACGCAGTTCGATCCCTGGGTTGGGAAGATCCCCTGGAGGAGGACATGGCAACCCTCTCCAGTATTCTTGCCTGGAGAATCCCATGGACAGAGGAGCCTCGCGGTTGGACACAACTAAAGCAACTGAGCACACACACAGAGGACTGTTGTAAGGGCTACAGAAGATTAAGCAAGGAAAGTACTTAGCACAGTGCATGCCGTGTTGGCAAACAATAAATGTTACCAGTTGTTTTTAATGCTAGATTTGATCCTGTGGATATTGGAAAGCTATTGAAAATTATTGTTACTTGCTGTTGTCACTGTAAAATAGTTTGATGATTAAACAAGGTAGTTTTTTTAAAGTGGTTAAAGAGTGCCAGATACATAGTGATTGCTATTTAAGTGTTTATCATGTAATTTAATTTAATCTCCTAAGGGATAGAAGATGGTTTTCTCATTTTATAGATGAGTAAGCTAATTTCAGGGAAGTTCAGTTTCTTGCCTAAGGTAGTATAGCTGATAGAGTGGGGAAGCTGTGCTTCATTTCATATTCAACCCATGTTTTGTTTCATGTTATAGTGGTTGCATCTTATAATTTGATTGAAAAAGATATAAAGTCCAACCATCACAACAGATTTTTTGTTTTTGTGAATTCTTGTCAGATGCTTTCTGTCTTTGCTCAGGTACAAGTAATAGTTTTTTACAGAGCAGGAGTCATAGCCACATGTAACTTTGCATTCCAGTTTTTTCTTAGCATCATATCATTTTCCATTTTTCTTTGTAGTCATCATGTTAAATTTTAATGGGTATGTAAAAGTACTTTGGGCTTCTCTGGTATCTCAGTTGGTAAAGAATCTGCCTGCAATGCAGGAGACCCCAGTTCAATTCTTGAGCTGGGAAGATCCCCTGGAGGAGGGGTTGGGTACCCACTCCGGTATTCATGGGCTTCCCTGGTGGCTCAGACAGTAAAGAATCTGCCTGCAATGTAGGAGACCTGTGTTTGATCCCTGGGTTGGGAAGATCCCCTGGAGGAGGGCGTGGCAACCCACTCCAGTATTCTTGCCTGGAGAATCCTCACGGACAAGGAGCCTGGAGGGCTACCATCCATGGGATCACAAAGAGTCAGACATGACTGAGTGACTAAGGACACACTAAAGTATTTTAGATTGATCTTCCTTAGCTTTAATCCTGATGTTGGGTATTAGTCTATTTCTGTTTTTCATTCTTAAGTGGTACTTGATGGCACTGNAGGAGCCTGGAGGGCTACCATCCATGGGATCACAAAGAGTCAGACATGACTGAGTGACTAAGGACACACTAAAGTATTTTAGATTGATCTTCCTTAGCTTTAATCCTGATGTTGGGTATTAGTCTATTTCTGTTTTTCATTCTTAAGTGGTACTTGATGGCACTGTAAGCATATCCCCCAATACAGCCATTTTCTTCTGTTGCTTTATTTCCTTACATCCGTTTCCAGGATTATTGAGTTAACTGTTATTCATAGTTTTCCTGTTTTTGACATACATGGCCTGCTATCTTCCAATAGCAGTGTGTGGAGACTGCCAATTTCAGTCCCACGATAAAGGGGCAGAATTGATAGCCTCTCTAGCAATGAGTGTTGAATATTTTTGAACTCTTGCAAATTTAATTAAGAATAAAAAATGATACCCCAAAGCCATTTTATCCTTTTGCATGTTTTGATTATTTATATACTTTTTGAAATGAGTTGTCACCTAATGGAATGCCCTCTTTTATGCCGTCTTCTCTTCCCTTCTTTTTCAACATCTAATTATTTTTCAACCCTCCATATATGTCTCTTGTGTCAGTTTCTAATGGACTAACCCAATTTTCTGCAGCATTGATTTTAATATTTACTCTATGCAATGATGACCTTATTGCTTCTGCCATAGTGAGTGGATCCTGCTGTTCCTGTTTCTTTATGGTGATATTTGTTTTTCTTTCCCTGAGAAACAATAACAGCCGTTTCCCAAAAATGTCTCACGTGGTGTGCAAGGCTTATTTCAGGAGGGGTGATAATTGTTTCTAAGATTTTACTAGTTTTTCTTTTTTTTTTTTCTAGGTGCATAGCTTTCTTGTTAGGGCCAGACTTTTGTTTTTTCTGTTTTCTTATACTTCCTCTCTGATTTTTGAAGTGTTTAGATTAAGGAAACTGACTTTAAATTTCATTCCTACCTGTTGGGTGGTTGGAATCAGGCCCATCAGCGATGCTCCTTTTTTCTCCACTGTCCCACCCTTTCGGTGAGCAGTGTTGCAGTTCTTCTAGTTGAAATTGTAGATCAGACCTTTTGAAGGGCCTTGTTTCATCTTGTTCCAGCCCATGTGATTATGATCAATGAGTATCTCCTGAAACAGGCTGGTGGAGCATTTTAAAAATGTTACGCCATTGATGTGGTAGATTAAAATTTTTCTTCTGAAGTTTTTCAATTCTTACTACTTGTGGCTGTATATATTTGATTTATTTATGTGTTTATTTAGTTAACTTTCCAGAATATTTAATATAGTGTGTTTTTTTTTTAATTTACAGCAGGAAAACTTTTCCTTCCCATTCTGATTTTTCCCAGAAGACCAGAATTGGGCATTTGATAATGGTAAAATCTAGAGCCCATGTGGCATCCTGGCAAGGTTTGGAGCCTGGGAAAAATAGACATGGGTCTTCATCACACTTAACTACCTATGTGACCTTGGCAATTTAAAAAATATTTCTGAGCCTCTAGTTTAGTTTTTTTCAGGTAAAGCAGTAAAAAGCCATACCTACCTTATAAGATGGTTGTAAAGATTAAGTATGGAAAGCACTTAACAGGTTGCCTGGTATGTGGCAGGTTTCTAATAAACAATTGTTGCTGTTATTAGTAGCAGTTGAAGTTTAAGGCAGAAAGCAGTCAGTTCGGTCATTACATAGCTGTGAGTCTTAGGCTGGGAAAGCTGACTCCAGACTCACAGGTAAAGGGTAGACGTTGCTCTTACAGAACAAAACAAAGGAAAGCCCCACTGGACCAAGCCTCATGGAAAGGAGGTTCTTCCACTATCACTGTCTCTGTGTTCTTGATCAAGTAACTTCACGTTTGAGGCATTGTCTTTATCCATCAAATGATGCCGCCATGATGGCTCCCCACTCCCGCCTCTGTCCAAATTCTCTGTGCTTCTTAGCACTGTCCGAAGCATTAAAGTTGCCTTTTGTGTTTGCTTTTTACTGCATATCTGATCATATTACTCCCTGTTTAAAAGCCCTTCCTGCAATGACTTTGTGTTGCTCTCAGGTTTTGACCTGAGGAGGGGTTGATCACCCCTCACCACTGCCTCTCTGGGCTCCTCTGCCGCCACCCATATAGTCTGGCCCAGGTCCTTCCTGCCTGGAGCCTGTGTTCCTTCAGTTCCACTCCCCACCTACCCCCTTGACTGCTTTCTGTCCTTCCTCTTCCCCTTGACCAGCTCTATCTACCCTTATATCTGTCTGGAGGTCCTTGCCTCAGGAAAGCATTCTCTCACCCTGCCAAGATCCTTCCTTGCTCCATACAGTTTTCGTTGACAAACTGTAACTACCTGACAGTTTTCACTGGAGCTTGAAACCCTCTGCTGCTCCTTTGTCTCTCTTATCACAATGGCAGCTAAAGTTACGTGTGTAATATTTGCTGCAGGTCACCTCTGCTTGTTCATGGCCGTTTCCCCAGCACCTGACTTACTGCTACCACGTCACAGAGCTAAATAAATATTGGTAGGATGAGGAATGAATAAATGAATGAACATAATCTTGAACATAATGATAAAAGAGCTACAGGCTTTGGTTTTTTGTGATGGACGCACAGGAAGAATGACTGCTTCCAAAACAAGTTTAAAAATAAATGTTCTAGCAGGATATTTGCAGCTGTTTGTTCTTTCACATAAGAAAGATGCAAAATTAAATTCTGTTGCAGTCCTTGTTTCCCGTAAGAAGTGACCAGCTCTGCTGTACCCAGCCACATTGGGAAGGGAGGATGCTTGGTGGTGGTTAATGGTTGAGCCTTTTCTTCTGCATCTGGAGTCTGTCTTGGCCTTAGAGGTGCACCTGTTGCTTTACTGTATCCAGACCTGCCCTCAGACCATGATCCTCAGACCCATGGGGACTGAGCAGGTTGCTGAGTGAGTCGGTCTGAGAGCAGTCTTCTGGGGGATTATCTGCCAGAGCAGCCCTGAGTCTCCATATTTTCCTTGAATCCCTAATACCTGCTACCTTTCCTGGTCCACAGTGGCCACTCTGAAGAGGACTGTTGAGTAAAAGTCACTTGTTTCCTTTTTTTAACTTCTGTAATAATGATGCCTTGTTGACTTAGAAAATAGTCACAACCTAAAAGCTGAGAGTTAAGTTCTATTCAGCAGAAATTTTTTGGACTTAAGCCTGGACAGCATCTCAAGTAACCCTGAGAGAACTGCTCCAAAGAGGTGCAGGGAGCAGTCAGGTTATATAGAAGTTTGCAACAAAAGGCAGGTAATCTGAGCATCAAAAATATTTTGTGAATTAGAGAAAACCAGATATCCCAAGTTAAGGAATTTTAATGCTTTTCTATATATGGGAAGATGGCAAGAGTCTGGGTTCACTGAAATCATTCCTTTCATGTGCATCTCAGCTATCTGGGACCACTATCCTGTGACTTTCCGATGAGTTCTTCAGTGCTCACCATAGGGAGTGGCTGCAGCCTGATGGCTACCAGACCACACAGGCATTCTTCTTCCTGAGTGCCCTAGAGGGCTGGAATCACTGATGACTGCGACACCATTGTCTAGCGACACAACAGGAAATATTCTGTTTCTCACCTTTCATTTACACGTTGTTCTATAGTTTATAGAAGACTTTCATGGCCACCAACTCATTGGAATCTCACTACATGGAAGGTACAGCAGGTATTTTCATCTCCATTCTAAACTGATTTTTAAAAGGAAAAGAAAACCTCAGAGGAGTATTCCTTGCCAACAACCGCCTGAGACTTACTTTGGAGTGAGGTGGGATTTAGGTTTTAATTTTATAAATGTAAACTGCCTAGATTTAGGGAGGCAGAAAGCTCAAAGCTGAAATTCAAACCTGGGTCTTCTAATTCCTAGGATAAAGATATCCATTGCCTCTTACGCAGCTTTTCTGCTCCATAAATGTTTTGCCTCTTTCTATCTAAACTTAAAAGATGGGATAAAGAGACACTATTTTATAAATTATAAATTATAATTTCTTTTACACATTTAGGTTTTATTTTAATGACTTAGAGTCTACAGTTTAGGATCCTTTCTTTTTTCTTTTATTACTGCTGGTCTGTTGATTCAGGAAGCATATATTGAATATCTCCAGTGTGCTAAGAACAGTACCAGATGTTCAGAATAAACTTAGGATATGGGGGAAAAAAACAACTTAGGATATGATTCCTCTCTTTGAGATGCTCACAACTTAGCAGGGGTTGTGGATACATAAATAATTAGAATACAGTTAAACCAGTGATATTGTAGAGGTAGGAAAAACTAGAAGAGAGGCCAAGCAAAAAAAAAGTAACTTTTCAAAAAAAAAAAAATGGAGGGGGTGGGGGCAGAGGAGATTAACCCAGGCAGAAAGTACAGAAGGATGGGTCCTTGATGTAGAGAATAGTCCAAGATAATTATCGCAAAGCGGAGCAATAAGAGAAGATGGGGCTTGAGAGACAAGACGGGTAGACTTGAATGTCTGTTGATGGTAAAGCTCAGACACTCTCTAGGCAACAGGGAGCACCTGAAGCAGATATGTGACATCAGATTTAAAAACATAACTTTAAGCCCAGCATAGGGTGACACTGATATTAAGGTGTTCCCTTCTAGCAATTCTGAGTTCCAAATGAGAGATTTTGAAAGCTAGAAGTGAAGTGAAGCAGCAATTTGTTGTGGACAAGTGAGCCCCACTGACACAAGCTATCATTTCTCCTGACAGTGAAAATGACTCAGGACAGCTGTGGGGGAGATCAGAAAGGGGTGGATAAAATCAAACCAAATGGCCTTGCATTCTGATGGCTGGTCCCCTGAGGACTTGGTTCTGATGTTGGGCCTTGCTATCAGCCATCCAAACACAAGGACAACTAAAATAAATGTTTCCAAAGTATATTCCAAAGAAGAGAAAGAATTCTCGTTTTCCATAAACTACCCAAAGCTTAAACCAACAAGGTCAGATGTTTTTGCTCTTTGAAACAGTTCCCAGCCATTTCACAACTCTTTACAGCATCAGACGCTCAAGCCACGTCAGTCTAATTCCTGTTGAATGGCACATGAACACAGCAAATGAGGATGTCAAGAAAGTGGAGAATTGAGAACCATTTTTTTCCTCCTTTCCTATGAAAAAATTAACTTAAAGCAAATGTGGTTCAATGGGTGAACTTTGTTTTACTTGTTTAAGCTTGTGGTTTCTTATATGTGTACTGAAAGCTGGGTGCAGTCGCATCTGAAGGCTTACTGTTCCTTCTCAGAAAGAAGTACAAATACAATACAACCCGTTGATTGTCTCCATGTAAATTCTGGGAAATGTACTTCAAGAATATCTTCCCAGAGTTTGACTGCTTCCTCAATCAAAACCTTCAGAATTTCTCATTAGATTTGAACCCTGGCAATCTACATTGAATTAAGTAATTTCTATTAATAGGACATGTTGATTATCCTAGGAAACTTGGAGTGATATAGTTCTTAGCATTAAGTTCTATTGTTCCTTCCACTGAGTATGACATTAAATCATAAAAAAGAAATTGTAAGAAACTTTACTTTGGTGGCCATGAACATGAGAGATGAGTAATTTTCTACAGAGGGGATAGCGGTATGACCATAGACAGACACATCTTTTAGTCTCCCTGCCCTTAGTTTCTTCATCAGAAAATTAAGAGATTTGAACCAGCTAACATAAAAATAGTTGACACTTTTATTTTTTTAAACTTGATTTTTAACTGTAGGAGCTTGTATTCCCAGTGTATTATAAGCATGTATTTCTCTTATATACAATCCTTGCATACACCCTCCAGGGCTGCCATGGAAGCCTCATAGTTTCAGAAACCCAGATTCCTTCTATCCTGTTGCTGTCTTCCGTTCAACACAGAGCTTCCATTTGGTGCTTAAAAATGCTGCCCTAGTGCCCACCGTCAGCCAATGAGGGACAGGAAAGGGTCAAGGGAAAGACACATCCATCCTTTAAAAGGCATGATGTCAAAGTAACACACAACTTGCGTTCAGACAGCCAGCTAGTCACGTGATCACAGCTAGCTGTGAGAGGTGTGAGGTGGCTATCAGACCACGTAGTTGTCATCTACATTGTTCCGGGCAGCAGGAGGGGAGGCAGATGTCTGAGGGCAACTAGAGGTCTCCTGTCGTGACATCTGAGATCCTTTCCAGTTTTAAAATAAGTGATAACCAGGTCTAATTTCTCATCTGCCTGTGAAAAAAATTCAGACCATATCTGTCTCCAGCATGTTCCTGTTTGAAAGGGGGTGACAGAGGAGGCAGGTAGGAAGGAGCCCAGCACAGGGTGACACTGTAAAGCCCTTGGAGAGAGGCCTGATGGAGCACATTTTGTGTGTGAAAGAAAAATTACTTTCCCTCAAAAAGGGAAAACAGTAAGACATATATTTGTTCCTCTCTATGCTTACCTTGGCCTTCCCTGGTTGCTCAGTGGTAAAGAATCTTCTGCCAATGCAAGAGACCTTAGTTCAATCCCTTGGTCAGGAAGATGTCCTAGGGAAGGAAATGGCAACCCACTCCAGTATTCTTGCCTGGGAAATCCCATGGACAGAGGAGCCTGGTGAGGTATGGTCCATGGGATTGCAAAAGAATTGGACACAACTTAGTGGTTAAACACCAACAATACTTACCTAATCACTTAACAAGAAACAAATTAACCAAGATCTNAGGAAATGGCAACCCACTCCAGTATTCTTGCCTGGGAAATCCCATGGACAGAGGAGCCTGGTGAGGTATGGTCCATGGGATTGCAAAAGAATTGGACACAACTTAGTGGTTAAACACCAACAATACTTACCTAATCACTTAACAAGAAACAAATTAACCAAGATCTTAATTTCTTCTTACTACTTTCATATCCAAGTTTTGTTTCCACTTAGAAGGCAGAATCAAGTTAGTTTCTGTTGGATACAAATTATTAATTCCCTCCCCTGCACAGCCCAGAATATGTCTGTGTAGAGCAAGGTGGCATTGCAAAAGAGCTGACATGTGGTATGACTGATGTTTGAATTAGCCACAGCTGCGTGCTTAACCTTTAAAAGTGAAAGGATCCTGCACAGGTCCCTTTAACAGTGTGTATATTTCACACTGAGGGTGTTCACTAAATCTACCCACTCTGAGTCCATTCTTTGCCCATGGGACCATGTGACTTGCTTTTCCTGATGGAATGTGAATAGATAAGCCCTGTGTCATGTTTAAGGGAATACCTTAAAAGCCAATGTAGAATTCTACAGATTTCATTCTGCCTGCCATGGTGACTAGGAAAGTTCTTGCCTACTGATCTCTTTGTATCTGCATCCCTGAGTGAAGACCTGACCTGGTGACATGGAGCAGCTTCCCTGCTGACCTGTGATGCGCATGTAGCCTGAGTAGGAAAGAAACTTTGTTTATGAGACATTGAGTTTAGGGGATGTTTGTTACTACAACACAACCTCCTGGCTNGCCTACTGATCTCTTTGTATCTGCATCCCTGAGTGAAGACCTGACCTGGTGACATGGAGCAGCTTCCCTGCTGACCTGTGATGCGCATGTAGCCTGAGTAGGAAAGAAACTTTGTTTATGAGACATTGAGTTTAGGGGATGTTTGTTACTACAACACAACCTCCTGGCTGATACAAACAGAAATAAAAATGCCCTGCCTATGGATGACAAGCAATGGCAGTGGGGGTCAGTTACAGCTCTGTTCATGAAAGTTGTTAAACAGAAATGCATTATTGTTAATAAGTGCCAAAGACATCCAGTGTATAATGCACACATCTTTTTGTTTCTTGTAAAAGCTTTTACCCAAATACTCAAAAGTAGTGCTCAAAATTATTTTCAATTTAGTTGTCTTTTCATAATAATAACAACAATATTTTAAGTAAATGCCAGTTCCTAAACTCTCATCTTAACATAATTTTTAGGGTATAATATATACCACAGTTTTAAAAGAAATTGACAGACTTACAATATATCCTTATGTCTGGCAGTTTTCAGTATAATAAGTTATAGAAACTTGTAATCTAGTTTGAGAAAAAATTTATTTTGCTATAAAGTCCTGTTTCATCGTTCTGAAGTCCTATAGTTTGGAGACGGAATGGTGACTTTTTGATCTCCAAACTTGTGAATGGCATTGCCACAAACAATGTAAATACCATCATACCAGTTTTCCCAAAAAAATGTTTATCATTTTTTAACCACTTAAAAGAAGTATCAAAGTAAACTTGTAAGTTTTCAAGTAACTTTAAAAAGAGTACTTCATTTATTTGAAAGCCAGCTCCAAAACCAATAATAGCTAACATTCATTGTATGCTTACTATTCACCAGGTGTGCTAAGTGATTCCATAAATTATNAGTTTTCCCAAAAAAATGTTTATCATTTTTTAACCACTTAAAAGAAGTATCAAAGTAAACTTGTAAGTTTTCAAGTAACTTTAAAAAGAGTACTTCATTTATTTGAAAGCCAGCTCCAAAACCAATAATAGCTAACATTCATTGTATGCTTACTATTCACCAGGTGTGCTAAGTGATTCCATAAATTATGTCATTAAGTCTTCATAACAATCCTCTTGCACATGAGAAAACTGAGGCACAGAAAACCTAAGAGATTTACTGAAGCCCGTGTTATAAGTAGTTGTGAGTGAAGGGATTGGTTTGAATCCATGTTGTTTGCCCTGCTGAACCTCTATTTATATCCACGGTGCCATCCTGCCTCCTTGGGGGTGGGGGTGTTGGGAATTCCTAAAGTCCTCCTGTCTATTGTTAACTTTGCCCACCTGTGTAAGAAGCAGGGCAGATGAAATACTGATTACACCTCTGTCCTCATTTTCCAGTTGCAACTAGTATGTGATCCCTACCCCCCACCTCCCAGAAATACTAGTTTTATTTGTTTGGTTTTTGTTTACCTAAATCTAGCCTCTAAAGGACTAACTTGCAGCAGCACCCTAAGTGATTATGCTTGCATCATCGTTGGAATAAGCCTTGACCTGGTGGTCTGCTGTGCATATGGCCAGCTCTTCTCATCCCAGCAGATAGAATCATGACTTCCCTCCCTTAGGTCCTGGACTAGGACATTTACAGGTATCCTGCCTTGATATCATCAGGTCACAGTAAGGATGTCAATCTTATGCTTAGGACTCTTCTGGTGGCTCCACGGATAAGAATCCACCTGCCAGTGCAGACAACATTGGTTCGACCCCTCATCTGGGAAGATTCCACATGCCATGGAGAAACCGAGCCCTTACACCACAGCTACTGAGCACTTTCACCTCGAGCGAATGCTCTGCAACAAGAGAAACCACCCCCGTGAGAAGTCCGTGCGCCGAAACGAAGGGTAACCCTTGCTCACCGCAACTAAGGAAAGCCTCTGAGCAGGAACGAAGACCATAAGCAAAAATAAATAAATAATTTTTTAAAAAAGATCTTGTGCTCAGACCCTAGCAGAAATGGTAGAAAGAAAATATCAGATCCTTAAATATTTACTTCCAGATCTCATCATGGTCCCCTGATGATGCTGCAGATGCAGAGAGCCTAAACTACTCTTGGCATTCTCCAGTTAAAACTTTAAAAACAGGAGCCTGGCTTCTTTCTTTTGTATGATAAGCAGAGCAGACTTGGCAGTCCAGATGAGAAGTGCATGGTCTTGGTTGAGCTCTTTGAGAAAGGTGTGTTAAGGAGTGCGTCTCCATTTAATGATCTGGAAGCCAGGGACGGGTCACAGGCTGCCGGGCAGAGCAACTAAGTCAGAACCATCAGAGCCCGAGCAGGAGGGGAACAGCACTCCACGTGGCAACTGTCAGGTGTGGCATGTCCGCACAGCCAGCGATCCTTTTACAGTTTCTTAATTGCAGAAATTGCTGAATTTGCTGAAGTTGAATGTTCTGGGGGGAAGGAATGAGGGTGATTAATTGCCTGAACTGTGCCCTTGGTTTTGCTTTCAGGCAAATTCCTTCTCCACACTGCATGCAGTCATCCTTAGTCTGTCAGCATGTTATTGTCACAACATGTTGGGAGGCTCACCCACTTAGCCACTTAGAGCTAGGCAAGTGGTGGAGTGAGAACCCCAGCCCTTCTGCAGGATCTCACCTGCAGATCTCCCCAGATGTGGGGCTGCTGAAGCGTGTACAGGAGAGGGTGATTCATATAGTAATGCCAAGAGCAAACATTGTGTGCCAGGCCCAGTTCTAGATGCTTGACATGCCTTCACTCATTTTTTACTAATAACAAACTATGGAGGAGATCCTTTTAATAGCTCTTCTTTACAGATAAGAGGATTTTAAGCACTTAGGTAACTTGCCTGGGATCATGTAACCAGTAAAAGTCGGACCTGGATTCAAACCCAGAAAGTCTGGCTGTAGCAGCTGAAATAACCCAATCGCAGTTCACAGAAGCGTTCACTAGACGATGGGAAAGTACTGGATTGATAGTGATGCAGAGGGGGACTTCCCTCATGGTCCAGTGGTTAAGAATTCGCTTACCAGTTCAGGGGACATGGGTTCGATCCCCAGTCTAGGAAGATCCCACATGCCACGGGGCATATAAGCCAATGGGTGACAGCTATTGAGCCTGTGCTCTAGAGCCCGGGAACTGCAGCTATTGAGCCCACATCCCTCAGCTACTGAAGCTCACTCTCCTCAACGAGAGAAGCCACTTCAATGAGAGACGCGTGCACCACAACGAGGAGTAGCTGCCGCTAGCTGCAACTAGAGACAGGCCAAACCCAAAAATGAAGGCCCAGTTCAACCGTAAATGACAGATAGATAGTAATACAGAGGAAGGAAGTATTTTAGCAAAACATGTAACTTTTAATCAGCAGAAAGGTGTAGATGACGACCTGAAAATCAGGTCAGGATTCTGAGCTGCTATTGGATACGTTTCACATAGGAGAAGCTTTTATCTCTTCTCCGTGCAGAGTCATGGAGTTTGTGGTATGGTAACAGACAGTGCTTATGCAGAGAGAGTCCACTAGAAAATCTCTACAGAGTACATGTCTGTGGATCATGTTTGCCTGAGGATCCCGCAGAGCTTTGGGGAGAAGGAGTCAAGTCTGCTGTAAGGGACCCCGAGTTCCTGAAGAGCTCCTGCAACCTCCCAAGAGAGAGAAGAAAGAGTTGCAGTTCCATAGTCCTAACTGAAACTGTCTTAGGCTGTGATCAGGGAGGAATGCTTTAAGGATGACACTGTGTGTTAGGATTAGAATGTTCTCCCACCCAAACTATGGAGGACTGAGAGCATGGTATCTGCCTTCCTGTGGGAGCCAAAGAAAAGAGCTGAGGGTCCCTGAAAGAGCAAAGTCCCATTGGGCAGCGGCCCACTGCTGGGGAGGGAGCCCCCACTTGCCTCAGGAAGAACATTCCTGAGTGCTGACAGAGGGGGTGGTATATGGGGGAAAGGCTGGCACCTAGGAGGCCAGGTCCGTGTCAGGAAGAGCTAAGCTGACCCGAGTCAGGGCCAACTGGGAAGGAGGCTGCCCATTAGAGGTGACTCTGGGGCAGGGCAGGGCAGTGAGAAAACCTTGGCACCCTAATACCCACCCTGGGTTTCCCTGCCAGAAGACCTGGAGGGAGTCCTGCAGGCCCCAGAACCTCTCCTGAGAGGAAGCCACATTCTTCCCACATCCTTTGGTTTTGCTTCTTCAGAGCAGTGTAGCCTGATAAGCAGCAATGATAATTAAATTATATTGTCACTGATTTGTCATGTACTAGGTGAGGAGTCAACTGGTTGGTTTAGTAACCATTCAGGACCTTCTGAGTTGCACATTTAAAGAGATCATTTGATCTGCAACCAGTTTGTCTTGGTTTTCCACTCTTAGACACCTGAATGTTTAGGAAGGCTTTCTAGAGTTTCCCTGGTACAGTATATCCACTGTGTTGTTGACCAGTAGATTTTGTTTTCTAAAAATGTTTTTTTATGATTTCTGGCAGTAGAAACGGATAGATGTATTTAATAATTTGGTGAAATGTCATCAAGAATAATATTTATTGTAAAAGATAACTAAATATACATTTGTCTACATTTTCTCAAAACTCAAAGTGTGCTGATGGTGAGAGACCTATAGTGATTTCAGATGCTCTTTTCCCTGGTAAGAAACATTATTTTTACTTATCTCAAAGATCACTGAATTCCAGTCTTCTTTATAGGTTTTTATAAAAGATAAGAATTTTTTTCCAGAACCATTTGTTCTCCCCAGGAATTGAAGCCAAATAAGGAATTAGTTGAGTTCATATTTGTCTTGAGACAATTATGATGTTTCTTTTACATAGTTTTGGAAAATACAGACATTTAGTTCCCATCTGATCCCAATCACTCACTCTATTTTTGTGTATAAGCTTCTAGTTCAGCAACATTAAAAGGAATTAATATTTGAATTTATATCACTTCTGACTTAGGGCTGATAGCTTTAAAGTTCAAGGTCATGCCTCTTATTGAAATCATGTAATGTTCTGAGTATTTTTGAGAAAATAGTCAAAACAAGATGTTGACTTATCCTGCCAGACTCAAATTTCAGTGGTTATTTTATAAAATTAATAATTTAATAGAAACTTTAAATGATAAGGTAGTGGCTTAGAGCCTGAGGCACGGCGGCTCACTGTCGTTTTTTAAATTATTTGGAACTCTGCCTCTTTGTCCTTTCATTTCTGATGATGCATGGCATGTGTCCAGAAAAAATTGAAATTCAAGAAACAAATCAAAGCAACCAGATGCCATGTGCTGCCCATTAATTTAGTAAAATTGTTTTAAGTTTGATCATACCTGGAGATGTCGAGGTGTGAAGAAACCAACTCTCTTGTGCTTTGTTGGTGCGATTATAAGTTGCCACCACTCTTTGGTAGACAATTTGGCAATATCTTTCAAGCTTTTGCAGGCATTTGCCTTTGTTGTAAGCAGTCCATGGCTAGGATGTTACAGTATGTGGTGTATCAGTCATCTATCGTTGTTAGTCACTCAGTAATGCCCACCTCTTTGAGACCCCATGGACTGTAGCCCTCCAGTCTCCTCCAGGCTCCTCTGTCCATGGGATTCTCCAGGCAAGAATATTGGAGTAGGTTGCCATTTCCTTCTCCAGGGGATCTTCCTGACCCAGGGATCGAACCTGTATCTCCTGCATTGCAGGCAGATTCTTTACCACTGAGCCAGCTGAGAAGCCCAGTCATCTGTTACTGTATAACAAATTACCTCAAAATCTAGCGGGTTAAAACAAATACCTCAATTAAAATAAATACATTTATATTAAAAATAAATTTTAAAAAATAAATACCTCTAGTTTCAGCGTGTAGGAATTGAGGGCAATTTAGTTGTGTGGTTATGGCTCAGGGTTTCTCATGAGGTTCCATCAAACTGTCAGCAGGGTCTGCAGAGTCACCTGGGTTGGAGACTTCCTCTCCAAGTTCTCTCCCCTGGTTGTTGGGGGCCTTGGTTCCTCACCACATGGGTCACCTCCCTACAGGCTGCCCAAGTGTCTTCATACCACAGCTGCTGACTTCCTCCAGAACATATGAACCAAGAGAGACAGGGTGAGCATATGAGAGAAACCCAAGAGGGAGGGCACAGTTTTCTTAAACCTGACCTTGGGGGTGATAGATTGTCCTTTCTGCCATAGACACTGGGTCACGCAGAGCAATACAGGTCCCATGTGGGAGGGGAAAGCACAGGTATGAAAACCAGGGGACGGGGAGGTGGAGATTATCGCCCCCCTCCTTGGAGGCTGCCAAGCACACGTGGCTACTTGGAAACAGACAAAAACCTGAACTATAACACCAACCTGAATGCCCAACTCTGTGTTATGTAAATTACAATATACATCGTACTATGGCATGTGTTGCTGCCAAGCACACGTGGCTACCTGGAAACAGACAAAAACCTGAACTATAACACCAACCTGAATGCCCAACTCTATGTTATGTAAATTACAATATACATCGTTCTATGGCATGTGTTGCAGCTGTTAACAAAGGAAAAAGATCTATATGTGTAGATACGAAAACCTTTAAAATACAGTATTAGGTAAATAAAGAATTCTAGTAGAGAAGGCTGTGTAGGATGTTTTCTGTAAATATTTTCAAAGTATACATGTAATCCCCAACCTTTTTGGCCCCAGGGACCAGTTTCGTGGAAGATAACTTGCCAGACCAGGGTAGAGGAGAAGGGTGGATAGTTTAGAGACAATTTAAATGCACTTTGTTTATTGTGCACCTGTTTATTTCTGTTTCGTCGCAGTCTCGGGCTATTCCACCTTGACCTTAGGGTTAGGGATCACGCTCCTATGAGAATCTAAGGCCACCGCTGATCTGACAGGAGGTGGAGCTCAGTAATGAGAGCGTTGGGGAGTTCACCCACCGCTCACCACCTCCTGCGCAGCTCGCTTCCTAACAAGGGGTGGGGACCCCTCTGGTAGAGCATCCTCTTGTTTTCCTAGAATGAAAACCTGTTACCAGTGATGGATTTTTCATCTTTTCCCATCTCTCCATTTCCCCAGTGAGTAATTTTTTAAAATTTGGAGTCGGGGCACGGATGCCTGCAGACACTCCTGCTGTCCTGCCCGTTCACCGTCAGCACCTCAGCCCTCCCCTGCTCTGACCTTTCTTTTCCAATTGCCCAAGGTCTGCAGGAGCTGCTGGGCTGTGACTGTTCCTACACTGGCCTCAGCTGTTCATTTGCAGCCCTCTTTACTGCGGTACACGGACTGGGTGGCACGTAGATGCTTTCTGCTTCAGCGTCTTCAGCCAGCTGGGCAAGAATTAGTGTTTGAACAAGTTTTGCAAGTTCCAAGATGCCTGGTCTACCTGGAATCTCATGAATCATTAGATTTCTGTCTCACTGAGGTTTCCTCCCAGCTGGCTATCTTGTCTTAAAACTCCTTTTCTTCTGTGGCAGTCTCTTGAGGCACAAGTGGCCTGACTCTGCTTTCTTCTAGAAGTAGCTTGTTCCTTTCTAGCCCTGGGGTGAAATGCTTCAGTGAAAATTCTGCTTTCAGTTGTGAAGTTATGAAATCAGTCTCTTGGTCTGCCAGCTTCTGCTTCTTGCTGTCTTTTGAATCCTCATTTACTCAGTAAGAGGAAGTAAATTTGCTAGATACCTCCATCCTGTCCTGGGTCTGGTTATTTCTTCCATTACCCATCTCCATGAGCCTCCTTATTAATTCATTCCATGAGTATGCAGTTAGTCTCGACTCTACGCCAG
Source organism: Neotragus moschatus (assembly GCA_006410615.1). Taxonomy (NCBI): domain Eukaryota; kingdom Metazoa; phylum Chordata; class Mammalia; order Artiodactyla; family Bovidae; genus Neotragus; species Neotragus moschatus. The sequence goes on from SJYA01002243.1 coordinate 261,147, forward strand.
ACACAGTGTTAGGGACTGGGGGGAGAACTATAAACAGAAAGTCATGGCTCCTCCCCTTACACACCTTACTGTCTAGTTCGAATGACTGATAATATTATACCTAATTAAGTGTACGAATAATTGACTATAGACCGACAAGTGCTACAAATGAGAAAGCCAGATGTATATGTCAAGCAGGCAGACTTGCAGGGCCAATGATAGGATATACATTGTGTCTGTGCAAGTTAGAAAAAGCCATCCCCTCTCTGTGGACAGATTAAAAGGCAGCCCCTCCAAGTATATGCAAACCTGTGGGCACAGAATTTGGCAACCAATGGAGTCCTTTTTTTTAGTTCACACAAAGGGATTACCTTTTCCAGGCAGGTAGAGCCCAGTATCAGGGTATGTGACTTGGCCAGTACAGCAGCCTTCCTCCTGCCCACCTTGATTAGAGCCCTTGTTTCAAGCACAGTCTGCCCAGCCCAAGGGGAGCTGGCTGATCTGGAGGACTGGGTAAACCTAAAGGCTAAGTTATCCAGACAGTGGTGTTGGGGGTGGGGTTGATGATGAGGAAGATGATCAAGAGCCTTCCAGGCAGAGAATTGCATGCTAAGGTCCCCAAAGTACAAAACAGCCTAGAATATTCCAGGAACAGAGACTAGAGAAGAAGAGTGGACAGACAGGTAGGCTGAGCTAAAGCTGGAACAGCCAGAAGAGGCCAGATCACACAGGGCAGGGTCTCCCTAGACCAGTCAGCAGGTCCCAGTTGAGGGGCCTCAAATGCTGAACTAAGGAGTTTGAACTAGAGCACCATTGTTTTATTTATGGAGGGTCTGATTTATTCTGCTTCCTTTTTGTCTTTAAGTATAATCATTCTTTTCTGGTTTAAGTTTGTTTATCACCTTTCCTTGCCACTGGAAGGTACATCAATACTTATTTTTCCCTCTCTTAAAGAACTGCAAATGGCAGGCATGTTCAAGGCAAGTTCTTGGGCTTGCATCTGGGCACATGGTTTCTGAGAACCACATGGAGGAAATCAAAGAAAATCATAAGGAAGCTCTGTGTCCTTCCCAGTGACCAGCACCCACACACATATACACACTTGCACACAACCACAGGAGTGTTCTCTGCCACATATCACCAGCACCCACGCACATATACACACTTGCACACAACCACAGGAGTGTTCTCT
>SJYA01002243.1:268565-366844 GCA_006410615.1 Neotragus moschatus
GTGGGTGCTGGTGATACGTGATAGAGAACACTCCTGTGGTTGTGTGCAAGTGTGTATACTGTCTCTTATACACATCTCAAAAGTGTAGCCATTCACATTTCCCGTTTCCAGCTCTCCAGCACACACACACAAACATACAGGCAGGCATGCACACATACATATACACATTAGACACGCGTGTACACACACAAACCCACACTGTTCGGCAAGGGGAGGCTGGTTAAATTGGCCTTGCCAGAAGTAAACCATCAACCTGTAGTGCCTGACTCTGTTCAGTGTTTTAATGGGAACTTCCGTTTGTTCATTGGTTTGACTCACCTTCATCACAGTTTCACTGTAGGAGTCTACTCAGTGTATACATGGAATCTACCAGTGCAGTACTTAACCAGCCCCTGAGGGGTCTATAGACAAAATTCTGAAGCTCCAATACTTTGGCCACCTAATGCCAAGAGTTCACTCGTTGGAAAAGACCCTGATGCTGGGATAGATTGAAGGCAAGAGGAGAAATGGGTGACAGAGGATGAGATGGTTGGATGGCACCATCGACTCAATGGACATGAGTTTGAGCAACTCTGGGAGACAGTGAAGGACAGGGAAGCCTGGAGTGCTACAGTCCATGCGGTCACAAAGAATCAAACACAACTTAGTGACTGAATGACAACAACTACAGACAGGATTCAGAGTGTCTATGAACTTAACCAGGAAAAAACATTGACACTTTTATTTTCACTAAACTTGGGCTAAAATTCAGTCTTCTGAGTAGGACTAGGAAGAAGGAAATAAGGTGTCTAGGAAAACAATGCAATAATTATGAGTGTGGGATATCAACCAGTAGTGGTACCTGTGACTTCTCAACAGTAATCAGACGTTTTTATAGTATGGTTAAGTCATTGTAGATGTTATTATTTGTTAAAGTTGTTGAAAAGTTAATGCTCTTCACTGCTTCAAAATTACTATAGTTTTTAGAACCTATAGTATATCTTCTTACTTAGTATATAATAAAGAATATACATTGCTGTATCACACATTTTTTTCCTAAAAATATTTTGATAATTCGTTTTCTTATAATTTTGTGCTTTATACCTCCATGTGTTTATTTAAGAATGTTAAAACACAGTTCTGAGAAAAGGTACACTGGCTTTTCCAGACCACCAGAGGGGTTCCCAACACAAAAAGATTCTGAACTCTTTGGGCTGGAAAGCACTTGAGCTCTAGGCTCAAATCCTGCTCAGTCCCCTGGCTGCACAACCTTAGAATAGTAACTTCTGAGCCTCAGTTTCATCATCTGCAAAATGGTTTAATAATAGTGATGAAGCAGGTGAACATCTTAGTTAAGAAAAAAACTTTTTCTTTTCCCTCTTGTTATACTAACAAATGTGAGGTCTTGTTTAGAGTGCTTGTAAATTGATAAAAAGTAGAATCATTAAGAAATCATTTATACAACCCTCAACTTTGTTTTCTTTGCTTTTTGTTTCTTGTTAACAGCAGTCATTTAAAATATAATAAATATATTTAAGTACAGTGTTAAATACATAAAGTCAGGGAAAGTATTATATACACTAACATTTTTACCTTTTTAGCTGTTGCATTGTAAAATATTTTAGTCTGTCTCTCAGACTAAAGGGAATAATATTGGAATAACATGCATTCCCCACCCATTCTCTGCATGTGAGATAATCTTTGTCGGCCTTTTTGTTTGATTGCTTTTGTGATGTGTAAAGATTCAAGTGAGGAGCTGTAGGGAAAGTACTGCCAAGGAGGCAGTTCTGGGACGTTCCTGGCAGGTGTTTTTTCCCTAGTCCATCATTTTCCTTTCTAATGAAAAATTAATCAGTGAAGTCCCCAAATTATTCTATTTATTTTTCTGTATTCCTATACTGCATCGAGAAAGCTAATTATTAATATATAGAGAGAGCACCTTTAGAATGATGGTTAAAAAACAAAATGTATTATTAGGTGATTAGAGACGTTAATGGTTATTTTTCCCTAAGGTACTAGTACCAATTGTATATTGTTATATAAAAATAAATAATATAAATAGATGTTTAAATATTAAAAAGATTTAATATCAAGGAAAGCCTACTGTGCTAGATCAGATTGTAAGACTGTTAATGTCTATTTTTAAAAGCCATTTGAGAAAAAGTGCATTAATTTGTTTTAATCGTTCAGGCTTCCCTGGTGGCTCAGACGGTAAAGAAATCTGTCTGCAGTGCAGGAGACCTGGGTTCCATCCCTGGGTCAGGAAGATCCCCTGGAGAAGGGAATGGCAACCCACTCCAGTATTCTTGCCTGGAGAATCCCATGGACAGAGGAGCCTGGTGGGCTACAGTCCATGGGTTGTAAAGATTCAGACATAACTGTGTGACTAACATTTTCCCTTCATATTAGTTTGTTATAATTGTGCAGACTACCCAATTTTCTTCACTCATTTTTTTTAGAAAGAGGCAAATTATCATGCCGCCCACAGCATGTTTGCTAAATTTCTCTTAGCTGCTGCTGCTGCTAAGTCACTTCAGTCGTGTCCAATTCTGTGCGACCCCATAGATGGGGGCCCACCAGGCTCCCCTGTCCCTGGGATTCTCCAGACAAGAACACTAGAGTGGGTTACCATCTCCTTCTCCAATGCATCAAAGTGAAAAGTGAAAGTGAAGTCACTCAGTCGTGTCCGACCCTCAGTGACCCCATGGCCTGCAGCCTTCCAGGCTCCTCCGTCCATGGGATTTTCTAGGCAAGAGTACTGAAGTGGGGTGCTATTGCCTTCTCTAAATTTCTCTTAGCTGCCTTCTGGATTTACAGAAGGGCTGATGAACAGAATTCATGGCATTAATCAGGCCATCTAGAAGTCAGGTGTCTTCTAGTTTTGTGAAGATGCACTTGGTGAAAACATAACTGGCTGTTGAGAGCTTGAGATAGTCTAGTTAGTGACATGACGAAAGACAAGCACATCTATTTTTAATAGGTTTTTTCAGCTCTGTTGAGGTATATTTGGTAAAGTGTGTCTATACTCAAGGATACAAACTGATTTGACAGATGTATCTGCTCAGTCTCTCAGTCGTGTGCGACTCTTTGCTACCCCATGGACTGCAGCCCACCAGGCTCCTCTGTTCATGGGATTTCCCAGGCAAGAATACTGGAGCGGGTTCACATTTCCTCTTCCAGGGGATCTTCCTGACCCAGGGATCAAACCCCAGGCTCTTGAGTCTCCTGCACTGGCAGGCAGATTCTTTACCACCGTGCCACCTGGGAACCCCTCATGTATGTATTCATTGTGAAATACCACAGTCAAGTTAATTAACACATCCTTCACCTCACGGTAACCTTATTTTTGTAGTGGGAGCACTTAGGAACTCTTCTCTTAGCAAATTTCAAGTATGCAATACAGTATAATTCACTATAGTCACCATGCTGAACAGTAGGTTCCCAGAACTTATTCATCACCAACATCTCCCCACCCTCCCCAGCCCACAGCCCCTCCCTCTCAAAAGGTCTTCTGGTGACAAAATAGTTTAGGATCGGGTTGCTATGAAACAATTTTTAAAAGGGATGAAGAAGAATTTAGTATCTCAAGTATCAAAATATTTAATAAATCTACAATAAATAAAACTGTGTTTTACAGGCATAAGAATTAATGTAACAGAATGAATAGCTCTGAAATACACACAAAGCCACACACACACACATATACACACTCACATGCATTTATGATCATGTGGAACACAGCAAACCAGTAGGGGAAGAAATGGATTATTCAGCAAACCACATACCAAAGTATACTCTAGGGAACCAGGGAATTACGTGGGTTTAAAAAAAAATTTTTTTTTTTTAATCTAGGAGAAAAAAGTAGGTGACCAACCAATACTGGGATGGGAAAGGATTTTGAAATTTAAAAGCAATGTAAGAAACCACAAGGGAAAGTATTACTTTACTTCCTCATTGTTTTATTAAAGATAGTTAGGAGTGTGAGGAACTAAACCAACTTAAAATATCACAAATAAGTGGAGGGTTTACTGGAAAGGGATCTTGGATTAATCCACAGTCCACAAGGATTGTGATTGGGATGGGCCTTCCCGAGGCTGAGATAGAGAAGCTACTTTAGCTTCTGAAAGGACCGGGGATCTGAGCACTGGACCTGAGTTCTGTTACACAACCTATTGCCATTGCTTTTTTCTGTCTAGCTGTTTCAGCCTGAACCAGCTGGCCTTGATTAGTAGGAGGGAGGACTCACTGCCTTCTCTTTGTTGTGTGTGTTTAGTTGATAAGTCCTGTCCAACTCTTTGCAACCCCGTGGGCTGTAGCCCACCAGGCTCCTCAGTCCAAGGAATTCTCCAGGCAAGGATACTAGAGTGGGTTGCCATTTTCTTCTACAAGGGAACTTCTCTATCCAGGAATCGAACCTGCATCTTTGCATCTCCTGCGTTGCAGGCGGATTCTTTACTGCACCACCAGGAAGGCCAATTTCTCTGGACAGGAGCAAGTTCTCTGAGAAGAGGATATGAGTTGGACAGAAAAAGGCAGGGCAGGCATAATTCATGACTAATATATGCAAATTTGAAACTCCTTAGAACAAAAAGACAGTAAACATTTAAAAGATAAATACCACCCAGTTTAAAAAAATTGCAACAAATACTACTCCAAAAGATTTAATATCCTCAACATAGAAAAGGGTTTGTCAGATAATAAGAGTATCCCGAACAACCCAGCTTTTCAAGTGGACAGAGGACATGAATAGACAGTTTGCAGGAAAAGAAAATACTAATATAGAAAAAGAAGATTAACCTTATTAAGCAAAAGCGGGGACAAATTTGAGAAAACAATAAGATACATTTTTTTGGTCTAAGAAACTGACATTTTTTGCGTTTTTAAAATCACACTGTCATCTCTGGCAAGCGTAGAATGGGTTACACATTCATATCCTTCTGTTGACGTTCAAATTGTTACCTTTCTAGATGAAAATATTTTGAGCCCTGAAGATAGATGCTCATGTTCATATTGATCAAGTAATTTTTCTAAGAAGAAACCAGTCAAAGCTATGTATCAAGATGGCTTTGTGTAATGGTAGAAATCTGAAAATAACCTAAATCTCCAATATTACCTAATTGTTACTTAATAGTTTATCCATAGATGAAATAAATGAAATAGTGTAAGCCATTAAAAATCATTTGTTCCAAGAATATTTATTTACATAACTCCAGTTTTGTAAGTAAACAGCAGAGAGAGAGAAAAAAATGAGAGAAACAAAGACATGTAAAACTAACATAAAATATTCTAAACTGTCAATGACACTCGGTAGGACAGTATATTTATTTTCTACAATGAAAATATTATTGTGCTCAGCAGAAAAACAACAGCAGTGACATATTTGACATCTGTATTGAAGTAAACTAGACATTTTTATCATTTGACCTAGAGAAGGTCCAGGAGAGCTCTCTTGTCCAGGAGAGCTGTTTCCATATATTTCTGAATATTGTCTTAAAAGGATTAAATTCAGAAATCCATGTCTAAGGATCCCGGTCCATACCTGCTGTCCATCATAGTACTTAGTAAACGTCCGCTGTACATTCAGATCTCAAATCTCTGCTTGTACATGTGTGGAGGATTTAAACCCTACTGTGTGTATCTCCTTGATTCTTCATGCAGTCTGGCTGTCACTTTATACAGGTACCAGGATGAAAGAAGATGTATTTTATTATTTTAGATTGGGGAAAAAAACAGATTTAAACTCTATTAATAAATCTAGGAGAAATACACTAATTCCATCTTTTTCTTGAGAATATCTGCTGGATTTCTACCAATAATCCTAGACTCAGTAGTTTTTTCACCATCTATCTTTTAGGGTGTGTGTGTGCTCAGTCATGTCCAACTCTTTGCAACCCTTACACTGTTGCCCACCAGGCTTCTCTATCCAGGGGATTTTCCAGGCAAGAATGCCGGAGTGGGTTGATGTTTTCTACTCCGAAGGATCTTCCCGACCCAAGGATCGAACCCGCATTTCTTTCATCTCCTTCATTGGCAGGCAGACTCTTTAGCAACTGTGCTACCTGGGAAGCCTTTTTATTTAAATTTCTAGCTCGGAATTCATCTCACTGTTTATCCTGCAAGGAGATCCAACCAGTCCATTCTGAAGGAGATCAGCCCTGGGATTTCTTTGGAAGGAATGATGCTGAAGCTGAAGCTCCGGTACTTTGGCCACCTCATGCAAAGAGTTGACTCATTAGAAAAGACTCTGATGCTGGGAGAGATTGAGGGCAGGAGGAGAAGGGGACGACAGAGGATGAGATGGCTGGATGGCATCACTGACTCGATGGGCGTGAGTCTGAGTGAACTCCGGGAGTTGGTGATGGCCAAGGAGGCCTGGCGTGCTGCGATTCATGGGGTCGCAAAGAGTCGGACACAACTGAGTGACTGAACTGAACTGGTTTATCCTTAAATCAAAAAATGTTTACTCTTTGCCTAGCTCTGTGCTGCACACTCTGAAGTCACTGTCTTATCCTCACAAGTCTATGCTATGGTTTTTACTCTCATTTTACAGAAATAGAAGCTTCAAAATCAAGTTAGAAAGCGATGGCGTTAAATCTGTCTGCTTAACCAAGCTATCGNGTTTATCCTTAAATCAAAAAATGTTTACTCTTTGCCTAGCTCTGTGCTGCACACTCTGAAGTCACTGTCTTATCCTCACAAGTCTATGCTATGGTTTTTACTCTCATTTTACAGAAATAGAAGCTTCAAAATCAAGTTAGAAAGCGATGGCGTTAAATCTGTCTGCTTAACCAAGCTATCGTGCCTCACTCGCTCATTCATTTCTTCGCTCATTCAATGGATAAAACACATCATCTCAAGAAGTCTATGTACAGCGAAGATTTGTAAACTTTATGATCTACTTCCTTCGTATCAATTTATGAAATAAAATCTAAGGACAATAGAAAACTATGAACAGTCCCTTAAAGATTCCTTGTAACTTAAATTGGCCTATAGTAGGATTTTTTAAGTTGTAATGGTTGGACATGGAAACTAAAAGAAGCTTTTTTATTGTGTACTGTAAATTTCAAAAATATAGATAGGCGTGTGTGTCTAACAACAACATAGACATTTTTCTAATTCTGGAGACCTTGACCTCTAGCTATAGAGTAGTCTTTTCCACCGGCCCCCACTCTCTATTATCCAATTGTATTAAAATTGTCTTCTTACTACTCCTCACTACCTGACTTGATATTATCTGTGTGTTTGCTCATTTTTCTTGCTCTTTGCTTTACAATGAAAGTTCTATTGTTGTTGTTCAGTCACTCAGTCGTGTCCAGCTCTTTGTGACCCCATGGACTGCAGCATGCCAGGCCTCCCTGTCCTTCACTGTCTCCCAGAGCTTGCTCAAGCTCATGTCCATTGTGTCAATGATGCCATCCAACCATCTCATCCTCTGTCACCCCCTTCTCCTCCTGCCCTCAATCTTTCCCAGCATCAGGGTCTTTTCGAATGAGTCAGTTCTTCACATCAGTTGACCAAAGTATTGGAGCTTCAATTTCAGCATCAGTCCTTCCAATTAATATTCAGAGTTGATTTCCTTTAGGATTGACTGGNCCTTCTCCTCCTGCCCTCAATCTTTCCCAGCATCAGGGTCTTTTCGAATGAGTCAGTTCTTCACATCAGTTGACCAAAGTATTGGAGCTTCAATTTCAGCATCAGTCCTTCCAATTAATATTCAGAGTTGATTTCCTTTAGGATTGACTGGTTTGATCTCATTGCTGTCCAAAGGACTCTCAAAAGCTCTATTCAGCCACATAGTTTTTTGTCTATTCTTTTCGCTGCTCAGGACTTCTCTTTAGTTCCATTTATGCAAAATGAATGAACTGATGGTGAATCAGGTTCTCTACCTCTATCTGCTATGTGGACGCAGAGACCACACACATCCCCGTTTTTGAGGCTTCTAAGCTGTTCCTGGGCTTTCCAGGAGATACCTGATTCATGACTTGTCCCAAACCTGCCAAGTGGCACATTCCCCTGACCCCTCTCCCTGCTCTGACTTGCTGTGGTACTTGCCACTGCAGCCCTACACCCAGAAAGTCGTTGGTGCCAGGCGAGCCCCCATGAGCGGCTGCTGCTGATGCCTCCACGTGCATACCCCTCCGAGCCCAAGCGGAGGGCACTGACGTCCATGGCCAGAGACTGCTTGTTTCTGTTGGGGAAGAATCCTCACTGGAGTCCACCATTTCATGGAACTGCGCTCTGCGTCTCCGAGTCCTCTCTGCCAATGTGGGATGAACACGCAGACTCTCCCGCCCACACGCAGATAGCTGTTAGCTTTCTGGGCCAGGGCTACCTTGCACTCTCACATTCTTTTCAGGTTTGGGGGAAAACCCTCCTTTCTATCTCTACAGCAGGGATTGGACTGAGGGGAGAGATGATTGTAAGGTGGGGTGGGAGGCTTGGGTAAATCAGAAGTTCTGAGTGAGGAAAAATGCATCACAGCTCCATGTCAGCACTGAAGCATTAGCTAACAATGCTTCCTCCGGGAAGAATAACTTTACTGCGGGCAACCTGGTACGCTGTGGGCAACCTGGTACCTCCTGCAGACGGGGAGCATCCTGCTGGCCCTCCAGGCCATCTGGATACCATGGACCCCTGAGATGAACTCACTTTAGCCCCAGGCTGGGATGGCTGCTAGCTGGAGATAAAGCTTAGCTGTTTCCTTTCTGCTTTGTGTTGGACTGTATGCTAGAAAGATATGTAAGAAATGGCATCCTAATTAGTAATGGCTCACTCCACACACACACATACACATGAACACACACTTACTAACACCACACACACTTACACCACACACACTCAGAAGAGGATTCACAGTGTTCACCACTGTAGTCTATATTCTGACAGAGTTTTATTTGGCTTCTTGGACAAATAAACCAAGGCAGATGAGCGCTGGGTAAGCCGTGGGGTATGTCAGCCTGAGAAAAGGAATGTGCAGTGCCTGTTGACGTGCAGGGCCTTGTTCCGTGCACGCTTCATGTAACTTAACAAAGCACATCCAGAAACCTGTTCTGGCTTTCAGAGCAGTCGCACAGCCTCTGCTGGTAACAGAGGCCTTGTCCTAAAGAGGCCCGTGCCTCTCGTGGATCTGGGCAGAGAAGAGGGGCAAGGGGCTTCTGCCAGAGGCCAGGCCAACCAAAAGAAAGGGAATTGGAGGGCTGCCCCCTATTGATTTATTTAAAAAAAAAAAAAAAAAAACAAGAAGGAAGGAACGTTCCATCATCACTAGCACTATGACCACTGCTCACTACTTTTTCAGGCTTGTGTACTCATATAATGTTCCTGGGCTTCCCCGGTGGCTCAGCTAGTAGAGAACCTGCCTGCGATGCAGGAGACCCAGTTTCAGTCCCTGGGCTGGAAAGATCCCAAGGAAAAAGAAATCACAACCCACTTCAGTATTCTTGCCTGGAGAATTCCATGGACAGAGAAACCTCTCAGGCTACAGTCCATGGGGTTGCAAAGTATCAGACACGACTGAGCAACTAACACTTTCACTTGCTTTGCTTCGTAATGTTTTTAACCAGAAAAGGCTAGTATGTTTTATTTTGAAACAGTTTCGAGTGTTGAAGAGGAAGGAAGGGAAACAGAACCCGCCTTAGAAATCCTGGGCAATTGATGTCTGCTTAGTGATAGGGCACAGTCACCCTTTCCTGTGGGGGAAAGCCATACTCCACGCTTTGCCAAACATGGTGCTTCCTGTTAAGAAGGCTGGCTGTAATATTAGAGAGGAGAAGATGAATGGAGGACTGTCTTGGCTTAGGAAATCCATTTCTATTTTTTGTCCAACTGAGTCACTGCGATAAAAGTGGCCCGAGCATCACAAGGCTTGTAACCTTTATGTCATCTCCCCTCCCACTCTGTTCCCGAAAATGCTCATGTTTTTGTTCTATCAGCTTTTCTCTTGCTTCAAACAGTAAAGAGTTTTTCTTCATTGGCAGACGTTCTATTTATGAATTGTCACTGATCTTTTTTTTCTTTTTTGCGTGCACACGATCTGCCCTCTGCTCCTGTCTTTGTACCTTGTTGTTCAGTCGCTCAGTCGTGTTCACTCTTTGCAACCCCATGGACTGCAGCACGCCAGGCTTCCCTGTCCCCCGGAGTTTGCTCAAACTCGTGTCCATTGAGTCAGTGATGCCATCCAACCATCTCATCCTCTGCCACCCCACTTCTCCTTCTGCCCGTCAATCTTTCCCAGCATCAGGGTCTTTCCCAGTGAGTCAGGTCTTCTCATCAGGTGGCCAAAGAATTGGAACTTCAGCTTCAGTGTCAATTCTTCTGTGAATATTCAGGGTTGATTTCCTTTAGGATTGACTGGTTTGATTTTTGCACTCTCCAGTTGGAATTCTTAACTGTATGTGCCTTGGCCTCCTGATTCTCAAGAATACCAGTGTGGGGGTCATGAACTGATCCAACATTGTTCTTGTAGTATTGAGTTAGCCTGAGATGCCCCATTGACAACATCATTCCCATACAGTTTTAATTTTCATTTAGGAAGTATTTAGATTCATTCTGGTTCTCTTGGATTACACATCATTAAGGTGCTCTTTGATTATACATTAGTTTGGATTATTGTTAAGTAATTTTGTTTCAACTCTAAAAAATCACCACCAGTAGCTTGGCAGTACTACCCCAACTGTAGCTAATGGACCCTTATGTGTTCAATAACCCCACTGTGATCTGGGCACAGCCATTCACTCGTGAAGTGGGGATTCTGGTGGGACTTCACCAGCATGCGGTTGTCCTAAGGACATCAGGCTAAGCCCCTGTTTGTTAACTGAATTCAGGCACAAGTCTGTATACAAAATCTAACATGTGTCCTGCTTTACCTGCTTGGTTTTCAGAATGCGAAGAGTCTCGGGCCACTGGCTGCAGAGCCTGGGTCCAGCTCTCCTAGGACTGGCCACGGCAGCCCAGTTTCTGTCTCCTCTTCCTTCCCTTTGCACTAATTCATGAGCAGCCAGTAAAGTGGAAAGTTGGTTACTGTTTTCCCCGAGCTTTCTGCTTTCCTCTGCAGCCAGCACTTTTCACATCTTCCCCAACACTCACTAGTAAGAAGCTTCCAGCACCTGTATCACTGAGCATACGCTCTCTAATGGTCATCTGTAGTTGACTTCTGTGGCCCTGACTGGTGAGTGATGACTGCTTATTTCACTCGGGCTCTCTGAATCCTGGCAAGGTGACAAATTGTGCGGGTTTTTTTTTTTGTTTTTTTTTTAATTTCCTGGGATAATCTCTAGAATTTCTTTAACATCCATTTTCTGTGCCAGGAATTCCAAAGTCAAAATATACATAAACCATTAGGTTGTAAACAAAAGCATCTAGGAATTTCTAGCTAGAAGAAGGTCTGAGGTCAAGGGCAACCATCTACTCCAGTAGAGGGACGTCTTTCCAGTGCCTCCAGCTCAGTGTCCTTGGCAGCCACCACCCCCGCCGCCCCCGGTTGTTGGGTTGGCAGATGCTTTCTGTGAGTGGAGGTCAGACTCTTATGCTCCCTTGTTTCTTCATGTGAAACGGTGACTGTGATAAGAGCAGTACTTCCTCATAGAGTTGTTGAGGGTGTCAGATCAGTTAATACACCTAAAGGTGCTTGTGCTCAATCGTGTCTGACTCTTTGCGACCCCGTGGACTGTAGCCCCAAAGCCTTCTCCGTCCGTGGGATTTTTCAGACAAGAATACGGGCATGGGTTGCCATGCCCTCCTCCAGGGATCTTCCAGACCCAGGAATCAAACTTACATCTCCTGCATTGCAGGCCCTTTCTTTACCTGCTGAACCATCAGAGAAGCCCCTGATACACATAAAAATGGTGGACCATGCCTGGCAAGAGCTAAGTGGGGGCTCACTGCTCCTGGGCAATGCCACCTCTGTAGCTGGAACCCAGGAGTAGCAGAGAGAAGACAGATGAGATTCAGGCTGACTGGTCCGAGTTCAGGCTCTGCCAGCACCTAGCTTTGTGAACCTGCTTAATACATTCTGAGCTTCGATTTCCTTCTGTGTAACATTTGGATAAGGAGTCTCCTGTATGTACTTGCAATTGCAGGCAGTCAGTAAAATGCCAAGTGATTTAAAGGGTTAGTGAGAATTCATGTAAGTTGCCCGATACAGAGTAGACATGCATTAAACAATCATGATTAATCACATTTCCTGCTTGGCTGAAGAGGCCAAAAGAGAAGGTTCTGTTTGCCTTGCCTTAGGAGACAGTATAGCACTGTGCTTGTCACATTAGTGCCTGATAGATATTGGGTTATTTTACTCAAAGGGGAGTAAAGATGAAATTGAAGAGTAATTCAGGTTTGGAGCTAATAATAGAAGCACCAAAGAAAAGGTGTGGTAGATATTGGCAAACCTAGAAATGAAAAGCCTTTTACATTAACCTACTAGAATGTATAAGGTTCTCTGATGTGTATAAACTCAGAATTTCTAGTAATGTTTCTCTTCAATGCTAGCAAAACTATACTGGTTCATCTGAGCCAAAGAAAAGGCAACTTATAGGCTTTTTTCCTTTCAAGTATTATAGTAAACCCTTTTCATGGAGACTCAAGCTGCAAGAGTCTTTGTTAGGTGTCTTTTTTGTAGTAAAGGAGCTCCTAACTGAGGCTACCAGGCTTCCCTGGTGGCTCAGACAGTAAAGAATCTGCCTGCAATGCAGGAGACCTGGGCTCGATCCCTGGGTTGGGAAGATCTCCTGGAGAAGGACATGACAACCCACTCCAGTATTCTTGCCTGGAGAATCCCATGGACGGAAGAGCCTAGTAGACTACAGTCGATGGGGCTACAAAGAGTTGGACACAACTGAGCAACTAACACACACACTCAGAGCTGGGGCTACCAGCCTCTTTTCCACCCCTGCCAAGTCTTCTCCCCCATCAACTCTAGACATCCCACACCAGCAAGTCATGACCCCCAGGGGCAGACTCTCCAGAATCCTCAACTATAAGCAGGATGATCCCTGGCTCACCACCTCTGAAAGGAGCCAGTTCCTGGCAGAGACCTCCATGACATTAATTCTTCTCTTTACCTTGAATGATCTTTGATTACAGATTAAAGAGATGGTGACTAATAGTTTTTACATTGCCAATTTAATGACTGCTACTGCTAAGTCACTTCAGTTGTGTCTGACTCTGTGCAACCCCATAGACGGCAGCCCACCAGGCTCCCCCGTCCCTGGGATTCTCCAGGCAAGAACACTGGAGTGGGTTGCAATTTCCTTCTCCGATGCATGAAAGTGGAAAGTGAAAAGTGAAAGTGAAGTCACTCAGTCGTGTCTGACTCTTAGCGACCCCATGGACTGCAGCCTACCAGGCTCCTCCATCCATGGGATTTTCCGGGCAAGAGTACTGGAGTGGGATGCCATTGGTGTAATGACTAGATGGGACTTATTTTTAATTAGTGCTTTAGTTGTCTATATGTAAACGATGCCCAGTGATGTGCTTAAGGGCCTTTTGAAAAGCGATTATTTTCTTAATTTTGTTAAACATCGCTTGTTTGCAATGCTATTTGTGTTCTCTATGAGATTAAGTAGAGATCATTTCCAGCCTTTGTGGACTAATTCAGTTTTAGTGGAGAGCATCTTGACAAGAGCATTTACCATATTTAGAATAAATTGCAGGGCAGTGGGTTTGCCTAGTCCAAGGAGAATTTACCAGTGCAGAACACGAAGGCATTTTCATGAAATTCAGAGCTGGTTCCCTCACCCAACCCTCTGCCATCCTCAGAGATACACAAGTATGCCCCCCAGTTTCCATGGCAGCAGGTAGTGGGGGTGCAGACATCTGGTAAACCTTGGCAGACTACCTTGAGCAGGGCTAGAGGCCCTTGGCCTGATAAAACCAGGTAGATATTACTCAGGTAACAGCATGCATTCAGTGACAAGATGAAACCACAATTTGGCATGTTGGGATCAACAGATGTGTTAGTTACAGGACATAAGCTGATTACTTGCCTCAGCTCCAATATCATATTTAAAGTGTGTGCTCTCCTAAATCCTTGAAATTGCTCCCTGAAAAGTAACTTTGGATTCCAAAAGTCTGACGTTGCCAATTAATAGATATATTTTTAGGATGTTTTTAGATAATACATTTTGGGAATTTTCACCCAGTTTCTTTTTTAAAAGAATCATCTTAGAATCAGTTTTCACCCACTGCAAGGCTTTTAGAGTTTTCTTTTTTTAGTCTGTATCTCAGAATAGTAGCTTCAGAGTTGCCAACTGAAAAAGGACCTATGTGTTTGTTGTGTGTGTTGCTGCAAGCTATTCCCAAGCACACCCTAAATAGTTTTAGGAAACTAGTACACGGAGTATGTCACGTGGTTTTAGCAGGAAAAACCACTTGACCTCAGTCCTTAGAAGCTGTCACGTGTTCTGATTGTGAGCAGTCGTTTCCTTGGACTTGC
This sequence comes from Neotragus moschatus, assembly GCA_006410615.1. Classification (NCBI taxonomy): domain Eukaryota; kingdom Metazoa; phylum Chordata; class Mammalia; order Artiodactyla; family Bovidae; genus Neotragus; species Neotragus moschatus. Next base: position 282,973 of record SJYA01002243.1, read on the forward strand.
GAACCGAAAGGAGAAAAATTATATTTGACTTAGTCATTTCCAAGAAGGTAAATAAATGGCTCTTGTAGCAGAGTGGTATTAGGCTGTTCACTGCCACCTTTAAACTGCAGTGATAGACGAATGGCCCTCCTTGAACTCTAGGAATGGTCCCATCAACCCAGATAAGCTCCATAGGAGCTAGCGCACATTGCTGTCCATTCCGTTGATCCAGCAGCAAGTGTTTGCCCAGCATGCACTAGCAGCTGCATAACATATCAGAGCAAGTCCACGTGGGAGAGCAGTAGCTGAAGCAATAAGAGAATAGTCAAGGTCACATGGTCGCAAATTGGTTGCATTCTCATTCATCACATTGTCGCTTTTGGCATACACAGATGATTTTTCTTCATTTCCTTTTGAAAAGCAAATATGAAAATGCCACCAACTTACAACTGCTGAGGTTAAAAGATAATTTTTATTCATTCAAAAAAATTTAAACATCCACTACTAAAGTTATTTTATGTAGAACTAGGAACAGTTTCAGAAGAAACAATGTTTTAGACCACTATTAAAAGTTCAGAGAAGGATATCTGTTTATACAAATGCTTAATTCCTGATTGGGTGGCCTCTAGGGGTGGTTCTGCATGTGGTTTGGCCTTTCATGTGTTTTAACTATATCACACTTTCTATTTTGGACCGAGCTCATGGGGCCAAAATTGTGTCAGTTCAGCATAAGCACTGCTGTGCCTTCTCACCATCCTAATCTTATATATTTCCTGCATCATGATTTATTTAACAAGTATTTAGCTAATTTAGCTTAATTGTGGAGCAAGGGACTTAGAACTAAGATTCCCTGATTGCTAATGTTTTGGTTCCACTAATTTGATTTTGTGCTCCTAGCTTACAGTTTCCATTCACTACCCCAGGACACAAGCCTTTACACCATCAATAATGCTCCAGAGACATTTCCACCTTCTTTGGGTTTAACACTACATCTCGTTATCTTTTAATTGAGTTCTGTGACATGCAAGTGGAAAAGAAAAGAATGGGTGATTAAGGCTTCTATCATGAGTAAGAATTAACTGTACCTATAATGAATATAACTTATTCTTCAATTTCTTCTGCAGTGAAATATTGTGTTGGTTAACAGTTACCAGACTGAGGTTAAACTGACTTTAATTGAAAACTACAAGCCCATGGCACTACCACATGCAAATCTAACACCAAAAGGAAGCAAACCCTAAAATTGTTCAATAGCACCCCCTAGCATACATAACTTGAGGCTTTCAGACTAGGAAGCAAATTCTAGTTCTCATTTCCCGTCTAAAAAGTATATATATTTTTTAATTTTTATTTTTATTTTATTTTTTTACTTTACAATACTGTATTGGTTTTGCCCTACATTGACATGAATCCGCCACAGATGTACATGAGTTTCCAACCCTGAGCCCCTCTCCCAACACCCTCCCCATATCATCTCTCCGGGTCATCCCAATGCACCAGGCCGAAGCATCCTATATCCTGTATCGAACCCAGACTAGCTTTTCATTCTTACATGACAGTATACATGTTTCAATGCCATTCTCCCAAATCATCCCACCCTCTCCCTCTCCCAGAGTCCAAAAGTCTGTTTTTTACGTTTGTGTCTCTTTTGCTGTCTTGCATACAGGGTTATCATTACCATGTTTCTAAATTTCATATATATGAGTTAGTATACTGTATTGGTGTTTTTCTTTCTGGCTTACTTCACTCTGTATAATTAGCTCCAGTTTCATCCACCTCATTAGAACTGATTCAATGCATTCTTTTTAATGGCTGAATAATACTCCATTGTGTATATGTACCACTGTCTAGTTATATTGGCACATTCTTCACATTGTTCCTAACTTGAATGTCAGAAGGTAACTATAAACAGGGGGTAGAGTAATCTAGTGGGTTTTGCTGATGGCTCAGTGGGTAAAGAATCCTCCTGCAATGCAGGAGACGTTAGATACTCAGGTTTGATCCCTGGATCAGGAAGATCCCCTGGAGGAGGAAAGGGCAACCCACTCCAGTATTCTTGCCTGAAAAAATCATCCCATTGACAGAGGAGACTGGTGGGCTACAGTCCACGGGGTCACAAAGAGTCAGACACGACTGAGTAAGCACAAACAAGCACATAGGTTATACTAGTGGAATAATTTCTTGTGCAAATGTTTTTGAAATGATTTTCCTCTAACTGCGGCTATCTTCTATTCATTGTCTGTGCTTTAGTTGGCTAGTTAAAGGGATTTTTGTTTTCTTTTGGAGTAAGTCATCTAGGAAAGAAGAAAAGCAATGCTGGGTGATTGTGGAAATCCACAAGGTGGACATAGTATGTTTAACCACCTTTGGTACATGTTAAGAACACAGCCTCTGAAGCCAGACTCTGTGAGCTTTGTGATCTTGGGCAGGCTCTTAACCGCCCTGTGACTTAGTTTTCTTGTCTGAAAAACAGGTTAATAGTTATAGTACCTGTGTCAGGGAGCTGTCACAGTTAATGAAGCATCTTGGAAACCTAACACATAATGAAAGCTCAGTGATGATCAATAGTATTGTTATCATTATTTCACAGTGAATGCTTGGATGTGGTCATGATCTATAGTTTGGGATCTGACATCAGAAATTCCCGAGTTCAAATCCTCTGAGAGACCTTGGGCAACTTGCTGAAACTCATTTTGTCACCCCTGAATGGGAATAATAATAACAACTACTGCATAGCATTGTCTAATTAGACAATGTATGCAAGATGTTTAGATTAGACTGGGTAGGACAGGCGGATCATAGCTGTTACCTTTTATTTCTTCTGAAACACTGATTTAAAAAAAACAGTTAAAGACTCTGCAGAGCAATAATAATAATCCTCTATGAGAACAGAAAAGAGATAGTGGACTTAGCAAACCCAAGAAAGCCAGTCACACTGCAGAATGAGCAACAGGGATTGCTAGCACAGATGTCTCTGGAAATGGAGGGAAAAGTGGAGCTGAAAACAAGAGGATTCATTGCAAGTCTGTGTGAAAATCAGACTCTTGGGCCTCCTTCTACGCTCTTTCCAGCTGGGCACTATTGAGGGCTAGCATGCCAAGATGAACTCAGGGCTTTTAAGTTAAAATCTGCCTCCTGAATGCCAAGGTCCTTGGCATTGTTGCTTTTCCCTGTCTGGCTCCCAGAGTGCTGGCAAGGAGGATTGGACTCTCCACGATGAGATGACATGTGCCTTTCTCTGGGATCCCTACCAGCCCAAGTAAATAGATCCAAGTATGCTGCCCTTGAAAGTTATTGAACTAAAAAGCCCTGTTGCATCCCTGAAGCCCACAGTCCACACACCCATCATGTGTGCACGGAGCTTCCAGTCGGCTGCCTAGTGTCCCACACTTCATTAGGACAGACAGCCAGGGATTGTAGACTATGGTCCCCTGAGGCTGTATCATAGTGGGGTGCACATGAACCAGATCATTTGCTCCTGCTCTTCAGGCCTCTTAGGTATGTTTGTTAAATTTTGGGCTCTATTTGTTGGATCTCCTGCATTGCAGGTGGATTCTTTACCAACTGAGCTATCAGGAAAGCCCAATTCAATGCTAGTATATTCCAAACATACCCCTAGATTCGTCCTCAGGTATAGATCCAACCAGTCAAGCTTAAGGGAAGTCAATCCTGATTGGAGGGACTGATGCTGAAGCTCCAATATTTTGGTCATCTGATTCGAACACCCAACTCATTGGAAAAGTCCCTATAGCTGGGAAAGACTGGGGGCAGAAGGAGAAGAGGGCATCAGAGGATGAGATGGCTAGATGGCATTACCAATACAATGAACGTGAACTTGGGCAAGCTTCAGGAGATGGTGAAGGACAGGGAGGCCTAGCATGCTGCAGTCCATGGGGTCACAAAGAGTCGGACACGAATGGGCAACTGGACAGCAACATACCTGGCACCTCGCTGGCACTCTAGGTGCTGGCAGCATCACTCATTCAGCCATCTCAGGACAGAGCAAGTCACCTTCCCCACGTTTCACCTACTTCCAGAAGTAGAAGATGCAGTTTAAACATTCAGCAGCTTTTATAACTCTGCCATTTATGAAAGTTCTACAGCAGAGGGGGAAGCCGTGGATTAAAGGATAGGGTTTTTTGAGGGTTTTTTTTTCCTTTGTTTTATTTTTTAATTTTTTTTAATTTATTGAAGGATAATTGCTTTACAGAACTTCATTGTTTTCTGTCAAACTTCAACAATGATAGGTTTTTAATTCTGCCTCTTACGGTATGACATTCACCAAATCCTCTGATCTCTCTAAACAGTGGTTACTACCAATGTAAAGGGGAGAGACTAGACCGTCTTTAGAGATGACTTCCTTGCTCCAAAATACCCCAAAACATCCCAACAAAAAGTGCTTCTGAACAAGTCTTTGAGGCTGCATGTTGGAAGATTTCATGTGAATAAAATGTCCAGAACAGGCAAATCCACAGAGATGGAGGATAGATTAGTGGTTGCCAAGGGTCAGGAGGGTTTAGGGAAGAATAAGGAGTAAGTGCTAATGAGTACAGAGGTTTATTTGGGGATGATAGAAAATGTTCTGGGTTTCCCTGGTGGCTCAGAGGTTAAAGTGTCTGCCTGCAATGCAGGAGACCTGGGTTCGATCCCTGGGTTGGGAAGATCCATCCCCTGGAGAAGGAAATGGCAATCCACTCCACTATTCTTGCCTGGAGTATCCCATGAATAGAGGTGCCTGGTAGGCTACAGTCCACAGGGTCGCAAAGAATCGGACACAACTGAGCTATGGGAATGGTTGCACATATCTGTGAAAATAACTAAAAATCACTGAGTTGCATACTTTAAATGAGTAAATTGCATGGTACAGTATGTTTAAAAAAAAAAAAAAAAAAAAAGACCAAGTCTTTGAGGCTGACCTGGTTACTTTTCAGAAGTGTATATATGTACTACTATAATCCTAAAAAAATGTAATCATCATAATAAATAACTCTTACATCATGAAGATAAGTCATAATAGTATCTAAGAATAATTAAATATCTACCATGTTCCAGATGCTTGCATCATCATATTTAATCTCATTTCATGAGCTACTAGTACTTTACGAAAGACATACTGTTACCATCATTTTGTAGAGAAAGTAACTGAGGCTCTGAGAATTTTCGTGTGCAAACTTTATGGACCCTAAATGGCAGAGTCTGATTTTTGAATATCTGGCCGTGTCTAGAGCCCCAGTTCTCTAGACCTCACCATGCACCTCTTTTCTGAACTCTGATTGTTCCCCAATAAGATCATTACACTCATTCTAGTTTCCTCTCAGCTGCTGTCAGTTTTTAGTCTGGCTTTATTGCCTTCCGCTGGAAAATTATATTTTTCCCTGTAAAGTTGATTGGCATTGGAGTCATAAACAAACTGAGACCTACCAGCTTTTCACAAAGTTAATTTGCACTGAGTTCCCAAAGTCCAAGGGCATTTAAAGTATTCTGCATGTGTGACCTAAAACGATGTAAAAGTTCTCGCATAGCTGGACTGTTAACAGGATGTGTAGTTTTTCCCAGAGCAGCCAAACTTGCAGATCACTGTGTTTCAGTGGATTATGTAACATACCAATTGTCCTTTAGGACTGCAGACTATATAAACATATAAGGATATGTTTTAACAGATATTTGTATATAAACGTCTTTTCTGTTTAATATGGATTTTGAAGTGTATAAAAATAAAGAAAGAGCATAAAATAGATTTGACAAAGCAAGCAAGAAAATCTTTTTGAGGCTGGAGATGAGAACTGCTTCCAAATTTTGCTATGCACTTTTTTTCAATTGGGTGGAAAACTTGAATGATTTTCACCACTGTATATAACTTAAGTTTACCATTTTAAGTAGCCAGCTCATTGGCATTAAACATATTCACATGGTTGGGCAGCATTGCCATCATCCATCTCCAGAACTTTTTTCATCTTGCAAAACCAAAACTCTATACCCATTAAACACTTCTCCCCTTTCTCCCCTCCTCCCAGTCCCTGGCAACAACCGGCTGCTTTCTGTCTCCATGAATTTGACGACTCTAGTTTGCTATACATTTTGTAGATGGTCTTATATGGCATGATCAGTATTATAATTAAGAGTAACAGCTGACATGGATTACTGTTAGTACCCGAAAGGTTTATGGTGAAAATATCTCAAAGGTATTTAGAGTAAAATGACATGTGCTGAGCTCTTTATCCTCCTTTGAAATAATTAAAAATCTATTTTTTAAACTCCTGATGTTCTTGTAATTTAGCTTCTTAAATGTGACAATGCCCATGTGCTCAGACAGATGTTTCTCCTCGCTCTTTACTCCCATGGGGCCCCAATCACAATTTTAGTGAAAACTGCAACAAAAGCACCATTCCTTCTTCCCTTTGGTGGCCTCCAGCCCTATGCCCCAGCTCCAGAGTTCATTCCCAAGATCCTCCTGCCCTTTCAGTGCTCAGCCTGATGTTCTGCTTTGCTTAGTTGCTCAGTCGTGTCTGTTTGTGACCCCACGGACTGTGTAGCCCACTAGGCTCCTCTGTCCATGGGATTCTCCAGGCAAGAATACTGGAATGGGTTGCCCTGCCCTCCTCCAGGGGATCTTCCTAACCCAGGGATTGAACCCAGGTCTCCTGCATTGTAGGCGGATTCCTTACCAGCTGAGCCACCATGGAAGCCCAATAATACTGGAGTGNTAGGCTCCTCTGTCCATGGGATTCTCCAGGCAAGAATACTGGAATGGGTTGCCCTGCCCTCCTCCAGGGGATCTTCCTAACCCAGGGATTGAACCCAGGTCTCCTGCATTGTAGGCGGATTCCTTACCAGCTGAGCCACCATGGAAGCCCAATAATACTGGAGTGGGTAGCCTTTCCCTTCTCCAGCGGATCTTGCCAACCCAGAGATCGAACCCAGGTCTCCCACATTGCAGGTGGGTTCTTCGCCATCTGAGCCAACAGAGAGGCTTATGTTCTGAGCACTCGAATAAAGGAGGACAAATATTCACTGATTGTTTCCTCAAACAAACCTTTGTTGAACACCTGCCCCTGTCACCTGGCTCACATTCTATGAGACTGAAGTGGGTGGTAGAGAGAGAGCTGTGTAAACAGATAAGCTGAGGTGCCGGGACAGAAGTCTGTGCCAGCAACGGTGGAGGAGGAAGTGCCTTCACCCAGAAGGGTGAGGGTGTCGTCCTGGCGTTTCTTTGGCCTTTTTCACAAGGCTGATGAGGTATACCACGATGCCTTGACGTGCTTCTGCAGCTCCTGTTCATAGTCTCTGGGTGGACTTGAAGTTGGCAGGAAGACAGCGAAACTGAAGAGCAGCTGGCGGTTCATTCATTTGGACAGGGAAGCAGCAGTTCCCATCGCCACTGGTCTCACATTTCCATCTTCCAGTCACTGAATCGAAGTGTAAGAATTTTCCAGAGCAGGGTTGAAAGTCCTGTTGTACACACACTAGCTAAATTGTTATTGGCCTCACATTTTGTTGGAGGTTTAACTTTTCTTCAGAAGGCTAAACAAGGAAACACATTTGTATCCAGGTTACAGTGTTCTTTCAAAGAACATTCCTAAATGGATAGCTGCCTGATTTAGAGGAGGAAAACTAGAGCTTTCTACAAGACATAAGGATGCTAGAAATGGGTCTTGGCTAAGTGGTAATCTGAAGATGGGGACCCAGGGACACAGAATGGTGAGTTAAGGATGGAGAAGGATCTCATTGGCATTGGCACAGAAAGGTCGCTATGCTGCGGAGAGGGCCTTGGCATCATCCAAGGACCAAAGATGAGGAAAGCCAAGAATTTACGTCCCCTTAACCCAAATGTTTTAAGTATCATGATGATACTCCAGTCTGGTTTATCCAAAATATTTCCCTGGACTGTGGTTTCTTCTCGACCACATATAAAGAGTATTTATTTTGAGGGGAGGACACACACATACACACACCAGAGAATCATGTATGCACACATGCATACGTACATACATACACACAGAGTGTTAATAAACCAGGTCTCTGGGGAGAAAAGTCCTGACTTACACCATTTGCCAATTTCCATAGTGTAGCTAGTCCCACAAAAACTGATTTTAAGTCTCCAGCAGTTCACTCACAGAATTCCTGAAGGACAATTGACTCACCCTAGTAAGAGCCAGCTTCAGCATACCACTGGATATGTGTATTATTTGCCCAGCATAAATGTGAATATTAGTCATTCAGTTGTGTCCGACTCTTTAGGACCCCATGGACTGTAGCCCACCAGATTCCTCTGTCCATGGAATTCTCTAGGCAAGAATACTGGAGTGGGTAGCCCTGCCCTCCTCCAGGGGATCTTCCTGACTGAGCGATCAAACCCAGGCCTCCCACATTGCAGGCAGGTTCTTTACCATCTGAGCCACCAAGACAACTACATACAAAAATTCAAAATGCATTCTGTTTCAAACAAATTAGAAGTGAAGACGAAAACATTAGAAGACTCAAAAAGTTAGTGACTCTGTATACTAAAGCTTATTTTACACCATTGCTGTTCTTTGCTGCTGTTAAGTCACTAAGTCCTGTCCAAATCTTTGCAACCCCATGGGCTGTAGCCCACCAGGCTCCTCTGTCCAAGGGATTTCCTAGGCAAGAATACTGGAGCAGGTTGCCATTTCCTTTTCCTGAGGATCTTCCCAACCCAGGGATTGAACCCACATCTCCTGCATTGGCAGGTGGATTCTTTACCACTGAGCCACCTGGGAAGCCCCTAATTTGAAAGCCTCCAAAGATAGCCCTAAGTCATGTCTGACTCTTGTGATCCCATGAACTGTAGCCTGCCAGGCTCCTCTGTCCATNCAGGGATTGAACCCACATCTCCTGCATTGGCAGGTGGATTCTTTACCACTGAGCCACCTGGGAAGCCCCTAATTTGAAAGCCTCCAAAGATAGCCCTAAGTCATGTCTGACTCTTGTGATCCCATGAACTGTAGCCTGCCAGGCTCCTCTGTCCATGGGATTCTCCAGTCAAGAATACTGGAGTAGGTTGCCATTTCCTTCTCCAGGGGAACTTCCTGACCCAGGTATTGAGCCCAGGTCTCTCCCAACTGCAGGCAGATGCTTACCGACTGAACTACATGGGAAGCCCCCTTATAAAGGAACCTTGAAGAAATAAGAAATGACCAGACCTGGGGACACAGTTCACTTGTTCTTACCTTGCCTCCCCAGCTTGGTGGCATGGCCAGAGGGGGCCCAGTCCGGTTCCATCATGGTCCCACATCAGTGGCAAGAGCTCAGCTTGCATGTTTGTTGGGAATGAACACCCAAGTTGAGGGTCAGTATGGACAGAAAGATCAGAAAGAAGGCTTTTCTAGAAAGCTTCCAAAAGACTGAGGAGATAAAGACAGTCATGGTTAAACACACCCCCTTCAAAACATTTCAGAGTCCATTCTATGTGTGACATTTCGAATGAAGATATTTCTAGCAGCACATTTCCCTAAAAGGAGAAAATAAAAAAGATGTGCTTACTCTGTTGCCCTAAGTGCCATATTTCAATTGTAAAGAGATTGTTCAACCCGAATGCTAGCTGCAACCAACCAGCCTTCCTCGCCCTGGGCTAAAAGGACAGCAATAATGAAACAACACCAGATTTGATCATTGACTGTCAAGTCTGTGTATAAAAATGTAGTGACTGAGTCCACACTGTAAAATAATTGTACCATGACAAAACTGATGCTTGTATTAACTAGACCGCCTGGGGGTTACTATTAAAGCAGCAGCTTCCCCTCATTTACTCTGACTTCTGGTGGGAAGAGGTTACAGAAGAGTATCGGAGAGAGCCTAAGGGTTGGGAGCTAAATTTTGAATTAGCTAGGATTCATTGTAGACATGAAGGAAGAGATGATAAATGAAAAAAGAAGTCAGTTCTTTTCCACTAGTCATCAAATTAAAAGCTCTTGTACGGGAAAACATAAAAAGATTTTTAAGTACACTTTTAAAAAATTACAATAGATGCAGCAGAATTTATTTTTTTATAAAAAATATATATATATAGTGTTGGAAAAAAATTTTCATATGAAGAGTTCATAAGGAGGAGAAGGAAAGATGTTGTGGTCACTCTTACTTCTCTTCCGCCAGCAAGCTCCCTGACATTCAATGTTGTGTTAGTTTCTGCTGTAGTGCAAAGTGAATCTGTTATACATATATCCACTCTTTTTAGATTCTTTTCCCGTATAGGTCTTTACAGAGTGCCATAGGGTCTTGAAAAAATGAAATCAAGGTGATAAGCAAATATGAGAGCCAGGGAGAGAGGGGCCATTGCTTGACCACCTCGATCCCTTTGGCCCAAGGTCAGATTCAAGCCAATAAATGCTGGGCCTTCAGACAGCTGTTCTCTCTATTGGCAGTGCATTCAGGCCATCCCTCTGACGCAAGTGACCTCCCTCTCACTGCTTCGCTCCTACATGAATGTTGGTTAGGCTTCATATGGATTGTTGCTGTTGTTCAGTCGTCGTGTCCAACTCTTTGTGACCTGATGGACTACAGCACACCAGGCTTCCCTGTCCTTCACTGTTTCCCGGAGTTTGCTTAATCCCATGTCCATTGAGTCGATGATGCCATCCAACCATCTCATCCTCTGTCACTCCTTCTCCTCCTCAGTTTTTCCCAGCATCAGGGTCTTTTCCAATGAGATGGCTCTTTGCATCAGGTGGCCAAAGTATTGAGCTCCAGCTTCAGCATCAGTCCTTCCAATGAATATTCAGGATATTAGGATTGACTGATTTGATCTTTTTGCCGTCCAAAGGACTCTCAAGAGTCTTCTCCAGCAGCACAGTTCAAAAGCATCAGTTCTTTGGTGCTCAGCCTTCTTTATGGCCCCACTCTCACATCCATACCTGACTACTGGAAAAACCATAGCTTTGACTATAAGGACCTTTTGTCACCAAAGTGCCATCTCTGCTTTTTAATTTGCTGTCTAGGCTTGTCATTTCTTCCAAGGAGCAGGCACTTTTAAAAATCCATATGTTTACTTACCCATAATAAGTAAAGGATATGTCTAAAAAATAATTGCATTCTACTGTATCCATTCAGAAAGACATTTTCTCCTAATTTAGTCTGATTCTTTAGGACATCATGGTCCAGGCTCTCAAGTTTCAGTTTCCTTCCCTTCTAGAAAAGTGTACCACTGCCTAGCCCATGTCTGCATGAATAGCTGTGTCAGCTTTCCTTTGCTTGCGGAGAAAGATACCTTTGTTTTGGAATGTCAACCCATCCATTATTGGTAGCAAAAAAGTAAAAGCGCTTATTTATATCCATAGTCCATCCTTTTAGTTAATAACCCTAAACCTCCTTTATTTTCCATTTAGTCACTGCCATTTCCTACTGTCAGCTGAGCCAAAGATCTGGCTGTCCTCCTTCACGAAACTTTTCCATCTCCTGTGTGCACCCAGTTGACTTCACAGCTTTTCTATTCTTCTATTATCATTTTGCATTTGGGGTTTTTCCTCACAAATTTGCAGTTGGTCCCTGAGGCTAGGAATCTCATTGATCTTTTCTTACTGTTATCCTCAAAGCCTAGCAAGGTGCCTAGTACCTAGTGGATGCTCAGTGACTTTCGTAACAACCCTCAAGTCTGTTCCCTTGTCTCTAAGTCCCAGAGTAATTGGCTGTCTTATCGATACAAGCTGGCATGTGGTATGCCCTTCTTGTACAACAGGCAACCCAGGGAAGTAGGTGCAACTTTCCCCCCCATTTCGTAAGTGAGGAAACTGCAGCATGATGGTTACGTAATCTGCTCAAGGCGACCCAGTAGAAAGTGGAGCGGCAGTAAGACCCCAGATCTGCCGGGCTGTCCCCTCTTGTCTTGTTAGCTTCTCAGAGAATCTCTTCTAATTTGCTGGTACAAACCAGCTCTCTGATCCCATCTGTTTTTTTTAATTGAAGTGTTACTGTTTTACAATGTTATGTTAATTTCAGGTGTATGACATAGTGATTCAATATTTTTATAGATTATACTCCATTTAAAATGTTTATAAAAATATTGGCTATATTCCCTGTGCTGTACCTTACACCCTTGTATCTTATTTATTTTATAGCTACTAATTTGTACCTCTTAATCCTCTTCCCCTGTTTTGCGCCCCCCTCCCCCACCAAGCTTCTCTGATTCCGTCTTTGAAACACAATTCGGACATAACAGAAGCTTCATGAACCCCTTCAGTAGTGCCACCTTGTTTCAAAATCTAAGTGCCCAGCATGAGCCCCATATAGGCCAGCCCTTGCCCAGCTCACCACCTTGTCTTTCGCACCCCCTGCTGGTATCCTACGCTCTCTCTGGATCTGCCAGGCTCCATATAGCTCTGCGTACCTGGTTCTCTTTTCTCCCTGCCAAGTATACATTCTTCCCCTCTCAAGACCCAACCCTGCCTTTCCTTCTCCAGGAAATTTCCCTGATCCCTCCTCGGAATTGTCATTGCAGGTGCTTGCAACACACATATGTCTGTCTTTTTTTAAAGTCTCTTCTCTTTGTTTTTAGTGGATAGGGATCATACCTTTGATTCCCTACCACAGCCTGCCACAGAAGTACCATGAAATAGCGATTTAGTGGAGAATGGGCTGTTGTGTTTCTCTGCGATGGTTTTTCACTAGCACTTTTAGTTTCTGTTTCTCTCCCTATGTGACTATCCATGGAGAGCCGTGGACCTGCGTTTTGATATTGGTTTGGCCTCAGTTAGTGGAGTTTTACAGATGTGATAGGCTGAATAATGACCCCCTCAACCTCCCAGTTTGTCTACATCCTAATTCCTAGAACCTGTGAATATGTTCATTTACATGGAAAAAAGGAAGTAACTTTGATTAAATTAAGGATCTTGATATGGAGAGATTATTCTGAATGATCACAAGGATCCTTATAAGAGATGCAGGAAGATAAGAATCAGAAAAAGAAGATATAAAGAAGGAAGCAGAGGTCAGAGAAAGGAGATACTAAGGGGTTGACTTTGAAAATGAATAAATTCAGTTCAGTNTAACTTTGATTAAATTAAGGATCTTGATATGGAGAGATTATTCTGAATGATCACAAGGATCCTTATAAGAGATGCAGGAAGATAAGAATCAGAAAAAGAAGATATAAAGAAGGAAGCAGAGGTCAGAGAAAGGAGATACTAAGGGGTTGACTTTGAAAATGAATAAATTCAGTTCAGTTCAGTTGCTCAGTCGTGTCCAACTCCTTGCAACCCCATGAATCGCAGCATGCCAGGCCTCCCTGTCCATCACCAACTCCCGAAGTTCACTCAGACCCACTCAACTGAACTGAAAAGGGGCATGAGTCAACAAAAGCAGCCTCCAGAAGCTGGAAAGCAAATTCTCTCCTAGAGCCTCCAGAAGGAAAAAAGACTCAAACACCAATTTTAGACTTTGACCTCCAAATTAATATTTTATTGAATAGGTCTGTGGTAACTTGTTAAGCAGTGATAGGAAATCTATATATATTTTAGTACCTTGAAACATGGCAGCACTGTAATAAATACCTAAAAATGTGGAAATGACTTGGAAATTGGGAAGTGGACAGAGACTAGAAGAATTTTGAAGAGCTAATAGATAAAGCCTAGATTGCCTTGAACAGCTAACAGAAGTGTGGATATTAAAGACTGCTAGATGCTGGGAGAGATTGGGGGCAGGAGGAGAAGGGGAAGACAGAGGATGAGATGGCTGGATGGCATCACTGACTCGATGGGCATGAATCTGAGTGAACTCTGGGAGATGGTGATGGACAGGGAGGCCTGGCGTGCTGCGGTTCATGGGGTCGCAAAAAGTCAGACACGACTGAGAGACTGAACTGAACTGAGTGAGGGTTCAGAAGGAAATAAGGTATATATTATTTGAAACTGGAGAAAAGGAAAGCACTGTTATATAGTAGCAAAAAGCTTAGCTGAATTGTGTCCTACAGGACTGTGGCAAGCAGAATCTGTAAACTTGATTATTTAGCTGAGAAGATTTCCAAGCAGAGTGTTGAAGTCACAGCCTGCATTATTCTTGCTGGTTATAGTAAAATGGAAAAGAAAAGAGATAAATTGAGAGGAAAGCTGTTCCTTAATCAAAAAACCAAGATTTGATGATTTGGGAAATTCTCAGCCTATCCATATTGCAAAAGATGCTAAAACTTGGAGATTCACTACCAGGAGAGCATGCTCTGGAAAGAAAGCCAAGAATGTAGCTGAACAATATTGTGCTCGTTTCTGGAAAGGATTAAAAAGTCAGAGTATTTAATCACACAGATGTCTCTTTGAATAGACTTGGCATGTGATTTAGGCATGAATTCCCTCAGCCATCTCAGCCAAAGCCAGGAATAGAGGTGAGATTATCCAGGAAAGATCTGTGCAGGAACATCCTGCATTATGGAGTGAATACCATGATATACACAGGAGACCCATGAGGATCTCAAGGAAGTTATACCAACAGAAATACTGCTTCTTTGAACTAAAATGAACAGAGAGTGAACTGAAAGAAGGTTGTTGCACTTCCAACTTTCTATAGGCAGGAAACAATCTGATAAGAAAAACTCAGCTGTAACCCTGTGCTCCCTTCAAGAAAAAAGGAAGAAAGACTACAAGCTAGGAGCCACAGGCCCAGAGGCAAAGTCTTAAACCACAGAGGATTATTCCAGTACCTTAAAACCTAATGGAGTTTGCACAGATTTTGAAATTGCTTGGGACTGATGAATGCTTTTTCCCTTCCATTTTCTCTTTTTTTGAATGGTATCACCTATAGCTGTTATTTTCTGTCTATACCATCCTTTGTTTTATATAACTTGTTTCTAGTTCCACAGGTTCACAGATTGAAAGGAATTCTGCCATAGCATTGATTATACCCAGAGCCTCATTTGTATGTAATTTAGATCATTTAAGTAGCGAGATAATTATATAATGGAACTTTTAAGATGATGAAATTTAAATAAGACTTGAGACTTGAACTGATACTGTGGAGAGTTGAGATTTAGGCACCATGGGATGAAGTGCAGGTATTTTGCATGTGGGTTAGGTGTAAATCTTTAGGGGCCAAAGGGGCACTGTAGTAGGCTAAACAAAAGCCCCCTCCAAAGGTGTCTACATCCTAATCCATGGAACCTGTAAATACGTTATCTTCATGGGAAAGAGGATTGAATTAAGAATCTTGACCTGGAAAAATTATCTTGAATTGTGTGAGTGAGCACGGTATAATTACAAGGATCCTTGTAAGGGTGAGGAAGGAGAATCTGAGTTAGAAAAAGAAGGTTTAAGAAGTGGAGGTCGGAGAGGAGATAAAACTCTAGACTGCTGCTTTGAAGATGGAGGGAGTGACCATGAGCCAGGGAATGTAGGTGAAATCTAGAAGCTGAAAAAGCAAAGGGAACAGGTTCTATCCTAGAGCCTAGGAAGGAAGGCAGCCCTGTAGAGTGTTTTTAGACTTCTGCCCTCCAGAAATGTAAGATAATAAATTTGTGTTCTTTTAAGTCACTAATTTGTGTTCATTTGCTATAGCAGCAATAGGGAATGAATGCAGCAGATTTTCTGGACACTGACAAATTTGGAATTAAAGAGGGTTGTGGGTATGTCAGCTAGATCAGGAACGCTGGAGTCTGATTTTTGGCTGGCTTGTACACCACAGTGAATGCCAGAAAAAAGATCATGCCTCTAAGAAAAACTAGATCATTTAAGTTTTTGTTTTTAGCTTTGACATTTACAGTTTCTTAACTTAGTGAGGAAAACCTGTCAAGATTTTGGTTCATCACAGGCAAAGTTTAGCAATTCTGCACAAATGGTGGTTTTCTATTTGTTAAAATATTAAAGATGTGATGGATGATATGTTTCTTTGTTCTAATATTTTGTTAACTTTGATGAAATATACTTTGAATTTTTTGCCTGTGTTTCTACCCACCATAAAAATCTAGCAAAAAAGATGTTTGTTTGTGGCTACTCAGCTCTTAAATACCATCTTTTAGGGACCATAGTTCATTAATAGTTGGATTCTTAAAATCTTTGGTCTTTTTATTATGGATCACAATGGCTATGATTCACATCCCTTTGTGTTTTGTTGTATTTGATGATTGGAAAAGAGAAGTGAAAATAGAAAAATTAAGGGGTGTGTGGGTGTGGGTGCAGTTTTCCGAGTGGGGAATAAACCACATATTCTTGCCTTTATCCTGTCTTACTGTGTCCAGGTAGCATTTAACATAATATACCAAAGTCAGCTAACCAAATAGTTTCAGCTTTGTTTTGAAATCTAAACTCTGCCATTTTGGACCAATTTAAACTTTCAATAACTTTTTTTTCATGTTGAGTGAAAATAAGATGTTTAATGGATTTACCCATCAGACTGTCTGGAAAGGAAGATCACAGTGATTAATGTTAGGTAGTTCTTGATAAAAAATAATAATAATAACTTTTAAAAATAGCCTTATGGTCATCATTAGGGCTATTTTTTTAAAAAACGTTTTATTGGAATATAATTTTTTACAATGTTCTGTTAGTTTCTGCTTATAATGAACTGAATCAGCTATATATCCCATCTCTCTCGGACCGACCTCCCTCCCCCATCCCACGTCTCTGGGTCATCACAGAGCACTGAGCTGAGCTCCCTGTGCTGGGCAGCAGCTTCCCACGAGCTTTCTGTTTTACACATGGTAGTGTGTTTATGCCAGTGCTACTCTCCCAACTCAGCTCGCCCTCCACGCCCCTTCATGTCCACTGGTCTATTCCCTGTGTCTGTATTCCTGCCCTGCTAATCAGTTCATCAGGACCATTTTTCCAGATTCCACATACATGCATTTGTTTCTCTGACTTCACAACATTCCAGTTCTTCTCCTTCCAAGCATGTAGTAGGATTGTACATTCTCCAGTCTCTTGAATTTCAGTATGGTCCTGTGACATGCTTTGGTGGAGTAAATATGAACACTTAACTGATGTCCACCTTTGTTCTCCCCTCCCCTGTCATGTTGATTATGAGAGCACATACATGGGGCCTCCACTAGGCTGAGTCCCTGAGTGATTAGAATGAGCTGAGCCCCTCTGCCAGCTTGCACTGGATGTGCAGCAGGTGTCATTCATAAACTTGTATATTATTAAACTACTGATACAAGGGGGTGTTATTTTCCTGCAGCAAAACCTACCCTGTCCTAACTGAAACAAGCATCTAGGTAAAAAACTAAATATGGTCCCCCCCCAAATTAGAAAAACTTGGAGATACATCATCTTGTTGAAAACATCCTTAACTTATAATTC
Organism: Neotragus moschatus; assembly: GCA_006410615.1. Lineage (NCBI taxonomy): Eukaryota > Metazoa > Chordata > Mammalia > Artiodactyla > Bovidae > Neotragus > Neotragus moschatus. The sequence continues at coordinate 300,180 of SJYA01002243.1, forward strand.
TCAGTGTGATTTATAACAACATTATAGCTTGTTTCTTTTAATTCCTGACATAGTAACTGATGTGAAGAGCCAACTCATTGGAAAAGACCCTCATGCTGGGAAAGATTGAAGGCAAAAGGAGAAGGGGGTAGAGAGGATAAGATGGTTAGATAGCATCACCAATTCAATGGACATGAGTTTGAGCAAACTCTGGGAGATAGTGAAGGACAGGGAAGCCTTGCATGTTGCCATCCACGGGTTCACAAAGAGTCAGACAAGACTTAGTGAATGAACAACAAAATAGTAATTTAGTGACTTGGTTCTAGGTTTGTTGGTAAACAATGAAATCTGAGCGATTTCTTACAACTCTATTTACTTTTTAAAGATTATTTTAAATGTTTCCATATACCTTGTGAAACAACTATGTAAAATATATTAGGTGCTTTAAAACTGACTTGCTCCACTTAACATTTACTTGATATAAAATGAGGTCCATGGTAATATTTTAATTTATAGAAAAAGAATTTCCATAAATCTGAGACTTGCCATGCCAATTTTATCAGTACTAAGGAATTCTAACAAAATACTAATAATTCTAATAATCTCTGTAGACAAGTAATTTATTACATTGACCTCATGTAATTATGATACAGGTGGGCCCATGTGAATAGTTGCATTGGTTCACCTGGGCTTTGTCATTTGCTAACATCCAGAAATTCTGTTGGAATCAATGTGGCTCAGCTGATCACCATCATTAAGAAGATGGAAGATAAAATTCTTTTATATTTGACGGAGGTGGTGTCCTGTCTCACGCTAATATCACTGAAGAAATCACACATAAAACATCAAATGAGGTTGTTTTCTCAAAGAGTATATCCTATAGGATACTCCCCCGAAGCTGGAATGATTGTTCATTATTCAGTTGAACATGTTCTCACTTTTAAAATGTAGGTGTATCCCACCCCTCTCCCCCCCCAAAATACCCCTCTGAATTCTTGTTAATGTATTGGGTTGGCCAAAAAGTTCATTCATAGTTTTCTGCACCATCCTGTGGACAAACCCGAACAAGTTTTTTGGCTAACCCAATATTTACCTTTTCTAGTTTTCAGGTACTTTCTGAAATGCAGCGGTTGAAATGTAGACACACACTGAGTCTGTGTGGAGAGAGAAACCCGCTGAGAGTTTGTATACAGTGCTTTTGTGTCTTTTCTCTGTAGCAGCCCCTCATTAGCAGTCCCGGAAGCTAGTACTCCAACCTGCATTACTTTTCTCCAGTGCTTCAGCTTCCTCCATCTATCAGGCCCCTGGGATTTCTTTATAAGACAGAATTTCCCACTGTTTGGGCCCAGAAAAAAAGAAAATGAAATCCCTCCTCACACTTCCAACCCAGACCAACTCTGGAAACTTCCCTGCAATCAGACTCAGGCATGATTCAGGCAAAGAAGTGACAGGAGCAAACCAGCAGGAAATGAGGTGCTGTCTTCCACTGCCCAAAGGCATTGTGCTGCTTTCTCTAGAATTAAGGTCGAGAGGATTTTTTAAAGAAGCTGTCCGTTTCTCTTGGCATTCTAGCTTTCCCTTTGGGAGATAACCCCCAGTGGTTGGGAGCAGCAGGATAAATATATTTCGGTTTCAGTTCAGTTCAGTCACTCAGTCGTGTCTAACTCTTTGCGACTCCATGGACCGCAGCATGCCAGGCCTTCCTGTCCATCACCAACTCCCAGAGTCCACTCAAACTCATGTCCATTGAGTTGGTGATGTCATCCAAACACTTCATCCTCTGTCATCCTCTTCTCCTCCTGCCTTTGATCTTTCCCAGCATCAGGGTCGTTTCAGATGAGTCAGCTCTTTGCATCAGGTGGTCAAAGTATTGGAGTTTCAGCTTCAACGTTAGTCCTTCCAATGAACACTCAGGACTGATCTCCCTTAGGATGGACTGGTTGGATCTCCTTGCAGTCCGTATTTCGGTTTGATAGTCGCCAAGTAGGGCTTCCTAAGAGTCACACTGATAAAGACTCTGCCTGCCAATGAAGGAGATGCAGGCCACATGGGTTCAATTCCTGGGTCAGAAAGATCCCCTGGAAAAGGAAATGGCAACCCACTCCAATATTCTTGCTGGAGAATTCCATGGACAGAGGAGCCTGGAGGGCTATAGCCCATAGGATCACAGAGTCAGACTTAGCTGAGCATGCCTGCACACAACGTGAGAGAAGCTAAGAAGAGAGTTTACCAAGACACCGACAAGTGTGTTCTGTTAATAAAGAAGTAAAACTATTCAAAGCAAAGGAGAAGTTGTTTGATTTGCTGTTTAAATAAACCTGTCACTACCTGATGTTAGTTTGCAAGCATTTTTGAGAAATGGATGCTTTTTTGCAGCATCAGTTGAAAGCCCCCGAATGTAGACTTCAAAAGGATTGCCGCTCTGGGAGGCCTTGTTGTTGACCCCTGAGGCAACCCTGCAGAAACCCAAGGCCCAGTTTGAAAACTGCTCTATGGAAGGCCAAGAGGGGGAATTCTGAGCACAGAAGTTTCTTTTCTCTGGAATACAAGTCCTCCAACTTTTTTGAGCTAACAATCATCTAGGATTCTTATTTAAAATGCAAATTCCTGGATCCAATCCCAGAGAGGCACGCTCAGGAGGTAGTGCATAGCGCCTGGCAGTCTGTATTTTAACAAGCATCCCAGATGATTCTGATACCAGTACCGATAGATCATAAAAACACAGCTCTAGCAACTGCCTGCTGGAAGGAAAGAAAGAAAAGAAAGAGATTCCCTGGTGGCTCAGACAGTAAAGCGTCTGCCCGCAATGCGGGAGACCCAAGTTTGATCCCTGGGTCGGGAAGATTCCCCTGGCGAAGGAAATGGCAACCCACTCCAGTACTCTTGCCTAGAAAATTCCATGAATGGAGGAGCCTGGTGGGCAACAGTCCCTGGCATCACAAAGAGTGGGATAGGACTGAGCAACTTGCCTGCTGAGGGCCCCTTTAATGGCTTCATCTTAACCCTACTTGATCCCAGTTTATTTTAGGTACTTAGTTTATGAATGTCAAAGGCCATTAAAATGGTTTTTTTCTTGCCACGGGAAGTAATATCTCAGTTACCTCTTCCATCATCTCCCACTTTAACTCCCTGCTCCTATTCCTGGAGCACCCCCGAGGTGGCATGGCTCTCCACCCTCCCTGTCGGATCTGCTCCACCTGAGACTCTCTGAGCCTCAGCCTTCCTCCAGCCCTTCTTGGTTTTGTTTGTTTGTTTCTTTTTTCAAAGGCAGATCTCTTTAAACCTCTCCTCCAATAAACAAACCTGAAGTGGAAGTCAAATGCGGATATAAAATGGACTTTTTAAAAGATGTATTTATTTATTTTCTGGCTGTGCTGGGTCTTCATTGCCGTCCACCGGCGTGGTAAGCAGGGGCTACTCTCTAGTTGCGGCACTCAGGCTTCTCACTGCGGTTGTGTCTCTTGTCGCGGAGAATGGGGTCTAGGCACACGGGCTTCAGCATTTGCAGCACACAGGCTCAGTAGTTGTGGCACAGGCCCAGTTGCTCCGAAGCATATGAGATCCTCCTGGACCAGGAGTGGAACCAGTGTCTCCTGCACTGGTAGGTGGATCCTTCACTCCTAGAGAGAAGCCCTAAAATGGACTTTTGGTGCAAATACAGCGAATCTGTAAGCCCCTAAATGTAGCAAGGTGTAGGTGTTTTGATAGATACAAAGAACACATCCAAATAAGTCACATTTGTAAAATAAATAAAGCCCACAATGAAACACACAGTTGAATGACTATAATCCAAAGGCAATACCCAGTGTTGGTGGGGAGGTGGAGAAACTGGAACCATCGTGTACTGTGGAAATGTGAAAATGGTGCAGTCATTTGGGAAAACAGTTTGCTGATATCTTAAATTGTCAAATATAAACTTACCATACAATCTAGCAATTCCACTCCTTGAAATCCACCCAAGAGAAATGGAAATATGTGTCCACACAAAGACTTGTGTATGAATGTTCATAGCAGCATTACTCATAATAGCTACAAACTGGAACCAAACCATATGTTCATTAATTTTGCATACATAAACAAAACACAGTATATCCATATGTTGGAGTATTATTTAGCAATTAAAGTAAATGATATGCAGATATGCTAAAGTATAAATGAACCTCAAGCATTATACTAAGTGATAATGCCAGATGCAAAAGCTTATATGTTATATGATTCCTTTTATATGAATCTAGACAAAGCAAATTTGTAGAGACAGGAAGTAGATCTGGGGTTGCTGAGAGCATAAATGTATGATGAAACTTTGGGGGCTGATAGAACTGTTCTAAAACTGAATTGTGGTGATAATTACACACCTCTAAAAACTGACTAAATTATTTAAAGTGAAAATGTTAATCACTCAGCCGTGTCGGACTCTTTGCAACCCCATGGACTGTAGCCAGTCAAGCTTCTTTGTCCATGGAATTCTCCAGGGAAGAATACTGGAGTGGGTAGCCATTCCATTCTCCAGGGAATCTTCCTGACACAGGGATTGAACCCAGGTCTCCTGCATTGCAGGCAGATTCTTTACCATATGAGCCACCAGGGAGGCCCCCACTAAATCATTTAATCATACGTTTATAATGGGGAAATTTTATTGAATATAGATTTTATCCCAATAAGGAAGGTAAATATTTTTTCTTAAAGTATATACCATAATTAAATAATCGACAGTTCTTTGCTATACAAAAGAAATAGAAAGACCCTGTAGTTCAGGTGTGGCCTGCAGACCCCTGGAGGTTCCTGAGACATTCTCAGGGAGTCTTCAAGATCATTTTCCTAATAATAAAGAAGCTATTTGCCTTTTTCACTCTGTAGACATTTGCACTGATGGGGCAAAAGCAGTGATGGACAAAACTGCTTGTGCCTTAGCACAAATCCAGGCACATCTTATTAGTAATCAAAGTAGTGCTATTATTATTTTTTATTGGAGTATAATTGCTTTATACTGCTGTGTTAGTTTCTGCTGTACAATGAAGTGAATTAGCTGGATGTATGTATATATCCCCTCTCTCTTGAACCTCCCTCTCGCCACCCTCCCTGCCACCCCTTTAGGTCATCACAGAGCACAGAGCTGAGCTCCCTGTGCGATACAGCAGCTTCCCACTAACTATCTTACACATGGTGGCGTATGTATGTCAATCCTAATCACCCAGTTCATCCCACCCCTCTTCCCCTCCTTTGTCCACGTGTCCATTTGTCTCTCTGTGCCTGCCCTGCAAATCGGTTCATCTGTACTATTTTTTCAGATTCCACATGCATCTGTTAAAATGTGATGCTTGTTTTTCTGTTGCTGACTGACTTCCCTCTGTATGACAGACTCTAGGTCCATCCATATCTCTCCCAATGACCATACCTCATTTCTTTTAGAAATGACTCAGTAGAAATTAATTTTATTAACTCTTATGCCTTAGATGCATATCTTTTTATTTTTGAATAAATAAGATGGTTATCTCAGGAAAAGCACGTCTGCAGTTGATTGAGCTGAACGAGCAGTTGTTTTTTTTTGAGTCACCATCTCTACTGAAGAATACTGGATATTCAGACTTGGGTATCTGGCAAATGTTTTCTCAGAAACGAATGAAGAGAGCCTGTTACTCCAAAGAAAACAATTGTCAGTTATTGTTGCTGCTTATAAAATTCAAATGTTAAACCAGAACTAGAAGTTTGGAGAACTTGTGTCCACCACCATAAGCCTGGCAGCTTTTGTCAAGCTTGTGAGATTGATGCTGATTTTAACAAATGTGATTTTTTTTTATATTGTATAATGAAATGTATCAAAATTTGGAGAATATAGGTAAGGGGTCTCGATACTAAAAAGTTTGAGGATTACCGACCTAGTGACTAATGGCGTGAAACCTGGGCCCATTCCGCATAGAGTCAAATCCCAGTGCTATTACTTGTTAGTTATAGAATCCCAGTAAGTCCTTCACCTCTTCACATCTCGGCTTCCTCATCTATAAAATGGGGATAATAATGGTACGCATCTCAGAGAGGTGTGTAGGCATACAAATGAATTAATATGTGTATACTTGTGAACATCGAAACGAGTTGATGTATGCAAACCAGTTAGGACCTGACTTATAGTAAAGGCTCCATGATTTGTTCTTGATTTCTTGGTGAGTGGTAACTTGTAAAAAAATAATAAATACATTATAAATACAAAATAGGTAGAAATCTTTATGTAATTATATACATATATATAATTTAACTATACTATATATATATAATTTAACTATACTATATATATATAATTTAACTATATTATATATATATATAATTTAACTATATTATATATATATATATGTATGTATAATTTAACTGGGAAATCTTCAGCTTCTTTGCCCCTCGCCCTTGCCTCTGCCTCACCTTTGGTCCTTTCACTTCCTGGGAAGGCATGTCCGTACCTGATATGCTAAAGTATCTTTCCCATCTATTAAGTCTCTGTTATATTTGATGGGTGATTCTTCTTTTTAGCAACCACACAATACATTTTTAAGGAAGATTTGGTGAGACATATAATTATGGAGGTAGTCTAATAAACTGAATAGAAATAGGATACAAGTATATGTCATTCTTAGAAGTCTCTTTCCTGCCTTAGCAGTGTTTAAAATTATGATGCATCATTTAAGTTCAAAAGAGTTTAGGGAAATTATATGAATAGAGAAAAAGTATAAGGTTCTGTCTGTCATATCAAATAGATATTTTTTTTTCAAACAGAAAAAATCCATTTTCGGTGCTTAATCCAAGCAGACATAAAGTTTAGGGAGAAAATGACTCATTTGGAGGGAAGCTACATCTTCAGTTCTTCAGAAGGACTACAGTTAAGCTGTTTTTACCTCTGTTTCAAAAAGTTAATTATGTGCTGACATCATTCATTTGTTCTACCAATATTTGATGAATGCCTCCTATGAAGTGCCAGGCTCCTAACCAGGGCCATAAAGAAGAGTTGTGGGTCCCGCCCTCCTGGAGGTAGTACATTCAAGTTTCCTAATTGTTCTCCCACTTTCTCAGTAAAAAAATAAATAGTTCATCTGTTGTTCTCTGACTGTATCAGCAGAGGGAATAGTATATATTTTATACTTTTCAAATGTTCATGAAAACAGGTTCAAGTTTAGTGTGAGGGAGGGAAGGTAAGCTAGACTGCAAAAGGATTGTAATGATTTTTTCTTCTCCTAGAGGACCACAGACAGAATTACCCTGTATTTTGGAGGACTGACATTATACAGATATGCTCGTGTTTGGTGGTAAATAGCAAACAACCTAGCATGCAAGTCACCGTAGTTTCTCTGATTCTACCTTTCACATGAAGTTTTTCTTACATGGCTTCCGCTATCCTAGGGGAAGTAGGAACTCTTGAAAGAGCTCATTTGAGGACCGTCTGTTCTGTGTGCCCTCCCACACCACTCTGCCTCTGGTGAGAAGGGTGGGTTGGCCCACAGAACATTTTACTCCTTGCCCTAGCCCAGGTCTTTAATTATTGCCACACCTCAGGTTGCTTGAGTGTATGTAGTCACCTGTTAAATGGGTTTAACATTTCATTTTGTTTGGTATATTTAGAGAACAAATTTTAAAGCCTTAAATTTTTTTACTGGACTATAACTGCTTTACAATGCTGTGTTTCTGCTGTATAACAATGTTAATCAGCCTTATGTGTGTGTGTGTGTGTATATATATCTCCCCTCCCTCCTGAGTCTCCCTCCCACCCCCACCATCTCACTCATCTAGGTCATCACAAAGCCCCTAGCTGCAGCTGGCTCTGCTATACAGCAGCTTCCCACTGGTTCTCTGTTTTACACAGGGGAGTGTATACAATATTTGTTTTTCTCTTTCTAGCTTACTTCACACTGTATAACAGGCTCTAGGTCCATCCACATCACTGCAGAGCAGTGGTATTATTGAGATAGTGTGCTTGCTGATAATATTTGCATTTTAAGATTTGAAAGTATTCCTTTCCTGTGTGGCTGGTTGACAGGGAATAAGAGATCAGATCAGGCTAAAAGCCAAAGTACTTCCGGAATACAGGCTAGGTTGAGTTTTATTAATTGAATTGAATTCAATCTCAATATTCATCATTCGTGGAAAATATTAGCTATTTTTAGTCATGTCCCTGTCGCTGCAAGGGCCTTGTGCAAACTCAGTAACTTCAGTTGTCTTTCACAAACAAAATGCACAAAATTACTTATCCTGAGCAAGCATCCAATGATTGTGATTATACCGCTGTTGTTTTTTTTCACACTGGGATCTTCTGATCTTTGATTCTCTTACTATTTTTAGCAACTCCACCTAAAAATCAAATACTACTCACATGTAATTTTCTAAAAGTAGCCATTTTATAGCTGTTATAAAAGTTCATTCTTCTTTTCACAATAGTGTTCCCTATTAAAATACCTGGCAGTTCTACCTGTTCTATGTGGCATCTTTAAGGGCTTTTGTCTGCATGAGATAACCAGCTGTAAAGGCTCCCAAACAAATTTCACATTTGGGTAATGAAAGCTCATGCTTCTGTTTAATTGCTGATTCTTACCTTGTCTTTTCCATGTGTGTTTATGTGTTTCAGGAAAAAAGTGCCAGTTCAAGTGTAAGACTTAAAACTAATAAAGAGATCCCAGGATTAGTTCATCAGCCCAGAGCAAAGTAAGTTCCAGTTCCTCTTTGCCTGTTTTGTTTTGAGAGATAAAAACGTTTTTAGAGTGAGCTCCATTTTGCCTGCTGGATAACCAAGACTTAAGAAAAGGCCTCAGTAATCAAGGCACATGATTTAGTCTAATGGAACATACTGGAGAGCCAAAGCAGACCCACACAGTATATGAAGGAGCTGACACTTCACGTCAGCTTCCCTTCACAATGACGGGAAGTATCTTCATGACCGTGGGGTAGTGAAGAACTTTGAATAAGTCACAAAGGATACAAATTGTAAGAAAAATGATTACTTTTTATGACTACAATAAAATTGAGAACTTCTACTTCTCAAAATATATTATAGGAGAGTAAAAGACCACAGAATGGTGGAATATATTTATAAAACATATAATTAGCAATAGTGGATTATTTACCAGCTGAGCTGCAAGGGAAGCCCAGGAATACTGGAGTGGGTTGTCATGCCCTCCTCCAGGAGATCTTCCCAACCCAGGGAGTGAACCCAGATCTCCTGCATTGCAGGCCAGTTCTTTACTGATTGAGCCACCAGGGAAGCCCAAGAATACTGGAGTGGGTAGCCTGTCCCTTCTCCAGCAGATCTTCCCGACCCAGAAATCAAACCAGGGTCTCCTGCATTGCAGATGGATTCTTTACCAGCTGAGCTATCAGGGAAGCCCAGTTAGATTTCCAGGATATATAAATTAACTATGTGAGTCAAGAAGTAAAAGATAGAACTTACAGAAAAATAGGCTAAAGATATAAACAACCACTGGCTGAAGAGGAAAATGAATAGCTGATGTGTCAGGAAAAACTCCCATGTCACACCACAAGACTGGCAAAAATACAGTAGTCTGTAGATAGAAAAAGTTTACCAGGTTGTTGGACAACCAGCACACTTAACTCCTGGTGGTGGGAATATAAGCTGGTACAGTTACTTTGGAAAACACTTTGCATTATCTAGTAAAATTGTCCTGGGCATACCTGGCTGCCTAGCAACTCCACTCTCAGGTGTATACCCTAGAGAAACTCTTATAGACATGTGCCAGTAGGCATATTTTGAAATGTCCATAGCAGCACTGTTTATATGAACTCTTAAAGTTCTTGAAAGGATGGGACTTCCCAGTGTCCCAGGGGTTAAGACAGCATTTCTACTGCGGCAGACACAGGTTTGATCCCTGGTGGAGGAATTAAGATCCCACATGCCATGCAGCACGGCCAAAAAAAAAAAAAAAAAAAAAACCTTTGAGATAAAACCCAAATGTCCATCAAACATAAAATGAATAAGAGAAATGTACTGTAGTCTTATGATGGAAACACTACACATCTGTGAAAATAAATGACCTATAGCTACATAGATCAAGATGGAGGGGTCTCATGAAATGTCAGACTGTGCCAGTAAAGTAAGTAGTAGTACCTGCTTATATACAGTTTCATGCATATAAAAATTCAAAAACAGCAGGACTAAGAAATACTTGTATATACATATATTAAACATATGGAAAAGACCCTGCTGCTGGGAGGGAGGAGGAGAAGGGGCCAACAGAGGATGAGATGGCTGGATGGCATCACTGACTCAATGGACGTGGGTCTGAGTTAACTCCGGGAGTAGGTGATGGACATGGAGGCCTGGCGTGCTGCAGTTCATGGAGTCCCAGAGAGTCGGGACACGACTGAGTGACTGAACTGAACTGAACTGATATACACATATTGCTCAGTCAGCTGACCCACTCATTCTAACGAGTGCCTCAGTTGGTAAAGAATTATCTGCCTGCAATGCGGGAGACCTAAGTTCAGTTGCTGGGCTGGGAATGTCCCCTGGAGGAGGGCGTGGCAACCCACTCCAGTATTCTTGCCTGGAGAATCTCCATGGACAGAGGAGCCTAGTGGGCCACAGTCCATGAGGTTGCAAAGAGTTGGACACGGTGAGCGATTAAGCACATATGATAAAACAATAAAGACAAACAAGGAAATGACAAGGCATTGAATTCAGGATAGTGCTTCTTTCTCCTGGATAGAAGACAATGGAACCAGAGGTTCTATCGCTTAATCCAAGTTATGGTTACATGCATGTTCCTTTAATTATTATTATTTTAAAATGTACAAATAGCATTATGTTTCCTTTTCCATGTGTTAAATATTTCACAATTAAAATGTTAGAGAATAATGAATAGTTTTCTATATTACTCTGAAGCTGAGTCTATCATTGGTGATAAAATGCACTTTCTGTGACTTTGAAACTGCTTGTCCTTTCTTCAAAAAGGCTATTATCCCAAAGGCTGCAAATCTCTTATGTGCTGTTCTGCCTAACTATGAACAAATTCCCTCAGGGTGCTGATCACATGAGTGAATCTGATACGGTCACTCCCACCCTCAATAAGTTTAATGAGGACATATATGTAAATAAACATCGTAAGTGGAAAGAGTTGTGTTCTCTGATTCTTCCTGGGAAGGTGAGACAAAAATAACATGACTTTAAGCTGGGTGACTGTAGAATTGCTGCAGCAATGGCCACTGTGAGATGGTGGTTAGGACTCTTCAGGGGGCGATCCATCAGCTCAGGGATTTAATTTCTTACTTCCAATGAAAACCGGACATTTTAAACTTCATTTATCATTTACAATGTCAGCCAATTTTTCTTCCCAATAATGGGAGAGCCAATTTTTTCACCCTCAGGTAAGTGTTATGCTATAATCACAACCTCCCTAATCAACTTCACTAGTAACCACTTTTATCTACACTAAGTTTTTCTGCCTCTGGGGACAACAGATATCTGAAGATATCTATTGAATCCTCTTTTCATCAAGCTGTTATATGTGTACTATTTTTAAATGCTTCTCTTATCTCTGAGTTCTAAAGAAAAGACTCTATTAAGGAGAACTAAGGAGAGTTTCTTTTCTCCTTTAGAGCAAATACTTATTTACTTAATTTTGACACACTGAAATTGCATGCTTTGCAGTCTGGCATGTGCTAAAGCTTCCAGTGAAGTTGATTAAATTGGCTCATGTGTTTACACTAAAATTATGAAGAGAATCCCGTTTTTCACACAGTATAATGCCCATGTGTGTGTGTGTGTGTGTTTTAAAATGAATCAGATCATTGGGTTTCCAGAATTCAGCTAAGAAATCTTTCTCAAGGTCTGAGAGAAAGATTTACTTTTCCTACATACTGACACATAGGATTCCAGAAATTATTATTTATTATGCAGCTGTATGGGCTTCCCTGGTGGCTCAGACAGTAAAGAATCCGCCTGCAATAAGGGAGACCTGTTCGATCCCTGGGTTGGGAAGATGCCCTGGAGGAAGGTATAGCAACCCACTCCAGTATTCTTGCCTAGCGATTCCTTGTGGACCACGGAGCCTGGTGGGCTACAGCATGGGGTCACAAAGAGCTGGACACAACTGAGCGACGAAGCACAGCACATGCAGTTGTATAAAATGAGTTTGTTTCCACCCTGAGTGGAGGGACAGTCCCATACCTGCTAACAGCACATTTATTAAGAATGAAGGCGAGCAGTGCTCACACCTCCGTTTGATGCACCACATAGAGTGCGTTCTTACTGCCTTTGCAGTCTCAGTCCAATAAACTAATGTCTTGGAACTTTAGTTTTCTCCAAACAGGACGTTTTTCTGAAACAGGACGTCTACCCTACTTGAATGATCATATCTGTTGTTGTTCAGTCATGTCCAACTCTCTGCAGCTCCATGGACTGCAGCATGCCAGGCTTCCTTGTCCTTCACCATCTCCCAGAGCTTGCTCAAACTCATGTCCATTGAACCAGTGTTGCCATCCAAACATCTTGTCCTCCATCATCCCCTTCTCCTTCCTGCCTTCAATCTTTCCCAGCATCAGAGTCTTTTCTAATGAGTCGGCTCTGCGCATCAGGTGGCCAAAGTATTGGAGCTTCAGCTTCAGCATCAGTCCTTCCAAAGAACACCCAGGACTGATCTCCTTTAGGATAGACTGGTTGGATCTCCTTGCAGTCCAAGGGACTCTCAAGAGTCTTCTCTAACACCACAGTTCAAACGCATCAATTCTTCGCTGTTCAGCCTTCTTTATGGTCCAACTCTCACATCCATACATGACTACTGGAAAGGATGCAAAAATTAGATTATATACATGAAAGTGCCTTAGAACTGTGAAAGTTGATGCTGGCATCAGATATGTTCGTTCTTTTTCTTTTATATCAGAGCTGATGTTATTTTAAATCTAGATTGTACACACAAGGGACACCTCCTTTACACCTTATTATCTGTCATGGGAGGCCTGAAGGGTTTCCAGGCACTCATTCCCCTCTCCGTGGCTCCTGCAGGGAATGTCAGGTAAGGTTGCCCACCACACCTAGACGAGACTGGAAGAGGCTCTTCCGGAGCCACTGCCCCCCACCCCCGCCCCCAGCCACTAAACCAGTAGGCCCTAATGTCAAGTGAGAGAAACTCTGGACCATGTGTCTCTTACCCCAGCATCCTGAACCACCTTGGAACACCCAAAACTCTTTGCCAGGTAGAAACTACTGTCATTAAGACCACATTGCCCCCAAGTCCTTCCCCTCCCATCCGTGATCTTCTCTGCTCTCCTTACCTTTCTTAGTTTTGCCCCCACCAACCACACCCATCTCGCTGAGGATACTGTTAAATAGCAAATAATAGGGAATCAGGGCAAGGGCTGCTCAGACATGCCTCCCCACTTACTCCACATTACAGTGGAATTTCAGTTCCAAAAAGGCACATTTGCTGTCACCAGTATCAAACATGTTTAGGGGCAAGGTCAAGTTCTTGGCTCGTCTGCAGCCAGCACACAGCCATACAGTCAGCTGAATGCCGTGCTCACACCTTTGTAAAAAAACATTTTAATATCATAATTAGGATATGTTTTTTAAAGACTCTTTTAAAAATATTTATTTATTTTATTTTTTGCTGCACTGGGTCTTAGTTGTGGCATGCAGGCTCTTCCTTGTGGAGCACAAACTTAAGTTGCCCCATGGCATATGGGATCTTAGTTCCCTGACCAGGGATCGAACCCACGTCCCCTGCATTGGGAGGCAGATTCTTAACTACTAGATTGCCAACAAAGTCCCAGGATATATTTTCTTGTTATACTTACACACAGCATTGAAATGTGCCATGTGCTGCTTACCTGTGCTTTTTGTTTTAATTATAGATATATATCCGAAGGGGGAAAATAAAAAAGGGCACACACCTCCCAGTAACACCAACATAAATAATATGTACACTGAAAAGAAATTCTGTTCCTTAAGTTATAGAAACTGATAGGCTATTATGAAACACATTTGTAGGATTACTCATGACATTTAGCCTTAGTATGACTTCAGAGCACTTCAGTGGAAAAGTCTGCAAAAAAATAAATGACTGCCCCAAAGTTTAGACTCTTGGCATTTTTCCCCTGAGGGAACTGGGAAACACTGAGAATATGCACTTAACTGCTCTTTGTTTTTCAGCATGCACATCTCTGAAAGCCAACAAGAATTCTTCAGAATGCTGGATGAAAAAATTGAAAAGGTAAGAAGTGAAGTAACTGCATATTTCAAGGGGAATGTTGCCTCGTGAGTTAAGAGTAACAACGTTCTGGTGTCTGTGATACAAAGCTGTTCTTGCAAGGGGGTGGTTAGAATTAACAGCAGTCACCCCACACATGCAACTCGGAAGGTGGCTGTGAGAAGGGTTAATGTATGACTGAGCTTCCCAGGATGCTGGGCTACCACTGATCTTTTCAATGAAGCAAGGAAACTCAGAGTGAGACTGGTGAGAGCCTTTGCCTAAAAAATGTTGCTAATCATTGTGTATTGTCCACCCCTGATCCCCTGCTCCGTTCTCAGGTTGCAGGCAAGGTGGTCCTTAGTGCTTACTACATGCCCAGTGCTTCTCTGACTTCTTTACAAACGTCACAGACATGTTGCAGTCAATACCTGCTTAAGGGAGTTGGCCATGAGACAAGTAACACGTGCATTTTACAGACAAAGAAACTGAGGCTTAGAATGCCTGAGTATAACTTAGCCAGGTTTGCAAAACTAATAGCAGTAGAGTTAGAATTCCAGCCCATGTCTGTCTGACTCCAAAGCAGAACCTCCAAGTCACTTCTCCATACGGGTGTGGATTTTATAATGACGGGAAGATTCAAAGTTGATCCATGTGGAAATTTAACCCATATTTACGCTCTCAGAGTGCCATATGCAAATAAATTGAATGAAGAGTAGAATATGGTAATCATTAAAGGTTTGCATGCTCACAGAATTTCAGTTTATCACTGCAGGGAGTGAATTTTAAATGCTAAAGTCATACATCTGAGAACTGTAATTTGAAAGCCTTATTCTAAAGAAGAGTTAAATTCTAAATTCAGAGCATATCTCAACTATGGTTAAGGCATCACAGACCAAGTTTACTTTTGAAATGTTTTCCATTTTAATTTTTATTTCTTTTTTATGGTTTGTAGTCCTTGAGTATTTCTTCATGAATTCCTAGGTTATGTATATATCAGTCAGTGGAAGAGAGTGAAGAAGGTCTTAAATTCATCTGTATTTCAGTAGCAGACTCCACTCTGAGGTAGACCCCTGCCCCAAAAGAATCATTATAAAATTTTCTAATGCACCATTAAAAGACCAGCATATATTACCAATGTAAAAAATAGAAATGGGTAATGAATTAAAATAATAATTTAATCTATACTGTTCATTGGCTGTGCTCACATACTCATGTGAGTATATATTTTTCTTTTTTACTTTTAGTGAAATTTTAGCTTATGCATGACGTTTTAGATTGAAAACATCATCTAAGAATAATTAGCGATTTTCACATATTGATTCAAAAGCTGACTAACTTGCCGATAACATCTTGTTTTCAGTAAAGAGAAACCTAAAAAGAAATATTTTGTTCCCACTCTAATGGTGAAGTTTTTTTTCTCTGTTTGGATTATTTCTCCTGCACTAACATTTTGGCAATAAAAATATATGCTTATTAGTTAGAGGTAATCTGCAAAACTTGAAACCTGAATTGTGAGTTATCTTTTTAAGCAACATTTACCAACCCTGACAAAGTGTTTAAAATGATCTAATCTCTTTCCAGTGTGTCTCCATAATTGAAATTCTACCTCTTGTTACTCAAAACTGAAATTCATTGTTCTCATCTGGAATTCGATTTCCTGTCTTACTTTGCATCTAAGGTGTAGACAGCCATGTGTTTAGTGCAACAAAAGTGAAGTTTATAACTTGGTCATTTGTTTGGTGTAACTTTCCTTGGACAAAGGAGCATATTTATATTCAGCATAAACAGTGTTCCCACTATATATTGAACACATTCATATTCAAAAAAGGAGCGGTTATATAATTTGTGATAATTGCCCAGTTACAGGATTCTAAGGGAGTTTTCCATCAACTCTGAGCCAAGCTTTCCTGTTTCTCCTCCCTTACCTAAAGTTCATCCTTCTGAATTTTGTGAATATGCTATTCTTTGTATCATCTAAACATTAAGCCTCCCTCAAATTAAAATTTTTCATCATAATGTATATGTTTGGCTTAATATAATCTTCACAGTAGTTTATATAACCAAAATTGGAAGTTGCATTCTTGTGAACTATTTTGCTGACTTTTTACCATTGCTGAATATTTCTTTGCTCCAACTAGCTTGTGGAGAACCATAAATGCAATTCAAAACTATTCTTTAGGTTTTATGTTGTTGCTGTTCAGTCGCTAAGTTGTATTCAATTCCTTGCGACCCCATGAATTTCCGCTTCCCTGTCCTTCACTATCTCCCAGCATTTGCTCAGACTCATGTCCATTGAGTCGGTGATGCCATCCAACCATCTCATCTTCTGTCACTCCCTTTTCCTTTTGCCTTGAATCTTTCCCAATATCAGGCTCTTTTCCAGTAAATCAGCTCATCTCATCAGATGGCCAAAGTATTGGAGCTTCAGCTGTAGCCATGGTCCTTCTAATAAATATTCAGGGTTGATTTCCTTTAGGATTGACTGGTTTGATCTCCTTGCAGTCCAAGGGACTCTAAAGAGTCTTCTCCAACACCACAGTTCAAAAGCATCAATTCTTCCACACTCAGTCTTCTTTATGGTACAACTCTCACATCCATACAGGACTACTGGAAAAACCATAGCTTTGACTAGATGGACCTTTGTCAGCAAAGTAATATCTCTGCTTCTTAATACATTATCTAGGTTTGCCATGGCTTTTCTTCCAAGGAGCAAGTGTGTTTTAATTTCAAGTGTGCGGTCACCATCTGCAGTGATTTTGGAGCCCAAGAAAATAAAACTTGTCATTGCTTCCACTTTTTCCAAATTTATTTGCCCAGAAGTGATGGGACCAGATGCCATGATCTTAGTTTTTTGAATATTGACTTTCTGGCCGGCTTTTTCACTAGCCTCTTTCACCCTCATCAAGATGCTCTTCAGTTCCTCTTCACTTTCTGCCATTAGAGTGGTGTCATCCTCATATCTGAAGTTGTTGATATTTCTCCCAGCAATCTTGATTGCAGCTTGTGATTCATCCAGCCCAGCATTTCACATGATGTGTTCTGCATAGAAGTTAAATAAACAGGATGACAATATACCACCTTGAGGTACTCCTTTCCCAGTTTTGAACCAGTCAGTTGTTCCATGTCCAGTTCTAACTGTTGCTTCTTGACACACATACCAGGAGACGGGTAACGTGGTCTAGTATTCCCATCACTTTAAGAATTTTCCACAATTTGTTGTGATCTACATAGTCAAAGATTTTAGTGTAGTCAATGAAGCAGAAATAAATGTTTTTCTGGAATTCCCTTGCTTTCTCTGTGATCCAATGAATGTTGGCAATTTGATCTTCAGTTCCTCTGCCTTTTCTAAATCCAGCTTGTACATCTGGGAGTTCTCAGTTCACATACTATTGAAGGCTAGCTTGAAGGATTTTGAGCATAACCTTACTAGCATGGGAAATGAGTGCAATTATCCAGTAGTTTGAACATCCTTTGTCGTTGCCCTTCTTTGAGATTGGAATGAAAACTGACCTTTTCCAATCCTGTGGTCCCTGCTGAGTTTTCCAAATTTGCTGACTTATTGAGTGCAGCACTTTAGCTGCATCATCTTTTAGGATTTTAAATAGTTCAGCTGGAATTCCATCATCTCCACTAGCACTACCTTTGTTTGTTTTATAGGGTTGACTTAAAAAATTAAACTCATGCTGCAAATTGTAGTCATTCTGAAAGGGCTTGATTTTTGAGATTTAATTTTTCTCTGGATTCCTTTTTTCTTCCTTAAATTGTTAACAAGCAAAGCTGAGTGAATCTGTAGTGATTTAAACCTGCCCTTCCTTGATTCATCCTTTGTATTTATTGAATGTCTCCAGGGCATGATGCCTTTCAGCTCTCCTCTCCAAACCAAAAGAAATCTTTGCTCTGTCTCCTCAAGTTATATGCAGAAGTACCACTGATATAAGGAAACAAAGATGATATTTATTGTGAAATTTAGTATGAATGACTGTACTTCCCGAGTGGCATAGTGGTAAAGAATCCACCTGCCATTGCAGGAGACGCAAGAGACATGGATCAGGCAGATCCCCTGGAAGAGGAAATGGCAACCCACTCCAGTATTCTTGCCTAGAAAATCCCATGGAGGAGGACCCTGGCAGGCTACATGGGATCGCAAAGAATCGGACACAACTGAACGCGCAAGCCTGCGCGCGCACGCGCGCGCACACACACACACACACACACTCCTTCAGAAAGAATCATGGTGCCGAGCTGCAGTTTACTTTTGCACCACAACTGGGCAAGCAGTGTTGTAAGAAGTTATCGGTGGCAAAGAAAAGCAAGTAGCAAAAATGAATTAATTATTTGGCACTTATGAGTACCAGGCATTATGCGATGACTCAGGATAGAAAAACAGGAAATGGGGGATACAAAATAAGTAGGAAACAGTCCCTTGCCTTGAGGAGCTCAGTTCTAAAAGCAAACGTCTTTGAAAAGGTAGTTATTTTAAGCATGGAGGAGTCCTTCATCCAGCACCCCACCTCCATTATCACCGTGAGTCAGGTGCTCCTTTATTGAATGCAAACGTTTCAGGAGTCAAGTGCGAAAACTTGAGGTCTGTGAACCAGGCAGTTGGGACATCTTTGGCCACTTGAAACCATTTCACTCTGCTGGCACGAGGAAAGCAAAGGCACTGTGCTGCATCTGAAGATGACCATGGGAGAGATTTTATCAGGAGAACAATGAGAGTTCACTGGAGCATTATAACCTCTGGTCTACATTTCCTTTTCCTTTTGGAAAGTAAAAATCCTGTGTGTGACGATCTGTAGTTGTGCCTGACAATTCTCAGACTCCTAAATCTTATGTAAAGTGATGACATTTGCCTAGTATTGCATCTTAAAGAAAATGATGGTTCACTGCAGAGGAAGATAATGATTTAAAACTAGTCTTTCAGTATAATCATAGGAGAAAGAAGAGATCTAGGTTATTAAAACGTGGCCCTGTGGAGGAGTTTTTGAATAGGATACCAAAGACAGATCACATCAGATTTTAATATACACTTTCTAAAATACATTTAAATTTACTTGTAAGAAGAAGAAAAAGTAAATACATTTTTTAAAGTATCTGCCTTAAGAGTATCTTTTCCAGGCAAACACAGGGATTTATATTTTGCTTTAGGAAGATTTAAGAACAGTAGCCAACGACTGGGAAATCTTTTGCCTTCTGAAAGAGAACTCTGAGTATTAAACAAAGAATGTCTCCTCAGTACAGAGCTATCTGCATCTCGCTAGTTTTCCTCATGCAAGGCATCTTAAGCGCTGCATCGTGGGCTTCTTTTGGGAATTTTGTTAAAGTTTTAAAAACACTCCCTATAAAGAGGCACATGCTATCATATACACAACATTCCCAAGTACAGCTTTAGAGTTTATATCTCTCGGGAGCCTGTCTTGGGTCCCCAGGCAAAGAACCTGTGCATTTCACTGGTGTGCTTTGCTCAGATCCAGGGCCCGATGACACCCGTAAGCACCCATAAGTCTGATCAGCATCTCACCTTATTCATGTGTATCTCTGACTTAAAAGAAAATTAGGAAACCAAGCACAGATTAACTCCAACACAACCCTGTCTGCTTCCTTTCTCATCTCCCTTCTCCTCTTTGAAAATAGCTCACAGTACTTCACCACCCCCGCCCAGGCGTGAGCCATCCGTGTGCCACTGTACTTCACGTATTCCTGTACAATTTTAAGACTCTGCCTCTGTTGACCAGAATTATTCAATGTGACATTTTGAGGAAATGTCTGAGAAAGAGCAGCGTGTGGATTTTAAATCAGCTGATTTTTAAAGATGCTTATCTGTAGACCTCTACATTTATTGCAGAATCATTTATACTCAGAAAATGTTTGGGTTCCTGAAATGGCCTGAGTTCCTTGGCCCCAGAACGAGTTGGTAAGAAAGATCATGATAAGTCTACATTTCTAAATTTATTTCAAGGGCTCCTTTTCTTAATATCATGTCAGAACTCCATTATGAATCAGTGTGTCGCAGATCAAAAGGTGTTTGCTTTCCATCTGGTGAAGAGACTGACTTGTGTGTAATTATGAACTGTGATTTTGGGTTCTGTGTATAAACTCTTCCTGTCGTAGAGAGTTTAACCTCAGAGCTGCTATAGATCGAAGATAATGCCTGACACCTGCAGGTGATGATCGGTTTTACTTTCAGCTGGTGCATTTAAAGGTTTCCTCAGTGCCCACCAGTGATGAGAAACATGGGACTGTTTTATCAAATCCTGAACAATGTCACCCAGCCTTGCCCATGTGTACAGATGAAGTCATAGCTTTTCCCTCCCACCCAGCTTGCCAATTTTTGTAACAACTCGGACCTTCAGCACTGGCGAAGAGATGCTCTTGGCGGCCTGAGTATTTTGGAAGTGGGCTGGGCTGTCGATATCGTTGCATTAAACAGTTCCTTGCTCCACAGGAAACACAACAGGGCCCTGCTTTTGCTAATAACCAAACCATTCCTATATCTCCTTTCCCTTCATCCCCCGCCTCGCCTACTCTCTGCCCTGTATGCATCTTGCCTCACTCATCGGCCAAATTAAAGCTGTAACTACAACAGTAGGGGCGTGATTCAGCCCTGTTGTGTTTCTCTCCCTACTGCATAGCCTTACGCAGGTGACTTCTTACTTGAATTCAGGTTGAAATGTGCCACGTACGTGCCTGCGTGCTGCCACTTCAGTCGTGTCTGACTCTTTGTGACCCCTATAGCCTGCCAGGCTCCTCTGTCCATGGGATTCTCCAGGCAAGAGTTCTCGAGTGAGTTGCCATTTCCTCCTCCAGGGGATCTTCCCCACCCAGGGATCGAACCTGCAACTCTTACGTCTCCGGCATTGGCAGCGGGCTCTTTAACACTCGTGCCACCCGCTTAGTCACGATGGTAACACAGCGCAGGAACCACTGGTGATGTGTATGCACACCGTGGGCTTTGAGGACCCCCGCGTTCCCCAGCATCCCAGGTAGCTACTAGTCATGGGGGACATGGCCAAGGAAAATAAAGCGGGCGGCAAGCCTAGAAGAAATACGGCACAACCAGTCTCCGCTCCCTTTCTTTTTTTCTGGAGGGCTTGATTTTCAGAGAATTCTCGAGGTTCCACCAGCCTGGCACCTGAGGGAGTAGCAAAGGAGAGAAGAGTGCAGGTTCCAGAACAAGGGAGTACAAGAATGCAGACAAAACCCATGCCTTTTTTATTAATGCAGTGAGGCTGTCGGTGCTCTGAACTCAGCTGCAACGTGGGGCACAGCTGGTGAATGGTGCCATTTTGCTGGACGTGCAAGGGAAGACCGCCCGAGAAGCCACTCAGCAGGGAGACAGTGACGCAGGCTTGAGTCACTTTCTTGCCTTGTTCCCTTTTGGCTTCTCCTTCCCATCCTCCTCCTCGGCTGTCTGCTTCCCTTCGTCCCCATGGCTTTTCCACTCTTCGCCTTTAGCAGCCGGGGGACATTGCTTTAGCCGTGCAGAGAACACTCGGGGACAGAGAGAGGAGAGTGCCAACTGCTGATGTTTTATTTAAGAATCTCGAAAAGGACTCGAAGCATTACATAGATGGTACCCTGAGGATGAACACTGGACCTCATTCGTGTTTGTTTCCCTCAAACCTAGCAGAAGGCCTAGCAGAAGGTTAGAACGTGTTCTCCCCAGCCGTGGGCCCAGGACGCCCACTCCTCACTGCGCTCTGGGCCTTCTCTCCCTCGCATCTGGCTCATTCACTGCCCTGTGCCTTTTGCGGGCAGGGACCTCCCATCCGTAGCTGCAGTCCTCTTCGTACGCCTTTCCTCACCCCTCTGTGTAGGGAGGAAGGGAAGGAACCAGCTTGTCACACTCCCCTGTCTCTGGTTGGCTAGCCCATGGAGCAGGGAGAGGGTCAAACCCAACATTCTCCACTCTCTCCATCTGTGGGTGGGCCAGTCACCATCCATTAGGCCTCGGTGGGGATGGGAGGTAGGCGAGGGGATAAGGAGAGGTTGCTGGGTTCTCTAATCCAGCAAGAACTCTGATTCTTATTGACCAACTGCTCTCAGTTAAAAACTGTAAGGAAAGGAGGTGTGTGCTTAGCTCCCCAAACCTCTGCTGCTGCTGCTGCTGCTGCTGCTGCTACTAAGTCACTTCAGTCATGTCCAACTCTGTGTGACCCCATAGACGGCAGCCCACCATGCTTCCCCATCCCTTGGATTCTCNATCTTCCCCACCCAGGGATCGAACCTGCAACTCTTACGTCTCCGGCATTGGCAGCGGGCTCTTTAACACTCGTGCCACCCGCTTAGTCACGATGGTAACACAGCGCAGGAACCACTGGTGATGTGTATGCACACCGTGGGCTTTGAGGACCCCCGCGTTCCCCAGCATCCCAGGTAGCTACTAGTCATGGGGGACATGGCCAAGGAAAATAAAGCGGGCGGCAAGCCTAGAAGAAATACGGCACAACCAGTCTCCGCTCCCTTTCTTTTTTTCTGGAGGGCTTGATTTTCAGAGAATTCTCGAGGTTCCACCAGCCTGGCACCTGAGGGAGTAGCAAAGGAGAGAAGAGTGCAGGTTCCAGAACAAGGGAGTACAAGAATGCAGACAAAACCCATGCCTTTTTTATTAATGCAGTGAGGCTGTCGGTGCTCTGAACTCAGCTGCAACGTGGGGCACAGCTGGTGAATGGTGCCATTTTGCTGGACGTGCAAGGGAAGACCGCCCGAGAAGCCACTCAGCAGGGAGACAGTGACGCAGGCTTGAGTCACTTTCTTGCCTTGTTCCCTTTTGGCTTCTCCTTCCCATCCTCCTCCTCGGCTGTCTGCTTCCCTTCGTCCCCATGGCTTTTCCACTCTTCGCCTTTAGCAGCCGGGGGACATTGCTTTAGCCGTGCAGAGAACACTCGGGGACAGAGAGAGGAGAGTGCCAACTGCTGATGTTTTATTTAAGAATCTCGAAAAGGACTCGAAGCATTACATAGATGGTACCCTGAGGATGAACACTGGACCTCATTCGTGTTTGTTTCCCTCAAACCTAGCAGAAGGCCTAGCAGAAGGTTAGAACGTGTTCTCCCCAGCCGTGGGCCCAGGACGCCCACTCCTCACTGCGCTCTGGGCCTTCTCTCCCTCGCATCTGGCTCATTCACTGCCCTGTGCCTTTTGCGGGCAGGGACCTCCCATCCGTAGCTGCAGTCCTCTTCGTACGCCTTTCCTCACCCCTCTGTGTAGGGAGGAAGGGAAGGAACCAGCTTGTCACACTCCCCTGTCTCTGGTTGGCTAGCCCATGGAGCAGGGAGAGGGTCAAACCCAACATTCTCCACTCTCTCCATCTGTGGGTGGGCCAGTCACCATCCATTAGGCCTCGGTGGGGATGGGAGGTAGGCGAGGGGATAAGGAGAGGTTGCTGGGTTCTCTAATCCAGCAAGAACTCTGATTCTTATTGACCAACTGCTCTCAGTTAAAAACTGTAAGGAAAGGAGGTGTGTGCTTAGCTCCCCAAACCTCTGCTGCTGCTGCTGCTGCTGCTGCTGCTACTAAGTCACTTCAGTCATGTCCAACTCTGTGTGACCCCATAGACGGCAGCCCACCATGCTTCCCCATCCCTTGGATTCTCCAGGCAAGAACACTGGAGTCGGTTGCCATTTCCTTCTCCAGTGCATAACAGTGAAAAATGAAAGTGAAGTCGCTCAGTCGTGTCTGACTCTTTGCGACCCCATGGACTGCCGCCCACCATGCTCCTCCGTCCATGGGATTCTCCAGGCAAGAGTACTGGAGTGGGTTGCCATTGCCTTCTCCATCCCAAACCTCTAGCCATGCTCAAAACAAATTCTAGGGTATGAGCAGTTTTTTCAGAACAAAGAGCTCTAAAATTTGTCTGGAAGGCACATCTTCTTCAAGAGATATATCGGGACCCAATGGCTAAGGCTCTGCTCCCAGTGCAAGGAGGTTCTATCCCTGGTCAGGAACTAGATTCCTCATGCCATGCCACAACTACAACAGAGATAGAAGACCCCATGCACTGCAGCTAAGACCGGGTCAAATAAATAAAATAAAATTTAAGGCATATGGGTTGAAATCCCAGACTTGCTAAAGCCATTGTCCCGAAGGAAGTGAGTCTTAAAGGAGATGTATGAGGCTTCGTGTCCTACAGGAAGTGAATCCTAGGGGGAACCCATGAGGCTCCAGTCCACCAAGTACATTCTCCTGGCGAGGGGTAAGGGGGTGGTATTGAAATCTTAACTCTTAATACCTGCTGCTGCTGCTAAGTCACATCAGCCATGTCTGACTCTGTGCGACCCCTTAGACAGCAGCCTACCAGGCTCCCATCCCTGGGATTCTCTAGGCAAGAATACTGAGAATAAACTAATTGAAGACATCTCTTTGAATTAAATCCATCAAGTGACCTGGAAATCTTCTGCAAAAATACCATAAATTTTTATAGTGTTTCATTTTATCATTGTGAAGAATCAGGTATAACTGGGGAAGTTGTTATAATATTAAGTGAAAAAAAATTTAAATTGTGTCTTATCATAGGACTGAAACTATATAAAAATGGCACACATATGGTCAGAGATTTAAGTGAAACTTTGAAAGTGTTCTGATTTATTAGGAAGATAGCTTTCCAAGAAAATTTTTAAATTTAATTTCAATTTTGATTGATGGTTTTCTTCTAAAACAAGAACAATTTTATAAAATGGCCTTTCGGAGAAGTCTGGCCCCATCTGGAGAGAAATCTTTCTTAAAATGAAAATCACATCTGCTGTTTGAGCTCTTAGGAAGAGGGCCTCTGAGCCCACTGATGATAATTGTATTTTCTGTGACATGAGTGGGCAGAAGACAGCCTATGGGCCAAATCTAGCCCACCAGACAAGCATGGCTTTTATGTGTTTAAATGGTTGAGGGGAACAAAATGCAGAATAATGTGAAACGTTATGTGAAGTTCTGACTTCAATGTCTACAAATAAAGTTTTATTGGGACACAGCCATGCTGTCTCTTTTACTTTTCTCTTCTTTTGCATCTATGGCTGCCTTCATGCTTACAGGCGCAGTAGAGTTGCATCAGAGACCCTTTGGAATGCAAAGCCCAGAATATTTACTGTTTGGCCCTTCACAGAGAAAGTCTCCAATCGCTGGCTTAAGACATGGCCCAGGGACATGGCATCCCGAGTCCTTTGCCCTTCTTTTCTCTGTCCTCAGTCTTGCTCACCTCCTCATGGGGAAGAGAACATCACTGAAGTCACCTGAGTGCCAGCATCCAACAAAACTTGAGAAGTAGGTCCCTGACAGTTTCTAAAATATCCTCCTTTTTGCCAGTAGAATGAAGATCTGGGTTTAAGAAACACTTCGTGTCTGCTTCCTCTGTCACTCTGCTGCTGCTGCTGCTAAGTCGCTTCAGTCGTGTCCGACTCTGTGCGACCCCATAGACGGCAGCCCACCAGCCTCCCCCGTCCCTGGGATTCTCCAGGCAAGAACACTGGAGTGGGTTGCCATTGCCTTCTCCAATGCATGAAAGTGAGAAGTCAAAGTGAAGTCGCTCAGTCGTGTCCGACTCTTCGCGACCCCGTGGACTGCAGCCCACCAGGCTCCTCCACCCATGGGATTTTCCAGGCAAGAGTACTGCAGTGGGGTGCCATTGCCTTCTCAGTCGCTCAGTCGTGTCCAACTCTTTGTGACTCCGTGGACTGTAACCCACCAGGCTCCTCTGATCTTAGGATTTCCCAGACAGGAATAGTGGAGTGGGTTGCCATTTCAAGGGATCTTTCTGACCCAGGGATCAAACTCGAGTCTCCTGAGTCTTCTGCATTGGCAGGTGGATTCTTTATCACTGAGCCTCTTGGGAAGCCCAGTAAATACTTCATGGGGGTTTTAAAGCTGTTTAGTTAATACATTCTCTCTTGGAAATGAAAAGGTCAGTCTACTAGGATTCTTGTCACTGTGCTTGTTATCATGGTAATCATTCCTATATGTGGTCAAAGAAGCAGTCAGAGGCTGTCATACTCCTCCCATTCATTACTAACGAGATCTTTTTCCAACTGAAATAATAACGCGTGAGTCTAATTAGAATAAAGCTCATTAGAAACAGGCATGGCCATTAATGCCTCGACTGATTTTTCTAATGAAATAAGCCAGGGGAGGAGACTTGAACAGCGCAGCTAATCATGTCTGCTTTTCTTCGGCATTACCTCAAAACTTGTTATAAACTGCTGTTGGGCTGTAAACGAAAATGCTGCTGAAACACTCCCTGGTTGAAGAGGCTCTGACACTTGCAGCCCCAAGGAAGAGGTAGGGGGTTGGGGGTGGGGGGCATCTGCTCCTGGCCCACAGCCCTACAGGAGGAGGAGTGAACAGCAGCCCCTCGGGGTGTCCCGCGTTTCACTTTTCCACCCTTTTCCCATCTCCTCCGCATCATCTTTGTTCTGGATTCTGGCTGGTAGTTCACAGATGCTCAAGCTGTGCAATGCAGCTTTCATGGCCCTGTATTCTTGGTTCAAGGACAGAGCTTAAATGTCAAGATTCCCACAGAAACTTAGATTCAAAGTTGCTGCTAGATAGTGATACATGGGAAAATGTTGGTGGGAAACAGTATTTGATGGACAAAGAATCAGGATGGCCCATTAAATTCTGCACCACAATACAACTGGGGCAATTGTGTTTCATTAATCAAGACATTCTTTAGTGCCCATAAAGCTAGACCATCCCCCAGTGCGGGGTAGAAGGCTTCCAAAGAAGGATGACTGAGTCAAGGAACAGAAACTCAGTACGCCCACTATTAGGAAGAGAGAGGAGGAAGATGAATCATGTAAAGGAAGCAGGCAGGAGGTAAGAGAGTTAACATAATGCACAGCCGGAAACCTACAAAGGTTCCCAAAGTCCTTCAGAGAGGTATGGAGAGGAGGAGGGGGAATTCTTCATTTGTCAGGTAGCCGGCTTTATGATGAGCTCAGCAATGCACGTGGTGTGCTATGCCAAGTGGCTACAATCATGTCCAGCTCTTTGCAACCCCATGGGTTGTAGCCCGCCAGGCTCCTCTGTCCATGGGATTCTCCAGGCAAGAATACTGGAATGGGTTGCCATGCCCTCCTCCAGAGGATCTTCCACATCCAAGAATCAAGCCAGGGTCTCCCTCTCTGCAGGCGGATTCTCTACCATAGGAGCTACCAGGGAACCCCTAACAACGCATGCTTCCATACAAAAATGAGCCTTGTTAAAGCAGACTTCTCTGAACTGCACAAGGATTCCGTTAACTGTTCAAAACGACAAAGACGAGAGTGCAGTTCTCCTAGGTTCCCGTGCTCTGCTGCTCTCCCCAAGCACCGCTTCCCAGTGAAGTCTGTTACTTTATCAGCAAGATAAAAAACAAAGATGACTAAGGGACATGCTCTGTTCTGCACCCTGTAGTAAGGGAAACAAACATTTGGGCTACAATTACTATAAGGCATGGTGGTGGGATGGAAGGACCACCGAGAGGGGAAAAGACCAAGTCTCCCTGGAGCTCTTACTTGATGATGTTGGAGCATGATCGTAAGACTAAGTAGCTGCTAAGTGAAGGCGGGGGCTTCGCTCTCATACTCCCTCCTCCTCAGCCTTCTCTTGCTGTGCTGTGCTTAGTTGCTCAGTCGTGTCGACTCTGCGACCACATGGACTGTAGCCCATCAGGCTTCTTTGTCCATGGGGATTCTCCAGGCAAGCATACTGGAGTGGGTCCCCCCTCCTCCAGGGGACCTTCCCGACCTAGGGATCGAACCCAGGTCTCCCGAACTGCAGGCAGAATGTTTACCATCCGAGCCGCCAGGGAAGCCCTTTGAGTTTTAGTAAATTTACGAAATTATGTTACCATCGGTACAACTCAGTTTTAGAACATTTCCATCACATCCGTAAGATCCCTCCTGCCTGCTTACAGCCAGCCCCTTTCCTACCTCCAGCCCCAGGGAGCCACTCTGTATATTTATTTTAAAAATGTATCTAGGTTTTATCATTGGCATTAATTAACAATAGCAATGATTGCTGTAATAAGGATACGAACAACCCTATGACTCATAATACATATTACAAACTACTTTCCAAAGCAGCCATACCATTTTACAAGGCTGTACAGCTGCATTTCATTGTGCGCTCTCAAGAATTTTTAAATAGTATCTAATTGTTTTCCTTTGTATTTTTTGGTGACAGAAACAGACCATTCTTTTATTTGTGTGTTTACGGACTTAATTTGTTCTGAATGGATTTCCGCTTTGTGCCCTTCCCTTACTGAGATCCTCTTAGGTTACCTTTTTATTGGTATGAGCTTCTCATATGAATTGTCATTTACATATTGTATGCTGCCGGTGTTTTCCCCACTGAGGTTTGCCTTTTTATTTTATTCTTTTTTTGATATATGCAAAGGTTCGTTTTACATGATCAAATATGTCCATCTTTTTGTTTTTCTTTGTGATCTTTGTCCATGCCTTTGAGGCTGAGAGTTATTTCCCTCTCAAGAGCTTTGACAGAAGTTCAGTTTCATGTTCTGTTTCGTCTTGTGAAGAATTAACACATTGTTTCTCTTGGAATCTGTCACTTCTGGTGACCTCCTTTGTCAAATACTTAATTCTTACCTTTTTGAGGCTGTGTTACTGGGCTATCTGATTCTGTGCCAGTGGTTTTTTTGACAGGTGCACTAAGAGAAAGAGAAAACTGGCACATATGCAAGACAGGGAGACCTGGGAGGAAACCTTGTTACTCACTGGTAACGGACCAGGGGATGCTATCGGTCTGGGAGGACCCAGCCTCCCGTTGCTAAGGCCCCGAGTCTGCCATCCTGTGGGAGTTACAGGGAGGCAGTGTTTGGGCTCAGCTCTTGAACACTTTCATGGCAGCTTGGGAAAGTATCTGACATATTCCAGTGAAAAAGAGGAGGCTCCCTGCCCATAATGTGGTCATTGGAGGTCTGTTCCATGTTAGGTGCGAGGTCAGAAAGGAAGACCTCCAGGTCCACTTCCAACTCCAGGATCTCAGATATATCCAGATAACATTCTTGCTTTCATTTATTCAACAAGTATTTATTGAGCATCTAATAGGTCACTGGCGCTCGTCTAAGCCCTGAGGATGCAGCAGTGCAGAAAACAGTTTCTGCCACTGGATACTTCTATTCAAGGGGAAGACCGTCAGTAAAGAAACAAAGTCATTTATTCCTAACGTCAGGTAAAGATAGGTAATATAAGTAAAACTGAAGCAGAGTAAGAAGAGCTGCTTTATGTTACAAGCTCAGTGAAGACAATGAGGTGACATTTAAACAGAGGTCTAAACAAAGCAGGGGCTTCTCTGATATCTCAGTTGGTAAAGAATCTGCTTGCAATGCAGGAGACCCCAATTCGATTCCTGGGTCAGGAAGATCCACTGGAGAAGGGATAGGCTACCCACTCCAGTATTCTTGGGCTTCCTTGATGGCTCAGCTAGTAAAGAATCTGCCTGCAATGTGGGAGATCTGGGTTTGATCCCTGGGTTGGGAAGATCCCCTGGAGAAGGGAAGGGCTACCCACTCCAGTATTCTGGCCTGGAGAATTCCATGGACTGTATAGTCCATGAGGTCGCAAAGAGTTGGACACCACCGAGCAACTTTCACTAAACAAAGCAAAATAATGGATGGAGTGAGGTCTGAGGGCAGGAAGAGCCAGCTAGAAAGGAAAAGGAAGGAATAACACCCAGGCCCTGAGGCGCCACTTGTGTGAGGCCCTGAATGCAGAGAAGCGATCCAGCGGCGAGCCCAGTTTCTCACATAGTCAGTTTCTTAACAGTTGGATCTGCTGATCTCATGTTTCAGTATCATCATAAGAGCTGTAATTTATTAATTCTCATGTGCCAAGCTTTGCTGATCACCCATGTGTAATGACTGCTAAGTCTCACCAGCACTGCAAGCTAGGTGCTCCTGTGCCCGTTTTACAGATGGGAAAACCAGCTCACTGCTTCCTCTTGGGAACGTTCATCTTGGCCCAGACTGCCCCACTAGGAAATACTCAGTTCACAGCTGTCTGTTACATGTTCAGTGTGTACAGATTAGGCCAAAAGCACACACGTCTATAGAGAAGTACCAGAGACTTCTGGGATAAACTCACACTGGAAACTTGACAGCCAGCCCTAGCCTATTTGCCTACTTAACTTGAGGAGAAAAAGTACAGTAGGCACTTAGGAGGAATAATTCCTTTATTTGAAGTCAATCTCTGAGCTGGTCCTCTTTAAACCAGCAGAATATAACATCATAACAATGCCCTTTCCTTCACTACACTGTAATATTGCTAATTGAAAGCCTAGTCCTTTCAACACGTAGAAAATCCTTATCCTAGAACCTTAGAAATGTAGGAGCTGACATAAACTTCCAGTTTCCAAGAGAATCATGCAGACCATTGAAGAGGACATGGAAAATACACAGCATAAGGGTGTCGTCAGGGAAAATGTTAGTTGCTCAGTCGTGTCTGACTCTTTGCAACCCTGTGGACTGTAGCCCACCAGGCTCCTCTGCCCGTGGAATTCTGCAGGCAAGAATACTGGAGTGGGTAGCCATGCCCTTCTGCACAGGATCCTCCCGACCCAGGAATCGAACCTGGGTCTCCTGCACTGAAGGCAGACTCTTTACCCTCTGAGCCATGGTAGGCAAAACCTCCTTAGGATTTTTTTGAATCTGCACCACATGCCCCTCTGCTTTTTCAAACAACCCCTCCTTGTCAGCATCATCGTGAGCTTCCATTCTTCACGCTGTGGGGGCCTCGTGGGGCC
This sequence comes from Neotragus moschatus, assembly GCA_006410615.1. Lineage (NCBI taxonomy): Eukaryota > Metazoa > Chordata > Mammalia > Artiodactyla > Bovidae > Neotragus > Neotragus moschatus. The sequence goes on from SJYA01002243.1 coordinate 331,061, forward strand.
CTGGCTCTGTAGCTTTCAGTGTATCCTTTGCACAAGGGCAGAATTGTGTCTACCAGCCCCTAATTCTGGCTGCATAAAGCGTCTCTACAAAGACTTCCATTTTGTCGTCGCTTTGAGGGAAAAGGGCCTGCTTTGGGCTGCGAGAATTGCTGTGTAGCTCCCACACCCGGCTCACTCCTGCTTCCTGTCTTCGATGGCTGCAGGTTTTAAGGTTCTCTTTTTAGCACAGTTCTTTAAAACTTTAAGTGAGATGTGAAGTCATGTTATAGTAACAAGCTTCCTATCTTGCCCGGTAGAGCCGGTGTGTGGGGTCCCATGTGATGCTGAGATGGGGCTGCCTCTGTAAGTTTTCTCCGGTTCCCCTTAAAATGACACTTGGCCATATGGGAGCGCTTTCTCTCTATGTTTTTGATGTCCAAGTTTTCTATTCATAAAATAATTGGTTCTCGGAACTGCTGACAGGTGAAAATAACAAAAATAAAACTGATTTGAATTTAATTGAGTCATCCGCTCACTACAGTCATTAACAAAAGAGGCAAGGATTAGCCCTGTGTTCTGGGCTTCGCTGAGATTTCCCCACAAGTAACAGCGCGCAGGACTCCTACCTACTTTGCAGGGTTGCTGTGAATCACCAATGAAATAGTGTCTGCAAAGCAGCTGATGCCATTTTCTTTCTCCTTCTCATAGTCAGAGGAGCAAATGCCAGGAAAATGAAAGTTGCTGCTCGGAGTTGACACAGAGGGTTTACAGAGATTTGTCCCTCAAAAGGGGGCACGTTCTTTTTTGCATAGAATGATAGATTCTTTAAATTCTAAAATGCTTTACAATTTTCACAATTTCACATACATGATTTCATGTAATCTCATAATAATCCTTTTTTCCCTGTACCCCTTAAAAGAGGGCACTTTCTTATGGTAGCAGTAATCTTGGAGGGTCTGAAACACTCCCTCTGCATAACCCTGTAACTCATTTACAGAGCTGGAGACTGCTTTATCATTGAGTACAGTAGTTCGTGCGTGTGTGTGTCTGTCTGTCTGTCTGTCATTGCATCCAAGTCCTTCCTTGTGGATGAGGTGCCCTCTGAACCCCACATTGGCCAGCTGGGCCTTTGCTCTGATTGAGGCTTCGTAAGAAGAGAACAGACCTAGGTGTAAGCCATAGAAGCTTTATTGGAGCGCATGGAGTTCTGGTCCATCTGGAGTGCAAAGCTGAGGGGGGAGGAAGGGTTCCCTGACACCTGGAAGATTACCATTTGTGATGACAGTTCACACCCCCCATCAGCCACAGGGAAGGTGGTCCCTAATCTCCTGCCATGGCCTGAACAAACACAGGGTTCAGCAGCAACAGTAGTAATAACAGAAGCAGCTGATAGTTAATGACCACCTGCTCGATACTATATTTTTCCCCTTTCATCCTGATCACAACCCAGTGAGACAGACCATGATTATCCCCAGGGTGTCGAGGTCCAGAGATGTGCCCAGTGTCACATAACAGTGTGCATGTCCACGTACACGTGGGGAGAGTCATCTTTCCTTCCTTCATAAAACCTCCATGGAAACTCCGCGAGTAAACGTTCCCCTCCACCCACCCAGCACCCACCCACAGGTCTGCTCTCTGCGCCCAGTGAGTTGTTCTTGATAGCTGTGGGTGTGTCCCATTTCCCACAGTGGAGAATAAACCCCCAAAGCTCCGGGTCCATGAGGACCCCGTAGCTCCCCATCGTGTGGCTCAGGGAGTGTCTCCGGGGTGGTCGAGGCCAACAACGGCTGGCATCTGCTGGGGCAGCGTCACCAGGGAGGGGTCAGGAAGAAGACTGCTGAGTGCACGCTTCTTTTGTCAGGATTGGTCATCCTGCCCAGGAGACATTTTCATACAACAAGTAGAGCAAGCCTAGAGATGACACCAGGTTCAAAAACTCTGCCAGGAGCAAGGGTGAGAATCGGTAGTGTGATAGAAGCAGCCAGAAGTCTGCTTTCGGTGAATCATCCAACGAGAACAAGCCATCTGGGGCCAGTTAGCATGGGGACAGGCCACCCTCATGCTTTCACAGGCCCTGAAGACTTCATCATGTGGCAATATTTTACTTAAACACACGTGTATTTGTGTGTGACACATACAACATGTATAAAGTTATGTGCCAGGCAGGACCAAATCACTCTAGTATTAACTCATTTAATCTTTAGCAGGTGAAGTTGGTACCGTTGTTATCTTTGTTTTACAAATGAGGAAAGTGAGACGCAGGGAGATAACGTACCCAGAGTTAATGTCACAAAGCCAGGGTGACCACCCAACCAAGGGGTACAGCCGTGCACTGTGATGATGCTGAAATATTAAGAGAATGTGAGCTACTTCCTAAACAGATATTGTGACAAAGAAACAAACCATGCATTTGAGGAATAGTTGTATGCCAACTTATTATTTTCTTTATGTTTTAGATATGTTTAGGAATAAGCCTATTTATTTAGGCTTATTTAGAAATAAGTATTTTAAAAAGTTAGAAATTTTTCTAATTTTTTAAAAAATTTAGAAAATTTCATTTTTTGTAAGTATTTAGAAAGTTTCATTTTTAAAGGAACTTGTTTCCCCCACAAATTGAAAAATGTAGTGTGTATTTAAAATGAAAGAGGTTAGGACTTCCCTGGTGGTCCAGTGTGCTTAAGATTCTGAGTTCCCAATGCAGGAGGCATGGGTTCAATCCTTAGTTAGGGAACTAAGATCGTACATACCACACAGTACAGCCAAAATAATAATAGTAATTTAATTTCATTAAAGAGCTCCATCTCTCCCCACTGCTGCTAAGCCAGTTGTTTTTGCCCTGCCCCTAGCCATAGTCAAGCCCCTCCCCACACGTTTCTCCCATCCTTGTCTAGGTCATGGGGAGGCTTGGATGAGAAATACTTTAGACAGTCAGGACATGGCTCCCACTTCTGTTGAGAAGAAGATGCGGCCTGTGGTAACTTATACACAACCCTAAGATATTAGCACAGGGTGTCTGCAGAGACCAAATCCCAAATCCCACCTGTAAGAAAGTTAAAGATGTGTGCATGACCTGCCAAAGACTGGCTGTTGTGTAAAAGCTTTGTGACGTTAGAAAACTTCTGGGACTCTCTGGGCTTTGCTTTTCTCATCTGAGAAATGGGAGATGGGACTGTGCATGACACCTAGGGCGGTGATGGGAGAATAAGCCACCACCACAGTACTTGAAAAGTGCTAAACATGGGACCCAGCATTCACTCACCAAACCTGAGCATCGCGGGATATTCACTGTTCGCAGCTCTGTGATCCAGGGGTCCAGGCTGAGTCCTGTTGAGCCAGTGTGACTGTCGCTCCGGGAAATCAGAAACAACAAACAGACACAGACTGAAAGTAACTGGAGCTCGGTCACATTCATAGCCTCTCTCAGGAGGCAAGGCCCCCGTCATCCTACATGTACCCTTCCCAGGTTACCGAGCCTCTTGTTCTTCGGATACCCTTGTATCTTTCCAATACATTCTTTTTTTTTTTTTTTTTCTTAAAGAAAGAAAGGAAGTGGTCAAAGATATAAATAGTATGGATACGTGACTTTATTCAAAACCCTTATCTGTGACACTGTGAGACAGGCAGGGCAGAGACTTTTTCCCATGCTCTGTGAGGGATTACAGATCACAGAACCGTGTACTTTGACCAAGACAGTCAGCGACAGGACATGTGGAACTTAAATCCCAGACCTAACTGTGCCTGCGTAGAGTATATACCCTGCTGGAGAGAGGATGATATGTGTTCAAAAGCAGCAACTGGATGTCGTTCTTAAGCCTTCAAGTGACCTGCTTTGCATAAGCTCTAGGCTTGGATATGCAGCTGAGGAATGCTAGCAGCCCTGGCCCTAGGAGAAAGGGTCTTGTTCACTGTTCTCTGTGTTTTCTGCTGTTCATCACAAACTGGTCTCCTGAAGGGATCATGCATTTGGTGATCATGCGGTGAAAGGCTGAGTCTTGTCTGTGCCTAGAATAATATAAATCCTTACCAACACAAAGTGAAGTGAATGAAAGTGAAAGTGGCCCAGTCATGTCCAACTCTCTGCAACCCCATGGACTATACAGTCCACAGAATCCTCCAGGCCAGAATACTGGAGTGGGTAGCCTTTCCCTTCTCCAGGGGATCTTCCCAACCCAGGAACTGAACCAGGGTCTCCTGCATTGCAGGTGGATTCTTTACCAACTGAGCTATCAGGGAAGCCCCACCAATACAAAACAAAGGCTTATTAGAAGCTTGGTAAAACTTCGAAGCAACGATGTATGTACAATTTACAAGTTGGTTGATGTGTATTTATGACTTACATACCTGATGCCCAGCAGTCACTGATGGAGCCTGGGTTTCATTGAAGGGAGACATAAACTGAGAAGATGGATTCCAGGTAACTATCTCAAGCTCTGCTTTGGATTTCTCATTCACATCTTATTCTTTTCTTTTCCTCTCAAGGGTCGAGATTATTGTTCGGAAGAAGAAGATATCACATAGCACCAATCCTACCAGTCAAACCGGGAGCTACTACTGTGTAAATAGGTTACACCCCAGTTGAAATCTTTGCAAAGGTTGGTTCTCTTCAGCGAACAGCACTATAGCAAAAGAAGACCGTTCCATATCGTATGCCCCATTAAATTACAGTGTTTCTTAATGAACTTGCAAAGGAATATTGCTAAAAACAAACAAAAACTGTTATCGAACTTTCTTTGTTGCTGCTAGTTAAAACTTGTTGCAACTTTTCACTTCTCTCAGTGTCCAGGTCTGCAGCAANCGTTCCATATCGTATGCCCCATTAAATTACAGTGTTTCTTAATGAACTTGCAAAGGAATATTGCTAAAAACAAACAAAAACTGTTATCGAACTTTCTTTGTTGCTGCTAGTTAAAACTTGTTGCAACTTTTCACTTCTCTCAGTGTCCAGGTCTGCAGCAAAATTCTGCAATTTCACCTTAAAGATACTGTTGGTTTTACAGATGCTCTCCAACCTATTTTCTAAAAGATGAGGTAGTAGTGAACTCAGATATCCAAGTTCTGTTCTAGACTGGTTCCGCTTCTAAGACAAGCGCCTCCTTCCCCCTCCCTCCTCCCTGCCTCCCCCAGCAGTCCAGAGCCTTGCTTCTCACTGGCAGTGTTGCGCTTTGGAGATGGGATGGTTGCTATGGCAAGCCTAGTTTCTCTGCTAAGAAGAAGTAGAGACGCTATTATCAATCCCAAGCATGTCGTGACATGACTCCTGGAAGTGACATAGGAGCGAGCAGCAGGTGGTTTCATTTCCTGGGTCTCTTAATCAAAGATCAAGCTTGCTACTTCAGTTTTGCTCAGATGCAGACGGAAGTGTGATCACAATCATTTTGAATCCCTCTTGCCCACTTTTTTTTCTAAGAAAATAAACATTTTACTGTTTTTATGTATCCTTGTCTTCTCCCATTCATCCAGCTCAATGTTTTACGATGATCCTGGGTGCGGAAGCTGAGTCCTCCTAACAATGGCACCTTAATGGCTCCCTACCATCCCATGTACAACCCACCACGCAAGCTCAGTGCTGGCAGTGGTCAGAGGTGATGAGGGGGACACCCCACAGCTTGTTAGGAGGGCCTGAAACCACCCCGTTACCTTTCACTTTGTCAGCAAATAAACCACCCTACTTCCTAATCCTCTCCCTTCAAGATGTCACGTGAGCCTTGCCACTTCCATCCTCCCGTTGGCAGCACTGGATGGTGCCGTGAAAAGCGTTTGCCGCCTGGAAAATGTAGTATTCCATTGACGCTGGTGATGATTTCCAGAGATGCGAAAGCCAAAGCCCCGGGCCGTAGTGGGGAACGTGAACTGTGGGTTTGGTAGAGTTTATTTTTCCATATTCTATGAAGAGAATGATCTCTTCTCAAAGACAGAAGTAATATTTTTAACATATGTTGTCACAAGTAAATAGCAATCAAAAGGAGAAAATAACTTTTGTATTTTTTTAACACTTCCAATAGCTTTGACGAGAGTTCTCTTTGTTACTTTTGGGGGAGGGCACCCTGTTCAATGCCACGCCAGCAGTCCAGGATTGGATTTGTTCCACACACACACACACACACACACACAGAAATAAAACACAGAAAAAGCACTGTATGTTTCTCTTTCTGGGGTTATGAATACAAAAGGCCTCACTATCAGCCACTCTGCTGCCCTCCTAAGGTGGGTAGTTAATACGTTCTGGGTGGTCAAGACCGAATAGACTAGGAAGCTTAGTGTGGTCTCGCTGCAAAGATGAGCCTTGACTTGGAAATCCATCCATATAGCTGATGGCACCACTAATGTGTCCGGGGAGAAATTCCTTATCTCCTTTTGGACCCAGCAGCACACACCAAACATGAGGGGAAGGAAACTCAGTCAGGCACTAGAGAAAACGGACTCAAACGTTAGCAACGAAAGCCCTTCCTCCTTGCAGCCGGCAGTGGCAGCTATTTTGGGGAGCAGCTGTGGTTGTTACATAAACAGAGACGCAGCCAAAATTTCATGCTTTTTATCCTGCTTCAAGCAGAAAAAAATGCAGGGAGAGTTCAAGTCGCCTAGGGTTTTACATCCCCTCCCTTTGTATGGTTTTTTTGGCCAAGTGACTAAAATAGTTTTCCTCAACTGTAAATGGACTGCTGAGCCCCCCCTCAGACTTGTCCCCCACCTCAGACTTGTTCACTGTTCCGAGAATGACCTTTTCCCGAGATCCCTTGCTCTTATCAAGCAAGAATGAGGCAGACACTGAACGCCTTCCATGTGGTGTCTCAGATAGCGTCTTCCCAGAAAACTACCACCTTCAACCAAGATAAAAACACGCTCACATCGTTTTTCTTACGGTCGTGTTTAACATTTTGACATGATACACACGTACACAGAACCACATGTCCCTTGGAATCTGCTTTTTGAGGGTTTCAAGTGTTGTTCCGTGAACCAGTGGCTTTTCACCTGGGTTCTGTCCTCTGGGTTTAACACTGGCTACCTCGCCTGCAGACACGCGTGGTACACTTAGATCTGAGAAAGGGGTGGCCGAGCCGGTTGGCATGAAATGCTTGATTATGTTAGCAACACTCAAAACTGTCTGTTTTCCATTTGTCGGTTTTAATCATAAAATTGTCAAGTGATTTGTGTTTGTATTTGACTTTTTTATGCCTTCTGAAAAGGTCTAATGCAAAAACCTGTTGCCTTTCTCCCCCCTGCCCCGTGTATGTGAACTTCAAGCACACTGTCTCAGATACAATGAAAAAATAATCTGGAAGCTAGTGCTTCTGCTGGCTGTTATCTCTGAGGCCTCAGGGAGATGGAAGGAGGGAGGGAGGGAAAGGGCCTGGCGGAGGGAGGTAGAAAAAGGATGAGAGATGGACCCAGGAGCATTTAGGACAGAGCAAATCGAGGGAATGGCCGTGGGCCGGGTGCGATGCCGGATCCAGCTGTTTAGCGGCCAGCGGGCAGGGCGGACTGTCGGCAAGATTTACTGCGGGATTACTCACGCCTTGTGCGCTCTGAGTTGTCGAATTGTAAAAGTTCAGCAGTCTGCGTGTAGCTTTCTTTTGGTTGGCGGAGATTTGGGATCACGGAGTACTGCTATCATAATTGAATGCGTGTTTGTTACTGGCTGAGAAGCTTAAAAAGAGGCTTTTTAACCTCAGTGATGCCTCCGAGCCCTGGGCTAGAGCGCAGGGCGGTGTTATGGTCTATTTAGGGACAAAGAAGTTACAAAGTCTGGGGACAGAAAACTAGGTCAGCCCTCAGACACAGCAGCGGCCGCCCCCTGGCCTGCTGGGAGACAGGTCTCTCTCTCGGCGTCTGCAGCGCCCAGGGTCTGAGGTCGGGCTCTGATGCCCAGACTGAGGAGGAACTTCGGTTCTTTAGTCCTCTGTGCGGTGCCAGCCTCCTCCACCTCGGTGTCGGGGGCTCCCCCAGGCTCCAGGGCTGCAACAGGAGCAGGCCCAGGGATGATGGCGCCCCCTTTCGGTCACAGTTTGTTATAACTTTGTCCTCCCAATTTCATTGAGACTTGTCTCTTAAGGCCAGCCTCTCCCCTAGCCTGCTAAGAGCAGAAATTATACCTCTTAGGCAGCTTACCTCAGTAGCCTATGAGGCCCCTTGGCATATTGATGGCAAGCCCTGCTTAGACATTGGCAAGAATTTAAAAGAACATTTCCATGTCTACTGGTTTTAGGAAAGAAACTCAGTTAAATATGTCAGTTTGATGGGAAGAAAAATTATCAAATTCTTAATCTAGGAAAATACTAAATCTTGGACTCTGGGACTCATAGATTTTTTATGAAAGGCAAAACAATTGGCTCTCTCCTTCCTCCGCCCAACTCCATCATTAAAAAAAAAGTATCAGATTTCACTGTATAATTTTACATAAAATCTGCTTTCCCCTGGAAGATGTGCTCAGAGCTTGCTTTCTTTGTACCTCTCAGAAATTAAACTTTCTGCTAAGTTGCTTAAAATCCTAGTAGAAGAATACGGCCTGGTCAGGGAGAGGGGAGATATATTTAATAAAGGCATAATGAAAAGGTGGCTCGAAGCTGGAAAGTGGCTTCTCAGTGGCACAGGTGGATGACTGAACACACCTCCCTGCCCCGCTCTCCACCCCAGGTGCTTGCGTGAAGCTGGGTGAGGCAGGCAGCTTCCACACAGCCCAGGTCCCTGCCGTCGACCTTTGGAATCTCATGGATGAGGTGTACGAATTGCCTTTGCCAATGAATGGACATGTTTTTCCAAGGGGGGAAAATGCCCTTGACTTCAGTCACTTTTTCGTATGTCTCTGGAAGAGAGTCAAGTGCCATGGAAGAATATGAGGTTTGTGGGTAAATAGATTTACTTTTGTGAGAGACCTTAGGATGCCGTGCTTTTCAGGAGGCTCTTGTACCTTACCTGGGATCTAATCTAATCTTAGGGAAAGAGGAAAAGGAACTCACTTTTATTATTTAAACTCACTCTGTGCCAGATACTGTGCTAGGCATTTTTATAACTGTCTTGTCACAATAATCCTGGGAAGTCAATCAGTTAGCCCCGTGTTCTGAGTAGTGTATCTTAAGTGTAGAATGCATCTATCCAACATAAATGCCCATGTTGAAAGAAGTAAAGATGTCATTCAAGTGCTTTTCAAAAATTTTTATTATTATTATGCCATTTGCAACGTAACACTGTGAAAACAACCCTCTGGGGGCATCTCCCTCTTCTAGAGTCTCTCCTGGGCGTATCACCAGCATGGTTTCCCCATTGGGAGTGTTTTCTCGGCCTTCCCGTATCTGATGAGCGACACACAAACCAGGAGAGGCTAGCAGGGTGTCAGTGCCTGGAAGGAAAAGGCTTTGGGGTTTTAGACACATCTCTCTCTCCTAGGAATACTCTCAGCATCTGGGAAAGAAGGCTGCTGTCTACAGTTAGGCATCCGACGTGGCAGAACGGGCTTTTGAGTGCTCTGATTTCTTTCCTGGGTCCCAAGTCTTATTTCATCCCAGAATGCATCCTTTGAAGAGAGTGAAAAGCCTTAACCCTCTGAGAAGTTTAAGAGAACCTGATCTCCAAAGGTGGAGGAAGGGCAATGCCTAGACCATTAACTTGAAATTCTTTCTTGTGGGCTAGGGTTTGGCGTCTCTTTTTGATCTTTGGACTGGGAACTCTGTGTTTCCCAGGCTAGTGTAAGCATTGAAACTAAATGCAAATCTCTTTCAAGACTTTAAATGTTTTAGATGGTCATGTAGTGATGGGTAGGCATTTAAATAATTTGTTCGAAGGCCAGAAGAGTCTGAGAATTCCCCAGAGTTCCTCTCCTTGCTTCTAAGGCACAACCACCTCTGAAGAAGATGATTCATATCTCCATAGCAACTGTTAAAGGTGCTGCCTAGAGGGGACCTGCCTCCACCCTCACTTTCTTAGCTTGAAAGAATCAAAAGAGTTTCCTTGTGTCAAGGGGGTGCTATGTCCAGTTTTCTCATGAAAACTGTCCCCAAGATTCCTGCTTCTTTCTAACAGGGTAGCTGTCAAAATCCTTTAAGATGGTGTCGGAACTGACTCTTATCTCTTGGAAGCCAGAGAAAAATTGCTTTAATTTAGCAAGATTCACCCCTAAACCAAAGGCCCTATTCTAATACTGTCTTCCCTCTCTTCTCTGAATGCTCCCTTCTTTGCTTTCCAGGGGTTATTTTTAGCCCAAGCCTTTGCATCTGATTTAGTAAGACTTAGAGGCAGTAAAAATGAACACCACAAACTCGAACTTGGCCAGAACTGCCTTAGGGTCCCTCAGGTTGGAAAATAGCTCTAGAATGTTGGAGACCACTGGGCTTGGACCCAAAAGTGATTCAACAGCCCTGGGTTTCTGCCTTTTCCATCCAGATCTTCAAAGACTCTTCCCCTTGACAGTCAAATGAGCAGGGGAAGTTTCAAGGTAAATTGCAAGCCAGCTTTTTCATTCAGAGCAAGATGCAAATTCATTTTTGAATTTTTGTTATCGATTTTCCTGGAGCAGAATCAGGCAGCCGCTTTATTAGGACTCTAAATTTGGATCAATTTCCTCCCACACTCATATACACACCACAGAAAGATACATGGAGAAAAAAACATATTTTATCATTTAAGTACTTCAAGAAGAGCTGCATTTGGCTTCGTATAATCTTTAAGACAACGCCTAAGAAATCATGAGTGTAATTATAATAATACCAAACTAGGAAAAGCTAGTGATCACGTTCTCCAACGTCTGAGTGAGACCCAAATAGGAGAATGGAAATCTACTGGTCGTCTGGCCTCGCGCCCCCTCTGTGCTCAGATACCTGCCATTAGCATCTTTCACTCACCTGGGCTCCCCAACCTGGACTCTGTGGTTAGCAGTCTTTCCAACTTTGGGCAATACAGGACGCGGGCCAGGGCCAGGAGTACTCCCCAGTGTTTCTCACACTCTCCCACTCAGCCAGTGTGGCCCCAATTGCAGCATTTTACCAGCTCTACTGGGACAGAATAGCCCTAGGGAGAGGGGTTGGGCCCCTTCATCCAGGTTGGCCCAGATGTAGCATTTTTAGCATTGCCTTCCCCGATGGGCTTCCCTGGAGGCTCAACTGGTAAAGAATCCTCTTGCAATGGGGGAGACCTGGGTTCGATCCCTGGGTTGGGAAGATGCCCTGGAGAAGGGAAAGGCTACCCACTCCAGTATTCCGGCCTAGAGAATTCCACGGACTGTATAGTCCGGGGGGGTCTCAAAAAGTCAGACACGACTGACCGACTTTCACTCNTCTTGCAATGGGGGAGACCTGGGTTCGATCCCTGGGTTGGGAAGATGCCCTGGAGAAGGGAAAGGCTACCCACTCCAGTATTCCGGCCTAGAGAATTCCACGGACTGTATAGTCCGGGGGGGTCTCAAAAAGTCAGACACGACTGACCGACTTTCACTCACTCACTCCCCAGTGTCTAGGACTCAATTATTTAACAGATCATTTGGAGCATCTTGTTATTAGCTCCAGGCACTGAGCTAACAGCCAGCAGTACATGGATGACCCAAGCCCAGCTCCCGCCCGCAAGGAGCCCACCGTTAGTGGGGAAGACAGTGTGGGAAGCGGTGCTGCAGGAAATTTCTACGGGGTGCTGAGGGAGCCTCTCAGAGGGGCAGCCGCCCAGCTTTGTAAACTGGGGGCTTCCCAAAAGAGGGGACTTCAAAGCCCGAGTGTGTCAGAGGCCTGAGGGAAAGCAACCCAGAGGGCCTTCAGGCTCAGGGGACAGCATGGGACACTGAAAGAAGGGCCAGCGTGGGTGGCAAGGGCCGCAGTCACAGAAGCGGCTGGAGTGGGAGCTGAGGAAGGAGAAGAGACGCAGGCAAGGCAGCCAGGGACCCCGCCCCGGCACATAAGGGGGCTGTGGGTGGTGCTCGGCTCTCTGAAGCCCCTTCTGAGGCCTCCAGAGAGGTAAGTGTGGTCCCCGTCGGGACCAGGAGTCCCGTCCTCACCATGGAAGGGCACAGATGCTTCCTGAGATTTATTCCCGTGTATCCTCCACCCGCGCCCCAGCTCCTGGTCCTCTCCCCCACAGCTGTTTGCTCTCAAGGGCTTTACCCCGAGCTGGATTTAGAGACATACAGGGGACAGCTCTGGGTCACCCTGACCTGTCTGTAGAGCCACCCAGACTAAAAATACCTGCTGGGAACTGGCCGGCCTAGAGCTCAGGATGAAGGTACACCCAAAGATAAATACGTGGGAAGCCGCCAAGGATTTCCCCACCCTGGGTATGAGGCCTTCATTCATTCTACCCACAGGCAGCCTCCCTTGGACAGCCTTTCCCTGGGTTGGGTCCCACCTGGTGGCCGAGCCTCCGCTCTGTCTGCGGTGTGCACCTGTGTCCTGCCAGAGAAAGGGAAATCCAAACAAAACACAAAAGCACAGATGGACTGCGTGCACGTGGAAAATACCTGCCAGCCCGGACAGCGGCTGAGCCTCGTGGAGGCGGGGAGACCCCCGCCCCAGGGGGCTTGGAGACAGCAGGACCTCTCCGTGCAGACAATTCCAGGTGCCTTTTCGGCTCTCCAAAGAACTTCTTTGGAGCTCAGAGCATTGGGTTTCTCTTCCCCTTGCTCCCCCAGATAAATTGTTAGAAGGAGAAGAAAAAGAATTAGAGGCATCCAAACACGAGCTGTGAGAGTGCATGGTTTATAGAAACTCAAGAAAAGGCCACAGCAGGTAGCATCATTTCCTGGAGAAGCTGAAGGCGTTGGGGGCTGAAAGTAGTTTTCCCAGCTGAGCGGCTCAGGTCTTCTGCCCGGGGATCCCCAAGAGCCCCGAGGGCTGCTTAGGACTCCCCTTCATCACACAAACCCCACAGCTGCCATCCTGGCTGCAGGCGGGCATGTTCACCAGCCTTCTGGACTCAGAAAGACTGTAGCTCACACACCTACTCTTTTTCCCAAATATTCCTCTGGCTCCTTGCAGAGGAATTTTCTGATTCTGTGTCTTGTGATTCCCACGCGAATTTCACAGCCGCCTAGGCGTTTTGATGAGAATTCAGCCTGTGGTCATCACGACGCTGGAAACTGACAGAGCGTGTGGCCTCAAATACACCTGCTTTAGAGTGAAGGGCTAGACGGTCGCCGAACGGGTGTGTGGTCATGGAATCTGGCCAGGTCTGCCTTCGGGCAGCATCTCCCCATTGTCTGCCCTGGTCCAGCTCCCTCTCCATCACCAGGAAGAGATCAAAAGGCTTCCTTGCCAGGGTCGAAGGCTGTGTCTGTGCTGTTCCCAGGGGCATGTGTGTTTTCTTGAGGATAAGGCCTTATCATTTAAGGGAAATCGAGCAGTGGGACCAGGAGGCCTCAGCTGTTATTCAGGTCTGGGAGGTAATCTTGAGGCTTTGCTTTTCTGAGCGCCTGCAAAAGCTTCTCAGAGGGGCTTGAGCGCCCAGCGGGGTAGCCTCCCCAGGGCTCCACGTGCACACGGATTCTGTGCAGCAGTGGGTGCCCATCTCTTTGGGCCACACATGCCTATCAGCAAAAACCTTGCGAGACGCACCCCCCCATAAGTTTATCAATTTATTTAAAGTATATATTCATATACTCCTCTGCTAATATATTGGCACATTTTTTTAAAAGTACACAGCATAGAAATTTTTAAAGAGTAAGATAAAAAATATTATAGACAAGAGGTTCTAGTATTTTCTCTCTGAACCCCTGAGGTTTGGGTGCCCCCTCGTAGGTGCACAGCCACTTTGGACACCACTATTTTAAGAGCAAACCANAATATATTGGCACATTTTTTTAAAAGTACACAGCATAGAAATTTTTAAAGAGTAAGATAAAAAATATTATAGACAAGAGGTTCTAGTATTTTCTCTCTGAACCCCTGAGGTTTGGGTGCCCCCTCGTAGGTGCACAGCCACTTTGGACACCACTATTTTAAGAGCAAACCAACACACCTTGATGGCATGCTTTCCCAAACTCTGTGCTGGCACTTGGCCTGCAGAATAGGAAGGTCTTAAAGCAGCCTCCCCCACCCCCACCCAGGAGCTTCTAGTCTGGGAGATAGGGCAAGCAAACCCTCAAACTAAAGAAGCTTCAAGAGTTCAAAACCCCATCCAGTAGGAGAGCTGTTCCTGGACAGTAGTGGCTGTAGGTGCTAAGAGAAGATCAGATACACTGTACAGAGCAGTGGGGTTGCTCATCTTCCGTCTCTGGGTCTCCAGGAAAGGACATTTGGCAATATCCCCAACTCGATCATGACTGACGTTCTTTGACCCCTCCAAGTGCTTCAGCAGTACTGTTCTTCCCCACAGCACCACTGGGTCCACGTCGCTTGAATATTATTTTTGATTTGACCACACAGATGTGATGATGATTCTGTTTCATTTGAAAAGGGTCTGAGAAAGTGTACAGGTCTAATTATATATACATATTTATACATGTGTATTTTTGTTTATTGTTACATTTTGACATTGGACTTTCTATTAAATAATTTTTAACAGTTCACCTGACTCGGTTCTTTTCTGCGCCTTTCTGTTTTCCTGGATCTCAGGGACAAGCCCGGGGTCTGCAAAAGAGCTTGGGGTCTTCCTGTCCCCACTCTTTTGTCTTCTTCCCTATTGTATGCACAGGAGTTCAGGTTCTTCTGTTTTACAGGGAACGTGCCATGCCAAGCACCCACTTGGAAAGCCCCCAACCTTGTTTCCGTTACTTTCAGCTTTCAGGGACAGTCAGCTTCTGCAGATTCAGAGCCTTGCTGTCCCCTCAGCTTCTGCAAATTCAGAACGTCATAGATTTGATGAAGCTGCAAAAATGAACAAGGATAAAAAACGATGCCATGAGCCTTTCAAATCTCTTATGCGTCACTCCCCCTCCACCACACACACAGTCCTAGATGTGAGACCTTGGACAAGTGACTTAACCTTCCTGAACCTGCTTACCTTACAGTTTTCTCATAGGTTTGATCTGAGATCGCATAGTAAATGCTTAGTAAACAACCACTCACTTTCTGAAGGCACTCATTCAGCTGATATCTGCCATTTACACGATGTATGCCAGGCTCTGGGGTCTCCCAAGAAGAGGAACAGAGATGGGAAGATTTAAGGAACAGTATGAAAATGAGGTATGTCCCTCATGATGTTTGAGTCTCTCTCGTGGCCCACTCTCAAACTCCATGGCTATCTAGCACATTCTGGAGGCTGAAAACAATTGACTCTCCCATACGCTCACCTTCCAGGATCTACCAGAGAGAAATGTACATGTACACACAGTCTCAAAGTGTGAAGCCACAAACAGGTTTTCTTGGCTCTGTCTTCCCTGTGGCATCAGCCTGTTCACCCCTGACAAGCACTGATCTGGTCAGCCAGCCCTGCCAGCCTCTCTCCACACTTCTCCCTGGCTCTAGAGTACAGATTTTCTCCATGATTTCCTGATGGTTTGGTGGTGAGAATAAGGGTGGGAATGGTGAAGGGAGAGGGAGCGGGGGTCTGCCAGCCAAGGGGAAGGAGTTGATAACTGTACCAGACCTTCTCCTGACAGCAAGTGGGGCTGGGAGCTCAGATTCACTGCTGAGTTTTATGGGCTGTCAAACACCACAAAAGCCCAAGCTTCTGCCCAGAGTAAACCTGGGACCCAAGTTTGTTCTTTCAAAAACAATCAGCCTGTCTCTCCCATCTCAACCATCTCGTCCTCTGTCACCCACCCCCCCTCTCCTCCTGCCCTCAGTCTTTCCCAGCATCAAGGTCTTTTCCAAGCTTGAGGGGCTTCCTAACCTCATCCCATCCCCACTGCACCCCACACATACACCTGCTGGTTCCCAGTAGCCCTGATAGGGAACTTTGGGAGCTTCCGGTAAGCTCAAGCCACAGAGGCATCAAGCTGCAGAGAAGACACTGGACCACCTCTCGCTTCTGCTCCCCCAGGCTCTTGTAGGTGACGTCAGGGTCTAGCCCACCCGTCACAGCTGGACTGAAGCCTGTGCGTGGTTTGCCTGGAGTTCCCCTGCTTGGAAGCAGGAGAGGCGGGAAGTGCCACGTGAGTGATGGAGGGGACAGGAAGAGTAATTTGATAGCGCCTCAGTGCTCAGCAATTTGGAGGGAAATGAGACCACGAGTCCCAGCTGTGAGCACTGCACACACTCAAGCCTGGCCCAGGGATGGCCCTAAGGGATAATGTTTCTTCTCATGATATGGTCTCCCGGCCACAATCACCTGCCACTGCCCACTCACCCTTCCCATCCCAAAAGCTCAAAGTCATCTGGTGGGGAGCATGAAGCTTTAACTTTCTAGATTCATGTCATGTTACCCGCTCTCTGACAGAACCCAGCTTCCATCAGCTACTGGTCCTAGCCCAGTCCTCACCCTATACTTCCCAGGTGGCTCTAGCAGTAAAGAACCTGCCTGCCAACACAGGAGACATAGGAGATGCAGGTTCGATCCCTGGGTCAGGAAGATCCCCTGGAAGAGGGCACAAACCCCACTGCAGTATTCTTGCCTGGAGAATGCCGTGGACGGAGGAGCCTGGAGGGCTGCCATCCATGGGGTCGCAGAGTCGGACGCGACTGGAGTGACTGTGCACACGAGCGCGCACACCTGTACTGCTCTGCCATGTTTATCTTCCTACTCTGGCTCCTGACTGCCCTCAGGAAGACGCTCCCTTTGCTTCTTACTACAGAAAATGGCACTTCTTTTGAGGTCCAGTTAAAACTGACCATGTGTAGGAGATCTCATCTTAGGACCCAAGATATGCCAAGCTTTCCTGCCAAAGAACGTCCCTTTCAGCAGGGACCAGGTGGAGGTTGGGGGCAGAAGCCCTGAGAGGCTTGAGGCACAGAGTTCCGGTGTCGGACTAGGCCTCCAAGTGCAAGGTGGAGCCCAGAAACCAGGTCAAGTTCAGAGTCTCACTAAGGGCCAAGCTGCCGGTACTAAAGAAGGTTGAGCCCATGGCAGAGCCCTGTGCAGGCTGCTCACAGGTCTGAAAGCTGTGATGGTCATGGAGGCAGCATTTAAGGAGAGAGCGAAGCATCTATGTGCAAGGAGAGGCGTGAAATAAATAAGCAACAAGAAGACAGTGTGCAGCATGGGGAATTATGCCCATTATCCTGTGATAACCTACAACGGAGTGTAATCTGTGAAACTACTGAATATAATATTATATTGACACTAATATAATATTTTGAATAAACGATACTTCAAAAGGAAGAGAAGGAAGGCAGGCAGGGAAGAAAAAAGAAACGGATATGTGTGCCAAAATACACATTACAAACAAGGTGGCAGCATTATTTCTAACCGGGAAAAATGGACTCTTAAAGCCCATCAAAAAGAGAATGGATGAATAAACAGTAGTTTCATTAATCCTGGGTGAGCATGGATCAACCTCATCAAAAACAGGGAAGTGAGCGAACATCATGCCGAGGATGCAGTGTGACGCCATTTATATAAAGCTTGAAAGCTGGTAACACCATATCACACACTGTGGGTGGACACCCATGTGTATAGTAATATGCATAGGGAAATATACATGGGAAAGACAATACCAATTTCAAGAAAGGAGGGAGGAGGACTTCCCTGGTGGTCCAGTGGCTGAGACTCTGCATTCCCAGTGCAGGGCACCCCAGGTTCAGCACTAGATTCCACCTGCTGCAACTAAGAATTTGCATGCCACAACTAAGACCCCACACAGCCAAATAAATAAAACTAAATATTAAAAATGAATTTTAAAAAACAATTAGGCATACATAAGATGTAAATTATAGAAGCTCATTCTTAAAAAAAAAAAAAAAAAGGAGGGGAGAAGGGGAAAAAATGGCACAGGGGTAAGTTAACAATGTTTCAGTGTTTAAAAAAAATTAACTTGAGCAAGGACATCCCTGGCAGTCCAGTGGTTAAGACTCACACTTTCAATACAGGGGGATGTGGTTCAATCCCTGGTCAGGGAACTAAGATTCCACATTGCCTCTGCAGAGCAACTAAGCCTGTGCCCCACAACTAGAGAGCCTGCATGCTGCAACCAAGATCCGACACATAGTAAAAACAAAAAATGTTTTTAAGTAACTGGAGCAAATATGGGAAATACGGTACCTGTGAATTTGCAATATATTCCCTGTGCTCTTTTTGTAGGTTCAAAAAGAGACCTCGTGCCAGGGACCAGCTACAGCTGATTTAGGCTCAGGAGCTGTTGTCAGCCACAGCTGAGACACCAAAGCTCTGACAGGGAATGGACATCACTCCTTTTAGAGCTCTGGGAGCTTTGGAAATCTGTGCCTCATCTCATATTTTGAGGTCCTCTTCTCTAGTTTTCCCACCCAGAGGGCAAGTACCCTGAAGTCCCACAGCCCCTGGCAGTGAGTTGCACACAGAACTGGACTCAGCATACTCTTTTTTTAATTTATGAAGGTTGTGCTAATATCTGCTATGACAGCAAAATGATTCAGCTATATGTATATGCATTCTTTTTCACATTCTTTTCCATGAGGTTTATCACTACTGAATTTAGTTCCCTGTTATATACAGTCGGACTTTATTGTTTATCCATCCTCTATGAAATAGTTTGCATCTGCTAATCCCAAATGCCCAATCCTTCCCTCCCCCACCCCCCACCAACAAACACAAGTCTGTTCTCTGAGTCTATGAGTCTGATTCTCTTGCGTAGATAGGTTCATTTGTGTGGTGTTTTAGATGCCACATGTAAGCAATATCATATGGTATTTCAGCAAATGTTTTGTGATCTGACTTCTCTCATTTTCGCTGTGAATGAAACTCAATCACCTCACGTGTGTTCCCATTTGGCATAACACACCCTGTCCACATGCATCTCCCTGCAGGCTGCTCAATCCACCTGGGGGCTCACACGTGACCCCTCAGACCTGCCCACGACTACTTTCCACAAGGCTCAGAAACATGGTCTCCCATCGAGGAAACGCTGAGGAAGAGGCTTGGCAGATGTGGAGTGATGCTGGAGAACGAGAGAGAATTCCGCTTGCTAGAGAAGGAACTTCCTAAGACTTAGTGAGCTGTTCAGTGCTGTTTTAAACGTCAGAGTTGAAATGCCTGCCGGTAGCTCTCCTTCCAGAACTTTTTGTTTTAATTGGAGCACAACTGCTTCACAATGGTGTGTTAGTTTCTGCTATACAGGAAAGTGAATCAGCTCATATAGAAACATATCCCCTCCCTCATGAGCTTCCCTCCCACCACCTCTAGGTCATCAAGGAGCCCTGAGCTGAGCTGCCTGTGCTGTCTACCAGCTCCCCGCTAGCCATCCATTCTACACATGAGAGTATAAACACCAATCCCAAGAGTTGTATGGCTCAAACTAATGGCGTTAAGAGTGAACAAATGCTAGGGGTGAGTAGGGCTTGAGAATCACACACATACACACACACAATAAAAGAGAAGGTGTCACTTAGACAAAGCTCGTTGGTTCATCCTAAGACAAGCTTTCATTAACAGTCTACTCTGGGGAAATGGTTCTCAACCATGGCTGCAGGTTAGGTCACCTGGGGAGGTTTTCAGGCCACAACCAACGTCCAGACCTCAGGTCACTCAACTCAGGATCTCAAGGAGCAGGGCTGGGTATTTTTAGGTGTCTCCCCAGGCCACTGTGAGGCACAGGGAGGATCCCCAAGCCACTTGTACACCCAGTATGCCACTGAGATGGTCACCAGCCAACAAAGATGGACAGAATGAACCCTGCCCCCAGGGAGCTATGGAATAGCAGTGCATGCTGGACCATCCACACACTCCAAGGGGCTGTAAGAGCCTGGAAAAGGAAACACCCAACTCTGCTACCCATCATGATGATGAGAATGAACCGGGAAAGGTGAGGAATGAGGAGGACTCCAGGTGACACATGAAGGTGAGTCCCTCTTGGTGGTGGACAAGAGAATGAATCAACCCCCAGAAGATGAAGAGCTCAGGCTAGGGAAAGGCCTCAGGGTTCATCGGGTGTCCAGGCAGGATTTTGCTTAAGCCATTCTGAAGGAAGAGAATTTCGTGAACTCCCCCATCCTGAACAGGAGACTTACCTCTCGTCACTGACCCCAGGTTATCGCTGACCTCAAGCTGCAGCCTAAGCCTACTCCTGGTAGCAGTGTTCCTCACCCCACTGCTCCTCAGCTCTCAGGATGCCCCTGGCTCTGGGAGATACGTCCAGGCTAATACAGAGCATCTTGGAAAGGAGCCCCTTCCCACCAAATTGACAAACCTCAGGGAAGACAGCTCCCACCCCCAGGAGAGCTGGGTCCCCTTTGCAAGGGGGCTGGGAACAGTGACTACTCATCTTTTCTGAAGCATCTCTCAACTGAACACACAGAACAGGACCTCGTGTGGGGCAGAGCCAAAGTGTGGGGTGGGGGTTATAATGGTGATAACTGGGGCTGCCGTGGTTGAACTCCTGGTGAGTTTGGGAACTGCCAGCTGGGATGTTACCCGAGACGTAAGCATCCCCTCACGTGGGGCAGCCAGGCTCGCGGCTGGAATTTCAAGCACTTGCTCCGATTGTTCCCAGAGCTGTGGTCATTGGTATGCTCGGCACTTGGTCACTGACCTGACACTGGGTTCTCATGGTTTACTCTCCTATCTGGGACTGAGAGCCTTGAATATAACCAAGACAGACAGTATCCTATAAAAAGCAGTTGTAAAGACTGATCTGCCTCCTCCCTGCTTCCCAGGGCCCCAGCTGTGGGGTGAGCCTGGGGCTGGCTAGTTTCCCCACAGTCCTTTTGTGTTGGCTGAAGCCTCCCCTGAACACTTCTCATCAGCTACAAACCAAGGCTGGGGCCCACAGGGATATGAGTCTCCCATGGTCAGACTGGAATACAAATGGAGTTGCCGATTTAAAGATCAGGTTAGATGGCGTAGGATGGGTGGGCCACGCAGAGCAGAAACTCCTTTCCGAAGCTCCATCATTCTACATGTGAAAATTCAAGTCACTAACAAGGCTCTGTCTGTTTTCAGCTCCCACCCCCTCTTCCCAGGCCCTTGCCCGAAAAAGGAAAAAGGAAGCTTTAAATCGTCACCCTAAATCCTCTTTTATCCTTGACATAATCTTCAGGATTTGTGCTCCTAGGGACTCAGTGGAATTCTGGTGCCCCGGGGCCCCCTCTGACTCCTGCCAGGGGCCACAAATCTCTCCTCATTCCCACCCCTCCTCCCCCACACAAAATTGGAAGGAAAAAGCTTGAGGATTTTCCAAACTATAAGTAAACAGGGTCATTGGTATTAAGTAGGAAGACCCAGGTAAACTGAAGTCTCTTCAAACACTGAAACTTGGTCATGGTCAGAGCTGATTCCCATCCTCAGGTCCCAGCTGAAATGGGCTTCTTAGCAGAAGCCGAGGCTAGCAAACACTGACAGAGTCACGGGAGGACAGTGTGACATCAAGGCCATCAACTGGTCCCCAACTGATCCATCCTCATAACAGTCACTGCCACATACCAAACAGAGACTAAATGTTCTCTCACATAATCCTTCAAATAACCCCTATGAAGCTTTATAGTTGGGGAGACTGAGCCACAGAGAGATTGAGGAACTTGCCCAAGGTCACACTGCATGCATGGCAGACCCAGGATGAGGTCATGTGACTCAGAGGCCTAGCTTGTAACCACCCAGCCTTAGGGCCACTCCCACGTGTGCCTTGGCTCAGCACGCCACGTCGTCTCTGCTTGCTCACATTCTTTGCCTCGGCCGCCGCTGAGCCACCGTCTCCAGCTTCCCTCCAGCATTCTCATCCTTCCTTCCGCCTCATCTTCCCTTCCTCCAGCTGAAACAGCTCCCCTAAATGTGTCCTTCCTCAACCAAACCCACCAGGTACTCCTCATACACATAGGCCGCTGTGAGCACAGGGAAGGGACCCCAGGCAGCCCTCCCTGCACAGTGTCTACCCCTGGGGGCTCCTCACTTTTCATTTCCCCTTCCTCCTTTCTTCTCGCCCCTCCCTCTCTCGCCCCGTCTCCCTCTCCCCCTCTCTGCCTTCCCAAGCTTTCCACTTACCTTCCCAGCTTTTCTGCATGCCAGCTAGATAATCTGGAGTCAGCAGATCATTCAAAGGAGGTCGCACAAGTTCCATAATCTTCCCCCAAGACCAGTCCTGAGAGACCTGTCCTCATGAGAGGGTCAGCCCAGCATTCTCGGGGCCCTACCAGCAGAGGGGGCCCCGCTGCTCTCAGCAGCCGGACTGCCTTTTATCAAAGGCACTTTAAGAACTTAGTAATAATGTGTTGTCACTGAATTTGTTTACCATTGTTACTTGACATACCGGGCTAAGATCCAGCAAAGGCGGACTTCCTATCTACCCACACAGCCACCTCCACGGGGCACCTCAGAAGTAATCAACCCTTGCTGCCAATTGGCTGACCCAGGCAGCCGCTGAGTGCACGTGAAAACTAGTAGCCAATCAGCACTCTCCATAGGTTTTTTGAACGATTCATACTTGTTTAACGTGTATAAAGCCAAAGAAAAACAGTCCTGAATTCTATAGCAGTATTCCATACAATTCATATGGCCATAGACCCTACAACTCAACATGTACAAAAATAATGTATATAGCAAACTCCACTTGTAAAGATGACATATCTCTTTTTAGCTACCAGGTTTGGGGATTGGGGGAATATCACACACTCACAGAACCAGCATAATGGAGCTAACCCATAGGGGCCCAAGGTGCAGGTGAGGGCGAGGAGGGGCACAAGTCCCAGGAGAGGAGCTGTGAGGAGGTCCTGAGGCGGTTAGAGGCCAAGCCAGAGCTCAGTAGCTTGTCCACCATGGAAGGACATGGTGGAGCCGACTGGTCAGACCCACGGAGCAGCTGCGCTACTCCAGGAGGTCCAGGCAGTTCTTGGGAAACCCAGCTTCTAGTTGCTGTAGTGCCAGCTGCCACGCTGGACACAGGATAAGTTTGCTATGGTCCTGGGAGATGCCAATTTGCACCCAGCCATTAGTGAGTGCAGGATGATGGTGCTGCGTGTGCAAAATCAGGTACACGGATAGCTAGACTAGTCCACCACCTTCCCAAGGGTGCCCACCTTCAGCAAGTGTCCACTCCTGGAGTTTTGGAAATACGTGGAGCGTGATCTTCATGGAGGAGTTGGGATGGGACCTCAACGTGAGGTGGAGCACTGCGCCATCACACTCTGTTTACCGTAGACGGATACCAACAGGCTAGAGGATGAAATGAGTCCAGTCATTGGAGAACACCCCCACACTCGGCCACACAGCTGACTCCCAAGGCCGCACTTGTCCAAGTAGTCCCCCCACTTTGCTGACTCAGAAGATGGTGATGCTGGCAGAATCCTCAGCCTCCTCCTGCCTGATCTCTCAGAGGGCTGAGAAGCGTTCACGCTACGCGGCCAATACAACATGTCAGGAAGGTGGCACTTGACCGCTTCTCTGATCTCCTGGACCACTGGTTCCTCTTTTTCCCCAGAGAGTCTTAGGCATGCTGTTCTCCAGGCCTTTATTGAGGGCTGTGAGAGGCTTCCTGTTCCCGGGGTCCAGTCTGCTGGGAGCGACTGAAAATCTTCATGGAATAGTGGGGCAGGTAATGGGGGACGGGCTGGGATGTAGCCAGAAAAACTGGTCTTGAGCTGCTCATGAACGGTCAGGTGAGCAGCGGGGTCTGTCTACAGCATCTTCTGTCATGTGCTTGGGAATATTGCATTGATTCTTCTTGATCCAAAAGTCAGTAAGTTTTAGGCAAGAGATCTCAAAGGTGAGCTGCCCTTACTAACATGATGCACCCAGTGGACCCCACGACCATCTGGAAACGCTGCCTTTTGTTGCTTAACACCTCAGGGATCATTTGTTGTTTAGTCGCTAAGTAGCATCCTACTCTTTGGCTCCTCTGTCCATGGGATTTCCCAGGGAAGAATACTGGAGTAGGTTGCCATTTCCTTCTCCAGGGGATCTGCCCAACCCAGGGATCAAACTCAGGTGTCCTGCATCGGGAGGCAAATTCTTTACCACTGAGCTACTAGGGAAGCACTAGGTGTTTAGATAGGCTCTTCTGCTCCCCAACATATTCATCTCTGGTTGCCAGTNAAGAATACTGGAGTAGGTTGCCATTTCCTTCTCCAGGGGATCTGCCCAACCCAGGGATCAAACTCAGGTGTCCTGCATCGGGAGGCAAATTCTTTACCACTGAGCTACTAGGGAAGCACTAGGTGTTTAGATAGGCTCTTCTGCTCCCCAACATATTCATCTCTGGTTGCCAGTCCAAATCTCCTATTTTCACCTCCAGATCCTCATTCAGGAAGACTCTGCCCAGCTTGAGATCCTGGTGAACAACCCGATTTGGGTGCAGTCAAGGACTATCTGCCGCAGGTAGCAGCGGGTCTCGTCCTGGTTTGTGGATTTCCTCCACTGTTGTGGCTCCAAGAGAGATCTCCAGCAGCAGAGCCCCAACACGACCAACATGAAGTTCACATCCTCAAAAAAGCTGTGGAAGCCTCAGACTACGTGCTGGCAGGCACGGGGCAGTGAATAGACCTCTCCCAGGTCATCGTCACCGTCTGGTGTGGCCTGAGCTGCAGCGACTTGGGAAGATCTTGCTTGCAAATGCCTTCTTGGGGCCTTCATCAAGACAGAGATGCCAAAGCCCTTGGCGAAGCTGCTCTTCCCCCAGAAAGCAGGCTGGGAGCACGTGTGGCCCGCTGCATGGGTCCACTAGGCCTTCTGGGACCTCTTTTGCCCACTGGATGTCTGTAAGGGCCTTGGGAGCCTCAACTCCAAGGATCCAGTCTTTCCCGGGTGGGCTGGTGCCCCAGCCAGCCTCTCTGCAGCGCCACCTCTCTTGTGTTCCTGGGAGCTGTTCCTCCGACTACGCAGGGCCTGAGCAGCGGTTTGGCGCTATTAGCCTTCTCCCTGAATCAAATGCTGCTGTGAGAATGTTACAAAAGCTCTTCGCACTCTTTCTCTCTCTCCTTTTTTTTTTTTTCTTTTTTCCCCTCCCACAATTGGGGAGGAAGACACGAGGCAGCAGTGGCTTGGGTTCTCCAGGTACCCTGGGCAGCCTGGTCGCATGCCCCACACCCCATGCCCCACACACTCAGCAACCAGCCCCCAGACAGGTTTGTTTCCTCCGGCAGAGGGGAAGTCAAGGGAAGGTGGTTTTATCAGATTAACTCTGACTAGTAAAAACGCTGTCTCCCAGCCTCTGGGAGCAAGCCGACCCAGCTGCCTGTGTACCCAGTGGTTTCCAGCCTGGTGGGCGGTTGTTTTTCCTCCAAAGCCTTGGCTAGCTCCGCATCTCACCCAAGGGCTGCGGTTTGGGGAATGTTTTGAGTTGAAACATTCAGGCCCCTCGTGGTATTTGGAGTTCTGAGACCCTTCTGTGCTAAAAGGAAAAATGAATGGTCTATTTAGAAACTGCTAACAATTCACAGTGTGAAGAAAAGGCCACAATTCAGGAGCTGACGGGCTGGTGTTCTTAGGGTGGTCCCAGGGAAGCTGGCTGCATTACAGTTGTGGCCCCCACTCTGGATATTTCATCTAGAAGACCCCCTAGTAGTGGGGGCAGTGCTTCCAGAAAGCCTCTCCCTGGCTTTTTCTGGGCCCTTCCCCGAACATGCTCCTTCTGGGGCCTGTGGTATGCTTGGGCCATGAATGAGACCACTTTTCCTAAATCAGATGAGCTTTGCTCTTGACAAAGGAAGGGAAGGTGATTATCTGGGAATACCCGAAACAGCTTCTCTAGGGTTTGAGTTGTGAGGTTTTCAGCTATCACAGACATAGACTCAGTTCTCCTGAAGGAGGAAACGGCCTTTCCTCTAAAGGACAAAACACGCTCTGGGTGTTTTTTTTTGCCACCAGAGGTGCCCACTTCAGTGCCTTAGTGCAGCGCTGCCCAGCAGAGCCACGAAGCGAAGGACACAGCCTCTCTCCTTACATTCCTCAGTTGAGTCGGAAACACAGGTAAGAGAGCTATTGAGACGGATGGAAACAAATGACTGGAGAACACTTCCCAATCGGTATAATCTAAGCTCCGCGAGGGCAGGGACCTCATCTTACCCACCACTGGATTTCCTGTACTTAACATGCCACTGGCACATCGTAGACCTTCAAGAAATACCTGTTGGGCGAATGAATGAATGAACATCATGCTCCTTGTCACAGCCCCAGCTCCCAGCATAGCACTTGGTTCAGTAAATTCTTGATAAAAGAAGATCAAATAAACGAGAGTGTCAGAGCAGGGCTTTAAAGTATAAGCGAGCTAACCAAAAAAGGACTGAGAAGGAAAGCGGCAGGAGAGTCCACGGGCAGAAAGGATGACGTTGAGAAAGGCAAGCACAGATGGGCAGTTTTCAGGGAACTCATTGGAAGTAGCCCAACATTTTACCTGAAAATAAATTTAAACAAAATTTTGCAGAAAAGCAGCAGAAGACGGTTTCCCTTGTGGCTCAGTGGCAAAGAATCCACCTACCAGTGGAGGAGACGCAGCTTTGATCCTTGGGTCAGGAAGATCCCCTAGAGAAGGGAACGGCAACCCACTCCAATATACTTGCCATGGAGAATCCCACGGACAGAGGAGCCTGGCAGGCTACTGTCCACGATGTCTCCAAGAGGCGACACGGCTTAGCGACTAAACAACAAGAAGGCAGAAGACCACCTAGGTGTTCCTTTAAAATATTGAACATTTAATAAACTGCCATATAACATGGATGCATGTTGTACAGCCGTTACCATGATGAAGATGGCCATTTTTTGTGTGTTTCTAAATAACGCATAAAGTGAGCAGCAGAATGCAACAAAGCTTATGTATCTTCACTGTCTTGTGGCCAAATCAGCAGTTGCATTTGGCTGCTGGATGCTGTAACTTTTCAAAATGTTTATATATTCTTCATAGATTGTCTTGTCAATGTTTTTAAATAGACAAAAGGAGGATGTGGTCAACAGTAAAGGCTCCCAGTCTTCTCCTAGTGCCAAGCCCCAGGGAAGACATTCTAGGTGAGGAAAGGGACTCTATTTACATTTCTTTATTTTCTTGGGCTCCAAAAATCACTATGGATGGTGACTGCAGCCATGAAATTAAAAGACAGAAAAGCTGTGACAAACCTGGATAGCGTTTTAAAAAGCAGAGACATTACTTTGCCAACGAAGGTCCATGAATGTGAGAGTTGGTCAAAGAAGGCTGAGAACTGATGCTTTTGAACTGTGGTATTGGAGAAGACTCTTGAGAGTCCCTTAATGCACAAGGAGATCAAAACAGTCACTCCTAAAGGAAATTAGCCCTGAATATTCATTGGAAGGACTGATCCTGAAATTGAAGCTCCAATACTTTAGCCACCTGATGTGAAGAGCCAGTTCATTGGAAAAGACCCTGATGCTGGGAAAGATTGAAGGTAGGAGGAGAAGGGGATGACAGAGGATGAGATGAAGTCACAGGGCCAGCTGATTCATGCTGACGTTTGACAGAAAACAACAAAATTCTGTAAAGCAAATTATCCTTCAATTAAAAAATAAATAATTTTTTTTCAAAAAGTCATAGGGCTATGTGTTTCTACTGTATTGATTACAAGATTTTTGTTTGCATGTGACAGAAGCTTAATGTAAACCAGCTCAAGTAAGGAATCCCCCTGTGGTCCAGTGGTTAGGACTCTGTGCTTTCACTATAGGGGGTACAGGTTCTATCCCTGGTTCTATCCCTGGTCCCTGCAACTAAGGTCCTGCAAACCAGGTAGCACGGCCAAAGTAAATAATAACAATAATAACAAACTAGCTCGAGCAACGGAGAAGGCAATGGCACCCCACTCCAGTACTCTTGCCTGGAAACTCCCATGGATGGAGGAGCCTGGTAAGCTGAAGTCCATGGGGTTGCTGAGAGCTGGACACGACTGAGCGAGTTCCCTTTCACTTTTCACTTTCCTGCATTGGAGAAGGAAATGGCAACCCATTCCAGTGTTCTTGCCTGGAGAATCCCAGGGACGGGGGAACCTGGTGGGCTGCTGTCTATGGGGTCGCACAGAGTCAGACATGACTGAAGCGACTTGGCAGCAGCAGCAGCAGCAGCAGCAGCATGAGCAAAAGAACTATCAAGGGCAGGAGCTGGTTCTTTCTAGGTTTCTGTGTGTGTGTGTGTACACTTAGGTATGTATCTATCATCTATCAACCATCTGTCTATCTAATTTTAGGCTTTCTTCCTCCCAGAGTAACCTTATTCTCTCCTAGTTCATATACCTCCTCTTTGCAGTCAGGGAAGCTTGCTTACATGGCCTCTGCAGCTTTGGGTCAACCCATATAAAAATCCCAAGAAAAGGCTTTGATGAGTTCTGCTTTGGATCACACGCCCACTCCAGAGCAATCTCTGTCACTATTGACCAGCCCGAGTCCAGGGCCGTCCCATGATGAGCAGCACCTTGACTGCCAGATCTAGAAGCGTCCTCCCAAAGGAAGAGATGCAGAGGAAAATCACACCACACGTCGCCCCACGACAGCCTTGCAGGCGTCCCAGGCAGCCAGGTGCCCTGTGTGGACACGCTGACACCACATCTGCAATCAGCACAGGAGAAGGTAAACTCTGAATACACATCTTTCGTGTCTTACTATAGCCTCTCTTCTGGGATTTGGTTTCGTACCTGTCGAGTGTGTGTGCTGGGCTAAGTTCACCTTTAAAAGTCTCTTGTGGGAATTCCCTGGTAATCCAGTGGTCAGAACTCTGCCTTTTCACTGCTGAAGGCATGGGTTCAATCTCTGGTCAGGGAACTAAGATCCCACCAGGCTTATGGCTTGACCAAAAAAGAAAAAAAAGTTCCTTGAAAATATGATTTCTAGTATTTCTGAGATATTCACGCTTACAAGTCTTGCTATCATCAGAATAATGGAAATGTCAGCTTCCTTGGTTGATTAATTCAAGGGGTAGTTTTGGAGTTTTTAACTTTGTAGTTGTCATTCATTTTAAAAACACTTCATCTATCGTTCTGCAAAGAAATCTTATCTTTTTCCCATAGGACATTTTTCCGTCTCACTCAGGATCTCAATTATTAGAATCATCGTCTTTGAAAGAATAAGATATTGGGGAGCAAAGTATTTTAGATCCATCCCAATTTTTACTTCTTAGGCCCAAGCCTTTTGTTAGTTCTAATCTATCCGAGAAGCTGTGGAAAGGGAAATCATTACTCCCTTAGGTTATCTGGGGACCCCTTGACCTTGGTAGAGAATAGAATTCCAGAAGGGGGGAATCTCTGAGCCAGAAATTGTTACTGTGCTGTGTCTATTGAGTATCCACGATATACTTATGAAGTGGAAGGAAATCAGAATCACTGACACCTTAGCCCTTCAGGGGGTCTTGAAGCGCGTCCAGCTGCCCCACCCCCACCCCTACCCCCCACAACCCTGGAACAGTATGAAAATGAGGTATGTCAGAAAGAGGTGCAGAAAGAGGACACAAAGGAAGGAAAACGTCTTGGGCAAGGTCAAGGGCTAGATGGTAAAACTTGAATTTTTTTAACCGGAGAATAATTGCTTTACAATGTTGTATTAGTTTCTGCTGTACAACGTGAATCAGCTGTATGTATACGTATAACCCCGCCCTCCACTCACCATCTCACCCCCCAGGCCACCAGAGGACAGAGCTGAGCTCCCCTCCAGTTCTCCCTCAACAGGATCTTCCTCTGTGTCCCCTTCACCTCCAGCCACCTTCAGAGCCGCCTTCTCTAGGCCCTGAAACCAAGCCCAACACTTCTTCACCCTCAGCTCCCAAGACCTGCTTGGTAGCACTGTGGCCCTGACCCCCAGCCACGCTGGGCCTTTCAGTCTTGCCTCCCACAAGCATCTGGAGCGGGCACGTCACTTCCAGGCATCTGAGGTGCTTGCAGAGAAAGCCCTTTCCTTAACCCAAGCCTCACAATCCAAATGCCTGACTCGCAAGGGATCCTCTAACAGCCAAGCCTTTGTTTCATTAGGGAGCCTACCCCCCCCACCGCATGCTCTGTCTGAGGCTCCCCACCCACAGCCACACTCCTCTGCACACAATGGAAGACCCGTGTCTTTGTTTCACAGCCCTGGGGACGTGACAGTGGATGCTGGGCCGCCTGCCAGTTCCTGAGGCTGCGGGAGTCTCCCCAGGCTGGCCAGGGTGACTGGCAAGGTCAACAGCCAGGTCAATCCTGGGCCACAGGGCCTGCCACCTGCTTGGTGTTTTCTTGATCACTGGTCCAGGGAAGGGCTGACTTGACTTCTCCTGGAACCCCCACCCCTCATAGCCAGCATATGGAGCCCTGTACCAAGGTCACAGGTGCAGAGCCTTAGACCAAGGTCACAGGTGCGGAGTCTTAGACCAAGGTCACAGGTGTGCAGCCTTAGACCAAGGTCACAGGTGCGGAGCCTTAGACCAAGGTCACAGGTGTGCAGCCTTAGACCAAAGTCACAGATGTGGAGCCTTAGACCAAGGTCATAGGACAAAAATTTCTAGAATTAACCAGGCCCCATAGCAACTGTTACCATGAGCCTCCTGATCTAAACCAGCCAGTTCCCCCACCCTATATTAAGTAAAATACCTGCCCTATTACCCACCCTATAGCATCCCTATCAATCACCTAATACCACCCTTCCAGTAGGAATTTTCTTTCATGAGGCTATAAAATTTGGCTACTAGGCCTCAGGAGGGGACAGCTCTTCTTTGAGCTGGCCCACCGTTCTAGCAGCGTCTCCCACTCTAATAAACTCTATTTTCCTCTTGTTCTGCTTCATATCTGGAAAACCCTTTACAGCCCATGCACAGACTACACGACACAACAGAATCTTATTACTCAAAGATCAGTGGGCTTCCTTCAATGGGCTTGAGTGGCCAAGGCATGATACAGCAACAAAAGCTTCCCAACTTGAGAGGAACCCCCAGTCATTCTTCCAGAAAGACTAGTACAAACCATAGCTATCTGCCCATTTCTTAATTTATTTCCTTCATTCACAAAAATATTTATTAGACTCTTGCTAGGTTCTTGGCAAATTAACAAAGCCCACGTGCATTTTCAGAACCTTCATTTTCTGCATATCTCAAAGCCCATCGTAAATGCTCCCTCATCCAGGAAGCCTCCCCTAGAATTTCTATTTTAATTCAATTTCATAGGACACAGAACCCTGAAGGGTTTGCTGCTCACTGCTGTCTCCTCCACTCAGGCCCTGCGTTAGTGACTGGCACCTCAGCTAAGCCTCTTAACTCTAGACTAGCAAAGAAACAGAAATCCAGAAGCAGGAGTTTCCCGCTCCCTGTGCAGACACCTCCAACCCATCAGCCTTTTGAAGCCCATCCCTTCCCACAGGACATCTTTGCCCTCCATCACAGAGTACTTCCCCATGAAACCCATGCTGTCTTTGGCCTGCTGATTCTGGCCTTCTGAACATGATAACAAGATTAGTCTGCTTTTTCTCTTTGGTTCCACTGCATGCGGAACGTCTCCACCTGGGGGACCAAGGATCAAACTCATGTCCCTCTGCAGTGGAAGAATGGAGTCTTAACCACTGAACCACCAGGGAAGTCCCAGATTAGTCCTCTTGTTGTTGTTGTTTAGTCCCTAAGTCATGTCTGACTCCTTTGCAAACCTGTGAACTGTCGCCCGTTCCTGTTCCTAGGATTTTCCAGGCAAGGACACTGGAGTGGGTTGCCATACCTTCCTCCAGGGCCAGATTAGTCATCTTAACAAAGCACCCTGACGGTTCTTAGCACTGACTGAGAAGGATGCATTAATCATCCACTGATCACAGGATTTTTTTCAGTCATTCATCAAAGATTTGTTGAGCACCTACTCTACTATTAATAATTACTCTGCAAGACCCTGGGGATATAAAAGTGAGCAAAACAGAATTGCAGCCTAAATGGGAAGACAAAAATAGACAAGGAAAATAATACGCACAGTCGGCGTTGTGCCAGGCATGTAGAGGAGGGGCACTTAGGCTGCCTGAGAGGCGTTTGCCAGGCGAGTGGGGGCAAGGCAGATAACCTAGATGAAACCTCCCATGCCCGCGTCCAAGCTCTGTGGGCTTCTGTCCTCCAAGCTGTCCCCACTATGCGTGTCTGCTCTGAGGATGCCACCCCTCCACAACTTCAACACGTAGGCCCACCTGTCTTCCTCCTTCCTCTTCTAGTCTGAATGGCTTCTCCAGCTGTTTAACTTAAATCTACAACTAACCAGTGAATTCCAGCAGGGCCAGGCTGGCAGTTTTCGAGTCAAGTTCAGCATCATGGTGTGCAGGGGACTGATTTATGTGTCATACTTCAACTCACTGGCAGAGATGGTCAGTGGTACAGCCATGCAGTAGCTGCCCAGCTAAAAATGACATTTCCCCACCAAGCAGAGGTCATATACACATGGAACAGAGGAGCTGAGCCTTCCAGATCTGGGTCTTCATGTTGCTGCTCACACTCTCCTCCACGCCCTCGTCCCTCTGCTACTGGCCACATGAGGCTGTCGCTCTGCTTTGATCATGACCTGCAAAAGAAATCCACATCCAGGTCCCTTAAGCCATCGTGTGGTTGGCTTTCTTTGTTAGAGCAACCCAGTCTTACCTAGCCTTAATATGATGGACAGCACGTCAGGTTTCTAGCTTCCACTGCAAACATGGAAAATCTAGCAATGCTATGCCTGCAACCTGTGGGGCCATAGTCAGTAGGCACAGAGCCCCAGTGTCCAGTGAGGCCAGGAGCCAATGCCCCTGCCAAGACCCCTGAACTCTTGCTTTTCTGCTTCTTTACTCTTTCCCATGAACTGCCTGATCCTTGCAGGCACTTTCGTTTGCAGCAGCATTTTAGCCTCCAAACAGAACACAAGATTCAGGAAGTCCCATGGCTGATGATCTGTCTGCCTGGCTTGTCTCTCAGAAGTCTGTCCTGTTTTAAAGCCTAAATCAACATTTCACCCCAGGTTTAGGACCTGGAGCGGACCCAATGTCTTCCCCACAACAAATATTCTGCAATATCCCCTCTACATTCCTGAAATTAAACTAATATTAAATTAAACAGTAATCAACTAATTAATTAATTAATGATTAAAAACTAATAATTAAATTTGATATTAATTAAATTAAACTAATACTACTCACCATTTAAAAAATCAGTATAATGCCCTAATGTAATACAAAGGCAAAATAAAACCAGAGTCACTTAGAATAACATCATATATGTTTCAGTATTTGGAGGTTTGGTGCAACTCCGTCAGGANCCCTACTTTCTTCAATTTCAGTCTGAATTTGGTAATAAGGAGTTCATTATCTGAGCCACAGTCAGCTCCCAGTTTTTGCTGACTGTATAGAGCTTCTCCATCTTTGGCTGCAAAAAATATAATCAAGGCCTCGGTGTTGTCTAAGCTCTTACATGACTCCCTGTGGCCTCTGGACAAAGGCTGCTATGACGTGTGCCATGGAGGGACAGAGACAGAGCAAGGTGCCCTTCTTCTCGGGACCTTCTTTGGTCCTTAGATCTGATCCCCTGTGAGCAAATGCCTCCCTTTCCTCATTTCATGCCGTTCCACCACCTCATTTCCTCCCCTGTCCAAAGTCATTTTTAACTGTCTGACCAGGAAGGATCTGACCTGACAGGATAATTAAATATTCATACCCTGATTGAAGAGTCTGGGCAAAAATCAATTAAAAATAGGACATGTGGAGCTGAGACGTTTTCAACCTCTTTTTTTCTTTCTGTCAGGAAAGCTGTGGAGCACAGACGCCAGTGCCCTGGGGCTGGGGTGGGTCCCAGGAGGCATCCACACCTTCTGCCAGCTGGGTACACTGTCTCCACCCTCCTCGCCTGGGGCAGCTGAGGGGGCTGATACGACCTTTGTCCCTCCAAGAGGAAGAGCGGGCACCTGAGCACAAACCTGCCCCCTGCATCCGTCTTCACCAGGATGAGCTCCCGCCCTCTCTGGGCTCCCACTGAGTGCCCCCTTTCACCAGATGTTTGTCATTATTTGCTAGGTTGGTTTGCACCTTGTTCTAGAGTATGAGAGAAGGGCATGGCAACCCACTCTAGTACTCTTGCCTGGAGAATCCCATGGACAGAGGAGCCTGGCTAGCTACAGCCCATGGGGTCGCAAACAGTCGGACACGACTGAGCAACTAACACACACTAGAGAATGAGGGAACAGCACACTGAGGGCATCTTTCCACTTTCCTCTCATCTTTCCACACGGATCCCCAGCCAGTCCCTGGAATCTGGAGCACAACTAATAAATGTTTGCACAAAGAATCAGGAGGGCGGAAATCCGCCACTTCATTACCACTTCCTGTTTCCAATGGAAAATCAGTTGAATAACAAAAGTTCCACTTCCTTCCAGGTCAACTTGAGATGGCACAGGAGTGACTCCCAGAAAAGTCCAGAACAAGTGAGGATTTATTTCTATAAAGAAGCAGAGAGGGCAGCTCATCCCAGATCCCTGCCATGATGTGGCTCTTAGGTAGATGGACCCCAAGATAAATTCATTGCCAAATAAGTTCAGAAAAAGCATCAAGATTAGCCAGCAAAATAAAAGCTCTGGGACATGTGGTCAAGAAATCCACTTTAACAGCCTTTAATTTGGCATTTCCCAAGTGTTTTGTGGAAATGTATTTAACATCCTTCAGAATCAGGCAAAAGCTGGTCAGCAGATCGCTAAGTTCCCTTTCAGCTCAAGAATCCCATGGTTTTAGATCTTTAAAAGGCCTGGCAGAAACAAGGAATTTGAAGTCAGAACAAGCTTGATTTCAAATATTGCCTCTCGATAACTGAAAAAGCTGGATGATGTCAGTGTCTCAGAGCCTCAGTCTTCTTATCTGTGAAATGGGGATGATAATAGCATCTGTATCATTATGCTGCTCTGAGGGTCAAATTAGGAAACCAATGTACGCTAAGGCAATTTATAAACTTGACATGGCATAATTATATTAGCTATTACTAGTATAAATTAATAAAAAAATTAGAATTTGAACCTGAAAAATCTTTTATCTCCTAGTCATTTGCTGTGAACTGGTTTCCTACAGCCCTGCCTGCTCTATAGATATATTTTTAAATAAGGCAAATCTCTTGACTTCTTTCTTTCTTTTTCAGATCAATACTTTCAGTGTCATTTCAATTTAATATTTGGGCTGGGAAAGGAAATACATTAAAAACAAACAAATGATTTCTTCTATGCCGTGAGTTTGGGGCTATGAATGAGTTTGGGGCTTTTCATTCAATGCCAAAGGCTTGTGGTCAAATTAAAAACAGTGCAAGACACAGGAGACTCTGATGGAGAAGAAATTCATTGCAGAGAGCCAAATTCCACGACAGCAAATCCAACACTGACAATTCTAAGACACAGTTCTTCAGGGAGGAAAAAAATTCTCCTGCCTTCCTGAAAGTCTCTTCCCAGTTAGAAAGAATGTTGCTTTTTCACACCTCATGCTGGTACTTGGTGAAATATACAGTTATGCCATGAAAATAATCACATCCCAAATCCGTCCACCTTGTTTGTTTATTCTCCTTGGTCTTTACTCAAACCATGACTTTTGGCCCATTTAAAATAGTACCTTCTATTTGTTCCCTGTTTTTATTTTTTTTTAATCGTTTCTTTAATGATACAGTGAAACTGAAGATCCAATATTGAGTCTACACAGTGCAACTTTCTAATTGATTTTTTTCTGTAAGACTATTTCAGGTTCTGATCGAGTCATTGACTTCACATTGAAGGATATTCTCAGACAGGCTGGTCCTCAGCAGCAGCTAGGATTCCTCAGAGAAATCGTTATGATTGTTAAGAAATGAAGTAGAGAAAGAAACTGGAGCCAATTATACAGAGTGAAGTAAGCCAGAAAGAAAAGCACCAATAACCCTATATACGAGAGCAAAAGAGACACAGATGCATGGAATGGACTTTTGGACTTTGAGGCGGGGGGTGGGGG
>SJYA01002243.1:375675-400945 GCA_006410615.1 Neotragus moschatus
GGCGGCAGCTGGGGGGCGGTGCGGGGGGGGGGGGTCTCTGCAGAGTTGTCAGGATCTGAATTTCCATGTTTACCCTTTCCCAGGTATACCTTCCTCAGGCAGGTGGCCTCTCCCGGGCACCAGAAAATGGCAGCGTGCTGGCCGGGAACATGGCCCTCCCGCTGGCAAGCCGGCAGCTCCCCTGTTTCTGTAGTCTCTGGAGCAGTCCCTGCCAATTAGCTTGTATTCTGCCCACACGCCCAGGGCTAGAAGGGAAGCGGGCCAGACTGAGCCAAACCAGAAAAGGGCTCCCAGGACACCTGAGGGCGGCGGTAGGAACACCTGCTGTTCTCTCTATTCTGGGCTGATGTGGGTGTGGGGTCGAAGCGGGGAGGTGGCAGGGAGAGGGGGTCAGGAAGTTCTTCCTCCCATCCCAGGGTGGGGTTCCCAGGGGGGCATGGCAGGGGAAGGGGAGGGGTGTTAGCACTCACACCTGGGGCAGTCACATATCTGTTCAGCCGGAAAGAAGGCCTTTAGGACCCTCCAGGGCTGTGGCTTCTCCATCTCTGTGTCCTGCAGAGTCCTCGAGATCGTCCTGACCACTCAGATCACCAGGGTGGAGGGCTGCGTGTGCAGGGGCTGAGGATGAAGACGGGGAGGGAGGCAGGCAGGCACTGTCCCCCCACCTCCTTTGCTGACCCTCCCTGGAACCTCAGCTACTTGGCTTCTTGGTTAAAGTTTCTTCCCCTAAAGAGTAGGCAGATGAAAAATATCTACCTCTTAGCGTTACTGTGAGGATGAAAAGTAATGAAATGTGCAACACTTGGCACGTAGAAAGCACTCAATAAATTGTGGCCATTTTATTTATAGAATCCATGCAGTCTCGGTTTGTACATTTACTGGACTCTCTTCTGGGATGAAAAAAATCGTAAGCCTTACCCAGGTAACATTTCATCTTCAAGGCTAAGTAAAAGCAACAGAAGGACAGAAAGCAAAGATGAACAGGGAGACGTAATGAACATTCTCAGAGACTCCTCGGGTGCCAAACACTGGGCAAGGTGCCTTATGTCTGGTATCTCTTTTTACACTGCAGGTAACCTTTCTGAAAGATCAGGCTGCTAAAAGTCAGACAGCTTGCTGGTACATTAAAGAAACAAAAGAAATGTTCAAGACTGGAATGCCTGCTGTGTCAAGACACCTAATTAGAAAACAACGTGACAGTGAATTAATAGAGCAAGTCTCCCTCTCTGCCAGCAGAGCTAAAATAAATGTGCCAAAAGGGGAATCACAGAGCAAAGTCGATTATCATCCCAGTGATTCCACTGATTCCACATGCACGACTCGGAGGTTTGACAGAACCGGGCATGTGTTGTGTCTTGGTGTCATGCTAAACGGTAGGGCTTCCAGACACACTTGTCATATCGCCGAGAGAATCCTATTCCAATCAGAGATCTTCATGCCAGTTGAACTTGTCTAGATATAATAAGGAGACATCAAGGTAACTCCAATCACCCAATTAAAACACTCTGACAATGACTGAGCAACAGCAGGATGTTGGATTTATAGAGATTTTTATTTCCAACTCATCAAGACGTTTACAAGGGAAAGACAATCATTTCACAAAGATTATCTTCACCTGCCATACTGGGACACAGAAACCCACTCCTACAGTCAGTGCTGGTATCATTCATTCATTCGTTCCATCTCTTACTTATATTTCCATTCATTCAACCATGTGAGTTGAGTGCTGTTTCATAACGGGTAGAGGCAGGGAGCATTAAATGCCAAATAAGAGATGGTGCATTCCTTTAAGGGGCAAGTCTGTCAGAGAATAACCCAGTGACAAAGAGGCAGTTATGTAAATAACTGTAAGCCAGGTGTAGGCTAGGGTGGGGTGTTCTATGCTAAGTTTGACATTTATTGTGCAGGTTGTAAGGGTGTTGTTGAAGGATTATGGGCCTGAGTGTGTACATTTTAGAAGCAAGTGTGTAGGTGTGCAGGATGAAGGAGAAGCAAGGACGTAAATTACGAGGTGAGTGCCGTCACGCTTCATGGAGTCTGCTCCCACTCCGGCTGCTTCATTTCAGTTTCCCCCTCCACTCATGGAATCTAGGCCTTTTCTCCACCTCTTGGCTGAAACTATTCTTTCCTATGTCGTAAGCGAACTTCTGGCTAAAGTCCAGAAAGTGCTTTCCATGTTTTATCTTATCTCATCTCTCTACTCCACTAGCTTGATTAGCCACTAACTAGCTGGAAACTTTTCTCTGGCCTCTTGATGCTCTGATTCAGAGTTCTCATGACCTACCCGTCAACAAGTCCTGGTGTTTATAAGGCGCATGTAAAACTCTCCCTGGAAAATGTCTTGCTTATTGGCAACTTCTGCAGCTAAAATTCCTCCTCTGTAGAAAATCGATTAATGAAGAGAATCTGAAAATGGGGGTTCTCTGAGGGAAAAATTTAGTCACACAGTTGGTCTCAGCATTATATTATCATGAATCCATCTCCACTTATCTAACTTAAGAATGAAGATTTGGGGTCAGAATAAATATAATGTCTTCTTCTGGTTTGCCTTTGCCAAACTGCACTGGGGCCTATCTGGGCCAATAACTGAACTTGTTAAGGCAAACAAAATGCAGAAAGAGGCTTTCTGAAAGTCCTTAGAGAAAGATCTTATCTTCTGGGTGACTTTTTGCTGAAGGAAGGTCATTTAAACCTCATCTCTGGTGTTTTAAAACTATGTCTAGTCCCTCAATACATGTTCTGCTTCTCTCTGGTCTTCACAGTGAATTGTTGACTAAAACTTGAAGGGACGCTCCATGGGGGTTAAAGCCTCAGTTCGTACACTGCTGCTTCCCCAGGACCTAGAAGAGTACCTGGGACAGACTAGGGATTCATAGTTAGGTACAGAGTGAATGAGAAGTTCTGTCTCAAGTTGGTAGAGGATGCAGTTTGTCCCCACGCATTGCTGGTTTGTTGGCATGAGGGAAACAACCACAAAACTGGCTAAACTGATGAGATCACGGATGAAGAGAATTTAGAAGAGGTCACTTAAGGATTTATCAACTTCAATTCTTATATAAATGTATGATGTTCTCCAGAAGCCTCACATCTTTGTGGGAGGCCCAGGATTTGGCAGTTACCACCACGAATGAGGGAAGACCTGCGGATGTAACCAACCAGGCATGAACTGGCTGAGTTTACAAACACGGAAGCTCAAATCGAGACTGACACCTTTCTTTTTTGCAGCTCTTCGACCTCAGAACAAATGTCTGAAAATTTGCAGATTACAGGTGCCTCTCTGGTTGGATTTTGAGCATGTCTTCTCATGGAATTTAGTTTATTTAAAGCCTCAATAAAAAAATAAAGACTTTTCTTCTGAGACTGGGGTCTTCTCCAATGGGTAGGGTTCAAGGCCATCTCC
Source organism: Neotragus moschatus (assembly GCA_006410615.1). Classification (NCBI taxonomy): domain Eukaryota; kingdom Metazoa; phylum Chordata; class Mammalia; order Artiodactyla; family Bovidae; genus Neotragus; species Neotragus moschatus. Next base: position 379,076 of record SJYA01002243.1, read on the forward strand.
TCACCAGTCTGAATCCACCAGCTAGTACAAACAAGGGAGTTTATTGCCTTCTAATTAGTGCCCTAACAGTTTGCTAAATATGTTACCCAAATGCTGTGCTTGTTTCCTTCCTGGTGAGAGTCAGCTGAAATTTCCAAAGCTGCTTCGCCTGATTCCAGGCCCATGGAGAATTGATACCTTCTTGATCAACTTGTGCAGGAATCTCTCATGAACCGTAGTAAGATGGTCTGTTGTCTCCAAGCTGAACTTTTCCCAACCTTTCATTCTGTAGCTTGAAGTCAATTTTGGGATTTAGCTTTTTGAACTCAGAATAGAAGCTTGATAACTGATCCTTATAATGAACCAGCATGTTACACCGCCTTCAGAGTTGGAGTCAGTTAAGTATGGTTTCTGGAAAATACACACAATTTTCTTTTTTTAGTCAAAGAGCATTGCCAAATAGAACAACATTTTGTTTTATGCCCTTTGTTAAAAATATGTGATTCACGGCCCCTTTTTGATCCTGGCAAAGGATCCCTGCATTCCCACCTGCTGCTGAGAGCAGAAGAGAGAACGTTCCCTCGTGCACTGGTGATTTCAGATGATGGTCAGGGATCAGCTGAAGCTTCTACTTCTCTACCTTCTGATAGAATGGCTTAGCAGCCTGCCAACACAGGAGACAGGTTCAATCCCTGGTCTGGGAGGATCCCACATCCCAAGGAGGATCCCACATGCCGTGCACCACAACTATTGAGCCTGTGCTCTAGAGCCTGGGCGGTGCAACTACTGAGCCCATGTGCCCCAACTACGGAAGCCCACACACCCTGGACCCTGTGTCCCACAACGAGAAGCCACCACATGAAATGCCTGCATATCACAACGAAGAATAGCTCCTGCTCACTGCAACTAGAGAAAAGCCTCAGCAGCAACGAAGACCCAGCACAGCCAAAAGTTAATTAATTCGTTTTTAAAAGAAAGAATGGCTTAGGATCAGTTGCTGCTTAGTCCAAATCATTTTTTGGCATGTGTTCTTAGAAACACGATTTATCTGTTTACAACTCCAGATACCAGGCGAGTTTTGTCAGAGGGAAAAATCTTTCAACTCTATTACAAGTCACTCACGAAAGTGATGTTGCCTATAAGCTTAAGTTATACAGAAATGGCCGATCTCTGGGAACTCTACCTCCCAGGTAATGAACATTAAGTTAAAATACCTCTGTTTAGCTCACAGAAAACATCCTGACAAGGCCCACCTGTGAATGACCGCAGGCAGAAAGAAATTAACACATCCTCCCCAAAGGCTGCTGGGAACCCGAAAGTGTTTGACTTCACTCCCTCCTGTTTTCTATTAAAGAAATTTGAGCTCCAACTCAGGCAAGATGGTTCTCTGGGACGCGAGCTCACCATCTTTTTGGTCTGCTGGCTTTCCGAATAAAATCGCTATTCCTGCCCCAACATGCTGCCTCTCGATCTATTGGTGTGTGGTATGGTGAGCAATATGAGCTTGGACTCAGTACAATTTTTGGTGACCCAAAAATGTGACCCCACTTGGAGAATTTTCAGGTAAGTTTTTAGCAGCTGTCAGGACCATTTGTTCTGAGGACCTACCGTTCAAATTTCCCCAAAGCGGCACCCCCTGCCCCAGTACTTGGCAGTTGGATCAGAGAGTCAATATTTGGGAACCAATGTGCTGCACGCAGAAGGGTAAGTCACTCCAGTGTGTACAGCTGGAAACTTTATTTTCTCTCTGTTTGGGGCTTTTGCTTTAGAATAAGCCAGTTTGTTCTGTACTTGAGTGAGGTATTCTGTTGGCGAGAGGAAAGCACTGTTGGACTGTCACCCCATGTGTGAACTCGTTCATTTCTTTGGATGCTAGTATTTGTGTGCACTGAGTCTTGTTTGTATTTCTGCCTCTTAAAAAATGAGGAATATTTCAGCTATCTCTAAAAAGTTCTCTGAGTTGCATTTTGGATAAGTGCTCTGATTATAGCCTTGAACCCGTAAGTGAGAAGAAGCTAATTTATTGTAGGTGCAAAATCACAGATTCTCACATTTGTCTGGTGTTCTGCATCATGCCACAGGTTACTACAAAGTGATAGTGATAGAAACTAGGACTCAGTTTTGAAAGGAGAGGCAACCAGGGTGCCATTGTTGAAACAGGCTGTCCAATTCTTTTCTTATAATTGGAGGATAATTGCTTTACAAAGTTGTGTTGGTTTCTGCTGTACAACAACACGAATGAGCCATAACTCTGTGTGTGTGTGTGTGTGNGGCACTCAGCCTTCTTCACAGTCCAACTCTCACATCCATAGATGACCACTGGAAAAACCATAACCTTGACTAGATGGACCTTAGTCGGCAAAGTAATGTCTCTGCTTTTGAATAAGTCAAGGAAAAAAATGCACTCAATAAGCAGGTCAGTTCTCTGATATTTGCAAAGAGAATTGCAAGGAAAGTATTTTAGGAACATAGTACAGAGAATAAAATGATGTATCTGGTCCAGTGTTTGTATTTCAGGAGAGAAAGGAGAGACAGAAAGAGAGAGAGAATAAGAGGCTTCTAGTTCAAACCTACAGAATAGTTTCACCCTCTGCTGGAAAGAGTCCCCATGACACACAATTCTGCAGCTTTCCTACTTCTCCCGCCCCCACACTGTTCCCAATTCATTGCTGGAAGAGGGTTTCTAGAGCTAGAGGATTTTGCAAAGCTGCTNAGAGAATAAGAGGCTTCTAGTTCAAACCTACAGAATAGTTTCACCCTCTGCTGGAAAGAGTCCCCATGACACACAATTCTGCAGCTTTCCTACTTCTCCCGCCCCCACACTGTTCCCAATTCATTGCTGGAAGAGGGTTTCTAGAGCTAGAGGATTTTGCAAAGCTGCTGGGGGAGGAATAGTTGTATGTATCACCACCTGTGCCCTGAATCCTTCCTGGAGTTTGGGGGAAAGGAGGGCGAGGAAGTTTGGGTTCTGTTCTTGGTTTGTTTTACAAACATTCTTCTTTTCCCGAGTATAAAAGCAATACATCAGGCTTCCCTGGTGGCTCAGTGGTAAAGTATCTGCCTGCTAGTGCAGGAGGCAGGGTTCAATCCTTGGGTTAGGAAGATCCCCCATGTAGTGGAGCAGCTAAGCCCATATACCACAACTATAGAGTCTGTGCTCTAGAGCCTGGGAGCCACAAGCTGCATCGAAGAGTCGCCCCTGCTCACTGCAATTGGAGAAATGCCCGTGCAGCCCTGAAGACGCAGCCGAAGCAAAATAAGTAAATGAAATTATTTAAAAAGAAAAAAGCAAGGTATCTGGCAATACCAAGTGTTAGCAAGGATACAGATTCACAGAATCTCATACACTGCTGGTGGGAATACGTATAGACTGAGGCAACCACTTTGGAAAAACAGTTCCACACTGCTGTTTAAACTTTCACTCACCCTATGACAAGCTTTTCCACTCCCAGGTTTATCTCCAAATTGATGTATAGGGACAATGGGAATTTAGGTACAAGAATATTTATAGTACTGTTCTTAACAGGAAATGTCAGGAAATAGCCTAAAATACAGAATGAACAGTAATATGATCACACAACAGAATATTATATAGTAATAAAAATAAACTACCATGGCCTATGCATCAATTGGATGAATCTCAGCAATATTAAGTGAATGAAGTCTTAGAAGACAATTTATAGCATACTACCTTAAAAAATTTGAAGCCATCAAGATAAAAATACATAGTTCATATAGCTTTATAAAAGCATGTATCAATTACATGCAACTTTATTAAAAGGAAATGAAAGGAATTATGAGACTTGGGAAGGTGGTTATCTTGAGTAAAGAAAAGTGGTGAGTGGAATAGAAGATTCATGCCAAGATGCAAATTTTTATTTTAATCTGAGCTTTTATATTGAGCATTGGGCATATGAGTACTTACTACATTCTAATAAATTAATAAATAATGGTTATGCATGGACTAATGAGGTGATTATTTACTGAGTTAAGATCAACCCAGTTCAGAGTGTCTCTGGATCCAAACAAGAAACTGAAAGTAAAAATCATACATTCATTGTGAACATTTTAGAGCCTCAGACAAAGCATGTGAAGAAACAACCATCCCTAACTATTATCATTCTAGAGATGATCATACATGTGTATTTCCTTACAGTTACTTTTTTCTGATTCCTATTTTGAACAAAATTGTAATCATGATGTTTAAACAGTAATCTTATTCTTTACACTTAATATTATATACCTTTTCCCATGTGATGAAACAGTCTGAATGTTTTTAACAGCTGAATAGTATTACATGTATGCATCATAGTTTAACAAATCCTTTATACACATTTATTTTGGTTTCACTTTTTTTGTTGTGGGTTATACTGAAATAAACAATTTGCACATATCTGGGTGCTTTCTCTTTAAGATTTTTAAGAGAAGGTGGGAAAATTTTTAGTTATTGTTACATATTGCTAAATTGGAGGGCACTATTATGTGAGAAATGAAGTGAATAAAATACTGCACATAAAAATGCCTAATATATACATGATAGACATTCAATATCAGTTGACTATGAAGCTGCATATAATTGTAAGGTTAGCTAGAATATATTGGAAAAGGATAAAGGAATATCTTCCTCATCTACCAGGCTATGAAAATTAGATGACTTAGAATTGCATCTTAAGTTTTGGTGGAAATATCAGTACAAGTACATGACATAGGCGTATATAATTATATTAACTTTATGTTACATTAATGATACTAAATATAATTTATATGCCATGCTTGTTCTTTCAAAACCATTTTCATATGCATCATCTCATTTGCTTTCCATGACAGTCTTCTAAGATATGTTAAATTACCTCCGCTTAACAGATGAGGAAGTTGACACTTGGATTACTATACTTATCCAAGATTTTGAAGCTTAAAACTGAGTTCTAGTCTCAGCAATGGTGGAAGGCTTATACTGAATGATTGTCCTGCAGATAACAACTTATAAACGGTGGACAATAGCTGGTTTAAAGGTTCCAGAGAAAAACTAAAAGCAGGCAGAAACTGAAAGGGAAATGCTTAAAACCAATAGCCTAAGTTTCTACCTTAAGGAACTAGAAAAATAAACTCACAAGATGTAGAAGGGAGGAGACCAAAATAAGAACAGAAATCAGTGGAACAGAAGACAGGCTGTAGAAAAATTTAACAAAACCCCAAATTTGTTCTATTGAAAAAATGGCTAAGCCCCTAGCTAGACTAATAAGGGAAAAAAAGCAATTTATCATATTGGGAATGAAAGAGGGAGCATCATTTCAGATCTTACAGACAATAAGAAAGGGATTATTGTGAGTCTAATAATTCTTACATATATCATGCAACACTGAATTAAAAAATATCATGTCATTGTAAAAAAAAAAGGATTATTGTGAACAACTGTCAATAAACTCAACAACTTAAAATGCACAAACTCATTGAAAAACATCTCACCAAAAATGAAAAGAGAAAAAAATGGAAACTCTGAATATCCATGTATCTGTTATTTTAATTGAATTTGTTATCAAAACTTTTCCACAAAAAGGATTCCAGGTCCAAATGGTTTTACTAGTAAATTCTATCAAATAGTTAAGGAAGACTTAACACTGATCTTAAATTCTTTCCAAAAATAATAGAAGAGGGAAAATATTCCTAACTTTTCTGAGGCCAAAAATATCCTAATACAAAAGCTTGATAAATACAAAAAAGAGAATAAAGCATATCTCATGAATAGTGACACAAAAATTCTTACCAAAATATTAGTAAGTCAAATTGAAAAACAATAATACATCATTATCATATCAGGTTTAACCCAGGTATACAAGATTGGTTTAATATTTGAAAATTAATGTAATTCACCATTAATATAATTTTAAAAACCCATATGATCATTTCAGTGGCATTACAAACATTTGACAAAATTCAACAGCTATTCACAATTCTCAGCAAATTAGGAATAGAGAGAAATTACTCAACCTGAAAAAGGGCCTCTCTTAAAAACATATAGCTAACATTACATGTAACAATGAAATATTATTGGTGGTGGACGCACAAAAGGAACAAAAACAGGACTTTCCTGGTGGTTCAGTGGTTAGGAGTCCACCTACCAATGCAGGTGATACAGGTTTAATCTTCCCACAGGAAGATCCCGGGAAGATCACATTCCATGGAGCAGCTAAGCCCGGGAGCCACAACTGCTGAAGCCCACGTGCCCTTGAGCCCATGACTCTCAACAGAAGCCACCACAGTAAGAAGCCTGTTCATCCCAGTAGAGAGTAACCCCTGCTAGCCGCAACTAGAGAATAACCCCTGCTCCCCATGAGAGAGAAAGTCTGAGCACGGCAGTGAAGACCCAGGACAGCCAAATAAGTTAAAAAAAAAATACGTTTTTTAAAGGCGCAAAAACAAAAAGGAGGGCAGTTCTCATGAATCAAGGAAAAATGATTTCCTAGTTTGAATCTGTAAGGCCTAAGGCTATGCCAGGGAAATGAGTTCTCCCACCTTTTCCAGAAATATGAGTTGTGCAAAGTCCTTATATGATGGTGAAATTAGAATTCCCAGGAAAGTATTTTTGTTTTTTGCCCTTATAAAGCTTATGCTTTATTGGAACAATTATCTATTTTTTAAAAATCTCTTCTTCCTCTGTTTCCGTATAGCTCTGTGACAAATTTGGGCTCTTTCGTTTTAGAATTTGTGCAGAGGCCGGCACTCCGTAGCACAGACCCTCTGGCAGTGGGCACACCCCCCCCATGGCGGAGGTTCTCCCCTACAATGTGTCTGTCTGGGCCCGTCACCCTGCTTCTCTCTGCCAGCCTTATTAGGAGGCAGCTTTAGAGAATGCATTCGAAAGCTAGTGAGTATCCCCACTGGACAGGCCTGCTCCTGGGGATTCCTGGTATAGTAACTACCTGCTAGGTTATTCAGTCGTGTCTGGTTCTTTGTGACCCCCATGGACTATACTCCATCAGGCTCCTCCGTCCATGAAATTTTTCAGACAGGAATACTGGAGTGGGTTGCCATTTCCTCCTCCAGGGGATCTTCCTGACCCAGGGATTGAACCCACGTCTCTTGCATCTCCTGCACCGGCAGGTGGCTTCTTTACTACTGTGCCACCTGGGAAGCCCCAGAGAACAAAAGCCCTCCCTTATGTGTATTTCGTTTCATTCTGGGATTCAGCCACACAAGATCTTTGAAAACAATCCAGGTCATTCCTTATTGTTTCTCCTTTGGTTTTTGAAAACTCCTTATGATTTCATGGGATCCTTTCTGCTGTTTTTTGAGAGACTGAAATGATTAGGTCTGTCTCCATTGGTGGGATACTCTCCCTGCATCTCAGCCTAGACCAGTAAGAGGTTGAAGGGCATATAACTGAGCCACAGCTGGCGCTAATGATGACCAACACTGATTAATTCAGTTAGAGTTTCTAGGTGAAAATCAAAGACACCAATTTGATGAAAAGGAGGCACACACAAGGAGGGGACTTGAAAGCACAACTACATAGCACTTTAATTATCTCTTTTTAAAAAATTAACTTTTGTTGGCGTAGAGTTGCTTTACAATGTTGTGTTTCTACTGTACAGCAAAATGAATCAGCCATACGTATACATGGGTGTATGCTAAGTCGGTTCATTTGTGTCTGACTCTTTGCGACCCTAATGGACTATAGCCCACCAAGCTCCTCTGTCCATGGGATTCTTCAGGCAAAAATGCTGGATTGGGTTGCCATTTCCTCCTTCAGGGGGTCTTCCTGACTCAGGGATCAAACCCACATCTCTTGTCTCCTGCACTGGTAGGCAGATTCTTTACCACTAGTTGCCACATGTACCCCTTTATACATTAGCTAATGATAGCTATTGTACTGAGATCCCACCTTGATTATGGCACTGAGCTGTTTTTAAAGACAGCTATTCTTTGAGATAGGTTCTATTATTATCCCCACTTTGCAGATGGGCAAACCAAGAGACCCAGTGCAAGGTCACTTAGAGCAAGGGGTGGAGCCAGGATTCTAATCTCAGCAGCCTGGCTCCAGAGTCTGTACTCTACTTCCACATCCTACATAATAAAGACTGAGAAAATCTTCCCTCCCTCAGCTCCCAAGAGATCTCCCCTCTCCAGTATCTGTTCATCCCAACTCTGCTTTATTTGGCCAGAGGGAGTTTCTTTGAGTTAAGAACCCCTACTACTAAGCCTTAATTTTCTCATCAGTAAAATGGGAATAACGATGGTAGTTGTCTCATATGATTATGTACATTCTAATCATGGGATAAATATCCAATAAATGATCCTTATTATTGCAAGCTATTAGGAAGTTTTACTCGATACTCTACCAGTATAGAGTAAGCAGGTTGTTTATCATTCTTTTCTGCAGTTTCTATCTTACTCAGAATTTCAAACTTAGAAATTTCAGTTTTCAGCAATTCAGTTCTCAAGAGCACCATTCTTGACATCACTGCAAAGCAAGCTTGGGCACCCTTGGGTTTGAGACCCTGAAGACGGCCCGCCCAGCACAGCATCTCAGTCTCACCGCTTGAGCTCTGCCCACGCACATGTTAATTCAGATTAATAATAGCACCAAAGAAAGTACACAGCACATTCTTTCATTAATGGGTTTATTCATCAGGAAATGAAGAGAAGAATAAATGCTGCCAATGAGAATACCCAGTTTTCAGGGAAGTAAAAGACATTTTTGCTTGAATGTGCTAAAAGTTTAAATAACGAGCAATAAGTCATCTAAGTCAGTAGTTTTCAAACTGTGTTCAGTGGAGCCCTGGAGTTTTGCAAATGCACCTCAGGGGCAGTGCTGGAGTTAGTAATTATCTTACCAGCTGAATGTCAACCTGCAAAGGAATGAATACACTGAGGCTTATAAAGTGGGCGGAATGTCTTTGAAACAGGAGGAACAGAACCTTCCTGCATCCCAAGGGCATAATCAATGCTGGATATGTGTGACCTTGGTTAAGTCACTTCCCATCTCTGGCTTCTATTCTGTCCAATGAGAAGACTCAGGGCTGTGATGATCACAAAAATCTTTCGGCTCTAAAGCTCTGAGATCACCTCTCCTTCTCCTCAATGACTACTTTCAGCAGAAGATATTTTTAGAATTACCTTTATACAGCTTCAGTTTCATCGTTTCTTTGATGTTTCTCAGTGATTGTACATCCTCTCTCTAGATAAATGTGGCTTTTGGACCTAACAAAAACAAAAGTGAACAAACAAAACCATCCCCTAGTTCAGAACCAGATTGTGCAATGAAATTCATATTTTACAGCAAGACAAATTTAAACATAAAAAAATTTCTCTGAGGACTTCCTTGATAGTCCAGTGGATAAGACTCTGGGCTCGTAATGCAGGGGGCCTGGGTTCAATCCCTGGTCAGAGAACTATATCCCACAGGCCACGACTAAGATCCAGAACAGCCAAATAAATAAATATTTTTTTAAAAATTTTCTTTGCCTTTGGCCTTCTCTCTCCCCACACTGTGCACTGGGTACCCTTTTTGTGCATCAACCAAACCTCTCCACAAGCAGAAATTCCTGCTCAACTATAGACAGCAAAATTTTCCCAGCATCAGCAAGACAACTTCTTAAAAGATAACATTCCTTCTTAATCTTGTAAGGGGCCACAATGACCCCGGACCCACTGCTTGCTAGATTGTGTAAGCTGTCAAGAATATATCACTTAATGTATATCCCTCTGTCTCAAAAAACTTCAGTGACTGTGCTTGACTTCTAATGGACAGAACAGTTTTCCAAGCTTTCTGAGATGCTGTTCCCTGGCTTAGATAATCTTCAACTGGGCTGAAAAAAAATTTTTCCATTTCTTTCTTAGATCAGCTGATTAATTTTTCATTGACAAGGTATTTCACTTAGTTCTCCGTAAGTGTTTAGTGAATGCCTTTCAAGAGTCAGGTGCTGATGTCCGGGAGACAAAGATGAATAGGCCAAACTTTTCTGTTTTCTCAAGGGCCTCCCAGTCCCTCGAGCTAGTAAAACACACTTGTATGAATTTCTTTTGTGCTTCATAGAAGTCACCTAGTTCTGGCCATTCTAGCTGGAGAAGATAAAATGTTTGACCCAGTGATCAGAAAAACTAGTAGTTGCCTTAGAAAGAGAGAGACCTATTTCTCTGACACATGTCTACCGTTTTCAAGGTTTCTGATAAATATCCTCTAGCTCAGAGGCCATAAGGCCTGAATCTATAAGCAAATTACCTTCAATTCCCAGACTCCTTTGGTGGCTGGCTGGTTGGCAGTAAAACTTTGTTTACTAGGATCTCCAAGTAAGCTTTGTTTGGCAGCCATATTACACTTGGCCCAAACAGATAACTGTACATAGACAGGAAAGGCTGCTTGTATAAATCAGATTCATTCAGGCCCAAGTCCCAGATCCATCTAACTGGCTTTGGGACTTCGGGCGAGTCTCTCAACTTTGTCGAAATATATATTCCTTTATCTATACAATAAAATTACAGACATTTCACAAGGTTGCCAAATGGATAAGGAATCACCTATATAGAATTCCCAGTATATGTTAATATCTAGTGATGATTCAAAAAGTGTCAGTTCTTTTTATTACCAGGTCTGCAAAGAGGAGCCCCAGAAGGTGAAGAGTCTGCCTGCAGTGCGGGAGATCCAGGTTCGATCTCTGGATCGGGAAGATCCTCTGGACAAGGAAATGGCACCCCACTCCAGCACTCTCACCTGGAGAATCCCATGGACAGAGGAGCCTGGCAGGCTACAGTCCGTGGGGTCGCAAAGAGTCAGACACAACTGAGCAACTTCACACTTTCACTGCAAAGAGTGCATGAGTTATCAACGGCACCCCAATCCAGTACTCTTGCCTGGAAAATCCCATGGACAGAGGGGCCTGGTGGGCTGGAGTCCATGGGATCACGAAGAATCGGACATGACTGAGCAACTTCACTTTCAATTTTCACTTTCATGCATTGGAGAAGGAAATGGCAACCCACTCCAGTGTTCTTCCCTGGAGAATCCCAGGGACGGGGGAGCCTGCTGGGCTGCCATCTATGGGGTGCAGAGAGTCGAACACGACTGAAAGCAACTTAGTAGCAACAGCATGAGAGGAAAACCGACCCAGACTAGTCCTCTTGGGAGTGTTGCTAGAACTTGAAGGAATCACCACTGAGCTGAGCAGAGGCTTATAAATGTATCCTAGGTGCTGTGCGGCTCTGATAGGACTTCTTGGAGAGAGCAAACTGCCAGGAACCACAGAAGGAAGACGTTCTGAAACTGAGTCAGCTGTCTGGCCGAAGTAGTTGATGGAGGCAAGGTCACACCTGGTGTCTCCTGGTTGACAATGAATTGTAGGAAGGTGAATGGATGAGAAACAGTTTTCCATTGACCTACTTGATTAAGCCAAGGATCTCTACTTGGAAAGCCACATCATCACCATCTGAGGTGTTAAGCCAACAGAAAGTCTCAACAGTTGGAGACGGCCGTAGGTGCCTGTAATAGGTCTAGGATACTGGCAAATGGTCCCTTGAAAATAAGAGTCTCTTTTCAACCTCCACATGTGGAGGTAAGAGTCTGCCAGCTCTGAGGTTGCAAACTAGAGGCTTTTGTTGTCATATCTTTTTTGATTTGACCCATGTTTACAATGAGATTTCACCAGAATTTCTGACTTTTCTCAAGTGTTAGAAATACCTAACCTGCATTCTGATACAGAATGGTACACCAACACCAGCTCTTTAGGGATTTTGGGTTATTCACAACTCCTTCCTTGAAATGATATTTCTTGTGGTTTTTATAACACTGCTCAGTCCTCATCTCCCTCTGCCCTCTTCAACTTTTCTGTTCCATCAATCCCTTCCTCCTCTGCCAATCCTTACATGCCAGCAAACTCAAGGCTGTCTTCCATCCTCTTCTCTTTTCCCCAGTCCACGCTTTCTTCTTTCTTTCTTAAATTGTTTGGCGTGCCATGTGTCTTGTGGAATCTTAGTTCCCAGACCAGGGATCAAACCCATCACACCCTGCTGAGGAAGCACAGAGTCTTAACCACTGGACCACCAGGGAAGTACCCCACATGCTTTTCTTAATAAACCTCATCTCCTCCCAAGGTTTTGAATCCCAGCTATATGATGCTACAGGCAAGGAAAACTTGTCCCTTCTTCCCTTCTATATTCTTTAGCTAGTCTATTAATTGACACAAGAAAAATTAACAGGAGAGAAAACAAATTTAATTTCATATGTACAGTTCAGTCAGTCAGTCATGTCTAACTATTTACAACCCTATGAATCGCAGCACGCCAGGCCTCTCTGTCCATCACCAACTCGTGGATTTCACCCAAACTCATGTACATCGAGTTGGTGATGCCATCCAGCCATCTCATCCTCTGTCGTCCCCTTCTCCTCCTGCCCCCAATCCCTCCCAGCATCAGAGTCTTTTCCAATGAGTCAACTCTTTACATGAGATCGGGAGCTCATAAAAATGTGAGACTCAAAAGAGTTACCAAAGTAGACAGCTTTTATACTTTTTAGACAAGGAAACAACAAATTTGTGAAGAATTGACAAAACAAAGTGGTTTGTGGTTGGGGTTAACAAATTGGTGGCTAAGTAACAAGGTTTGTTTATATAGCCTTCCATGTCCCTAAATTGCCTGTCTCTGGTGATAAGGATGCCTCCTGGAACAGGGAGGGTCCCTTTGACATGGGAGATTGATTTCCTGCTTTCGGGAGGACAAAGGAGAGTCAGGGTGTTCTTGCACTGACTTATTTTTTTTTTCAGTTAATTAATTTATTCTTGGTTGCACTAGGTCTTCACTGCTGCACGCAGTCTTCCTCGAGTTGCAGGGAGCGGGGGCTGCTCTTCACTGCAGTGCACAGGCTGCTCATTGCCGTGGCTTCTCTTGCTGTGGAGCACAGGCTCTAGGTCCATGGGCTTCAGCAGTTGCAGCACGCAGGCTCAGTGGTTGCAGTGTGTAGGCTTGGTTGCTCCGTGGCATGTGGAATCTTCCCCAACCAAGGATCGAACCTGTGTTCCTGGCACTGGCAGATGGATTCTTATCTACTAGACCACCAGGGAAGTCCTGAATGTTTCTTAAGTAACTTTAATTCAAAATAATCGATATGCAGCATATTTGGGGGTGGCATATTTTGTTCCCCTTCACTGTTGATGGTCGTTGTAAAGTGTGGCACACAGAGGACTTCTTGAATTGTGCGGAAGCACAAGATAGGATTCTGGTATGCTGTTTTCTTTTTCCCTTTGATTGTTTAATTGACCTAGACTTTTTTTAATAATTATTGAATTATGCTTTATTTACAATGTTGTGTTTAATTTCTGCTATATAGCAAGGTGATTCAGTTATATAGACATGTACATTCTTTTTTGTGTTCCTTTCCATTATGGTCTATCACAGGATATTTAATATTGTTTCCTGTGTCATACAAGAGGAAAAGCTTGTTGTTTATCCATTCTATATATAATAGTTTACATCTGCTAATACCGAATTTCTAATCCAACTCTTTCTCAGCCTTATTCCTCTTTAGCAATAAGTCTGTTCTCTATGCCTGTGAACCTGTTTCTGTTTTGATGATAATTTGTGTTGTATTTTAGAATCCATGTATAAGTAATATCATATGGCATTTGTCTTTCTCTTTCAGACTTCACTTAGTAAGATCATCTCTAAGTCCATCCATGTTGCTGCAAATTGTGTTGTTTTATTCATTTTTGTGACTGACTAGTATTCATTGTGTGTGTGTGTGTGTGTGTATCATTTAGGTTGTGTCCATGTCTTGTGAAGCTCCCTTGTGGCTCAGATGGTAAAGAGTCTGCCTGAAATGCAGGAGATCTGGGTTCGATCCATGGGTTGGGAAGATCCCATAGAGAAGAAAATGGCAACCCACTCCAGTAATCTTGCCTGGAAAATCCCATGGATGTAGGAGACTAGCAGGTACAGTTCATTGGGTTGCAAAGAGTCAGACATGACTGAATGACTTCGCTTTCACTTTCTTGTCTTCTTGATTATTATGAATAGTGCAGCTATGAACATAGGGGTGCATGTATCTTTTTAAATTATAGTTTTATCTGGATTCTGGATATATGTCCAGGTGATTTTCTGAGCAACTTTCACTTAAAATATGGGCTTCCCTTGTGGCTCAGCTGGTAAAGAATCTGCCTGCAGTGTAGGAGACCTGGGTTCTATCTGTGGGTTGGAAAGATCCCCTGGAGAAGGGAAAGGCAACCCACTCCAGTATACTGGCCTGGAGAATTCCATGGACAGTATAGGCCAGTTCACTTCAGTCGCTCAGTCATGTCCAAATCTTTGCAACCCCATGGACTGTAGCACGCCAGGCCTCCCTGTCCTTCATCAACTCCTGGAGTTTACTCAAACTCATGTCCATCGAGTCGGTGATGCCATCCAACCATCTCATCCACTGTCATCCCCTTCTTCTCCCACCTTCAATATTTCCAAGATTACGGTCTTTTCAAATGAGTCAGTTCTTCACATCAGGTGGCCAGAGTATTGGAGTTTCAGCTCCAGCATCAGTCCTTCCAATGAATATGCAGGACTGATTCCCTTTAGGATGGACTGGTTGGATCTTGCAGTCCGATGGACTCTCAAGTCTTCTCCAACACCACAGTTCAAAAGCATCAATTCTTTGGTGCTCAGCTTTCTTTATAGTCCATCTCTCACATCCATACATAACTACTGGAAAAACCATAGCTTTGACTAGATGGACCTTTGTTGGCAAAGTAATGTCTCTGCCTTTTAATATGCTGTCTAGGTTGGTCATATCTTTTCTTTCAAGGAGCAAGTGTCTTTTAATTTCATGGCTGCCTCACCATCTGCAGTGATTTTGGAGCCCCCCAAAATAAAGTCTGACACTGTTTCCACTGTTTCCCCATCTATTTGCCATGAAGTGATGGGACCAGATGCCATGATCTGAATGTTGAGTTTTAAGCCAAATTTTTCACTCTCCTCTTTCACTTTCATTAAGAGGCTCTTCAAGTACTATTGAAGCCTGGCTTGGAGAATTTTGAGCATTACTTTGTTAGAGTGGGAGATGAGTGCAATTGTGTGGTAGTTTGAGCATTCCCTGCAATTGCCTTTCTTTGGAATTGGAATGAAAACTGACCTTTTCCAGTCCTGTGGCCACTGCTGAGTTCTCCAAATTTCCTGGCATATCGAGTGCAGCACACTCACAGCATCATCTTTTAGGACTTGAAACAGCTCAACTGGAATTCCATCACCTCCACTAGCTTTGTTCATAGTGATACTTCCTAAGGCACATGACTTCACATTCCAGGATGTCTGGATGTCTGGGTCTAGGTGAGTGATCAGACCATCATGATTACCTGGGTGGTGAAGATCTTTTTTGTACAGTTCTTCTGTGTATTCTTGCCACCTCTTCTTCATATCTTGTGCTTCTGTTAGGTCCAGACCATTTCTGTCCTTTATTGTGCCCATGTTTACATGAAAATTTCCCTTGGTATCTCTAATTTTCTTGAAAAGATCTCTAGACTTTCCCATTCTATTTTTTCCACTATTTCTTTGCATTGATCCCTGAGGAAGGCTTTCTTATCTCTCCTTGCTATTCTTTGGAACTCTGCTCCAATGGGTGTACCTTTCCTTTTCTCCTTTGGCATTCACTTGTCTTTTTTTCATAGCTATTTGTAAGGCCTCCTCAGATAACCATTTTGCCTTTTTGCATTTCTTTTTCTTGGGGATGGTCTTGATCACTGCCTCCTGTACAATGTCACAAACCTCCATCCATAGGTCCTCAGGCACTCTGTCTATCGGATCTAATCCCTTGAATCTATTTCTCACTCCTGTGTAATTGTAAGGGAGCTTATTTAGGTCATACCTGAATGGGCTAGTGGTTTTCCCTACTTTCTTCAATTTAAGTCTGAATTTGGCAATAAGAAGTTCATGATCTGAGCCATAGTCAGCTCCCTGTCTTGTTTTTGCTGACTGTATAGAGCTTCTCCATCTTTGGCTGCAAAGAATATAATCAATCTGATTTTGGTATTGACCATCTGGTGATGTCATGTGTAGAGTCTTCTCTTGTGTTATTGGAATAGAGTGTGTGTTATGGCAAGTATGTTCTCTTGGCAAAACTCTATTAGCCTTTGCCCTGCTTCATTCTGTATAGTCCTTAGAATCACAGAGTCGGACCCGACTGAGCAACTTTCACTTCGCTTAAGATTGCTGGATTATATAGAAATTGTATTTTAGTTCTCTGAGGAACCTCCATAGTCTTTTCCATAGTGGCTTCACCAGTTTATATTCACACCAATAGTGTGGGAGGATTCCTTTTGTCCACATCCACTCCAGCATTTGTTATTTGTAGACTTTTTAATGATGGCCATTCTGACAGTCTTCAGCAATACGTGAACCATGAACTTCCAGATGTTCAAACTGATTTTAGAAAAGGCAGAGGAACCAGAGATCAAATTGCCAACATCTGCTGGATCATGGAAAAAGCAAGAGTTCCAGAAAAACATCTATTTCTACTTTATTNGTTCCTCTGCCTTTTCTAAAACCAGCTTGAACATCAGGAAGTTCACAGTTCACATATTGCTGAAGCCTGGCTTGGAGAACTTTGAGCATTACTTTACTAGCATATAAGATGAGTGCAATTGAGCAGTAGTTTGAGCATTCTTTGGCATTTATGTCAATTTATGCTTTTTCTATATCCTCTTCAAGGAGCTCTCTGCTGTAGTGTCTTAAGCCATTTCGAGTTGTTTTGCCTGTTGCCTAAGCACATGTCTGGCTTCGCTGCCTTGCATACGGCTGTATGCCTCTCCTGCCCTACTTGCCGGTGGTGCACTGTCTTCTCTCCACTGCTTCTTCTCGCCTCCTTTGTGGAAGATTAATTGACCACACATGAGTGGTTTATTTCTGGGCTCTTGATTCTGTTCCATTGGTCCATGTCTATTTACCACGCTGTTTTGATTACTGTAGCTTTCTAGTATTGTCTGAAGTCTGGAAGGGATATACCTCCTGCTTTGTTCTTTTTCCTCAAGATTGCACTGGCAATTCTGGGTCTTTTACAATTCCATGTAAGTTTCAGGACTATTTGTTCTAGTTTTGTGAAAAAAATGCCACGGGTAATTTGATAAGGACTGCATTAAATGTGTAAATTGTTTTGGGTAGTATTGCCATTTTAATAATATTACTATTTTCAATCTAAGAGGCTATCTTTCCATTTCTTCAAATCATAATCTCCTTTATTAATGTTCTATAGTTCTCAGCATGTCTTTCACCTCCTTTGACCTAGGCTGTTTTATTTTTAAAATCATAATGTTCATTTTGGAAATATACCCAGATAAAGAAATAGAAATTGCCTGTAATCCAGAGATAATCATCGTTAATGCTTTGGTTACTTAAAGGAGAATTCTTTGTTGATATCCATCACTATCCTCTCACCATAAGTTCTTTTCCTTCATAAGCTTATTATTGTATTTATTAATACTGTTTTATTTTCTATCTTTTTTGCTTATGTTTGACCCAGTGTTGCAACCTCCAGGCCCCATAACACCTGGCACACAGGAGATGGTCAGTAAGTTTTTGTTGAATAAATGAATTATTATTATTATAGAATAGGGCTGAGGTCATATACATCATATACAGTTCTAGATTTTTATTCATTTAGCATTATATTTCATTATGCTAATTTAAAACCCTTTAGTGATTTCTCATTACCCTTAGAACAAAGTCTAAAATCCTTACTAAATCCTGCGAGCTCTGAGTCTTTAGAAAGACACAGTCCTCATCTTTGAATCCTCAGAATCCACCATAGCCCAGTTCCAGGCTCTTCTCTCCATTTTTTCCCTTCCTAGATTTGTATTCATGATTTAAAGTACCAGTGAGCACTGGTGGTGTGATTTCATCCAGTTCCAATAACTACTTACACTTAGGTGCTAAATCAATGAGTAGTTGGACTTAATAAGATTTATAGTTTTGCCAAGTTTGCTCAAAAGAGCAAGAGACGTTAATGGTGGGTAAATTGGGAAGTGAGGCGATGGGGAAGGGTGATGATTCTGAGAAAGTAGAAGGACCAATGGATTGGGGTCCTGAAGAATACCCAAGTGAATAGACAAGACTAAGTTAAAGGTAATGATTGGAGACTGAGATAACAGGGCTTTAAAAATATTTACCTATTAACATAATAAGACAATTAAAGCTGGGATTCAGTTGGCATAAGACCTCAGGTAAGACAAGAGTGTGGCTGACTAAACAGATCAGTTCTTCTAAAGATAGCAGCTCCCTGGGATTGCTTTGAGAACACCACCTACTCTACAAGGAGAAAGCTGGATAGGAGAGTGGGGAAAGGGCCTTTAGGACAAGCTAGCTTGCAGTGTTTGTCAGACTGCCTCTTGACCCAAGATCAATGGCTTTTCTCAGAAATTTGGAAAAGATAAAGTCGGGGTTTGCTGTGTAAGCTGTGCCTCCAATTGCTGCAACTCCAACAGTAGGGTGGTGGTGGTGGTGACGGTGATAAGAGGGGAATAGCCAGGCCGCAGGTGTTAGGTTCCTCTGATTAGTCTATTTAAGGACTTTGGTTCTCTCCTTAACCCTTGGAGGACAGTTTCAATCTTTATGAAATTCCATCCTACTGTTACATCCGAAGTATTTTTTCAGTATTACCTATAGCTGCTATGTCTCAAGACAGTACTACTTCTTCGACAGCTGGGGCTGAAACAAGGGTAGAAATGTGCTCTAACACACCACAGGACTTCTAAACTATTTCTCCCACAGTCATCTGGGATGATGAGTCCATTCTTTTATGAATTCATAAGCTCTGGAAATAAACCAAGGCTCCCATTCCATGAACCAGGCACCTAAGCATAAGAAGCTTAGAACTTGTTCAACTTTGTTTGCTTATCTTTAAAGAAAGTGATTAATATCAACAGATAATAGTGATATTATCAGATCTTTCAACGTATCTTGTGTTCAGAAACCCTATAACAGTAAGTATGAAAAGCATAGTGTCACAGCATCTGAAAGTGGCTGTTAACAGATGGTCTCAATGGAATTAACAGGAGAGGTCAGTATTACTTTTGATGACAATATTAAAAGGACAACTGATTTTATTAAATATTAGAAAACTCAAAACATATGGGCTTCCCTGGTGGCTCACTGTTAAAGAACCCTCCCGCCAATGCAGGTGATGCCAGTTCAAACCTTGAATCAGGAAGATCTCCTACAGAAGGAAATGGCAATCCACTCCAATATTCATGCCTGGGAAATTCCTTAGACAGTGGAGCCTGGTGGACTACAGTCCATGGCGTCTCAAAAGAGTCAGACACAACTTAGTGACAAAACCACCACAACAAAACTCAAAACACACATGCTACCAATATTGACATTGTAAATTAATAACTCTAGCTTTACCCTGAGGATACTAGAGTTGTGGAACTGTTCAATGTATGTTTGCATGTCTATATTCTAATGCATCCCCCAAATCTACTCTTCTAGGGTAAATGGAAATGAAAGGGAAAACAGTGGTGAAAAAAATTTAGAGATATTAAAGTATAAAGGTATGCAAAGTATGCTAAAAATGAAAATTAAAACAAAACCAGGGTATTTACATATTTTATTAAATCTTTACAATCAGTAATTATAATCAAATACACAACTATTTACAAGGATTATATACATTTTGCCCAGACTTTTACATCACAGTACATAGTTTCCCTTAGAAATATTGTATACATTTATCACCAAACAATAAAATCCAACAACAGTAGTGTTACAGCACCTGTTAGTACAGACATCTTTTTCATAAATTACATCATAAGAAAATATACGGCTGTAAATTGGGCTTTTAAAAATGTCTTTTATAAAATCTGAACATACAATATTTCATTCACAGAATGTTTTTTTTTTGTTCTGACTGAAGCCTTGTGCATAAAACGACCAGTTGGAATATTTACTAAATGCCCCCTCCTCTAAATTGATAAGCACTATTGGAATTATAGATGCTGAGCTTTCTTTATGATGAATTTGGCATGGGGTTTGGTGAGGGAACAAATGCTGGTTTGACTACTGAAAGGGCCATGTGATGGTAATTTAAATTAAAACAAAAATCTCAGTATATTAGAGAAGTTAAAATCAGAGTGCACAGTTTTTCATTTTACTCTAAACACTGAAGAGAAAGGGAAAAGTGTAATGCTAAAAAATTTGTTCTGAAACAACTGTATTCTTGTTGGAAGCCTATTAAAAAGTTAAAAAGAAAACAGAAAACCTACCCAACAAAATATCCCATCCCAAACATATCTAGTAAATTACAATTCTTTCACACCTAAAACTTTGAGACAAGCACTGAAAATTAGGTATATCATTTTAATGGACTTTCCTAAGCAGAAAAAACTAGAACTATTCTTAGTAGGTAAACAAGTGAAGCTTTAAAACTTGAAAATACCTGAATTAAATACTTTCTCTAATATCTAACTTTTAACTTTCAGATAAAACCCATACTTGATTCCAGGTTTGTAAACATTGTATAAATCCTTCTTAGTCAATCAGTTTTATGGCTGTGGTGATCACTTCAGCTCTATCTCTACGCAGCCAACATCTAACTGAGGTAGACCAGATGTTTCTAAAATTCAGGGTCACAGAATCTAAAATTCAGATTCCCTGAATTGTTAGGAAGTAAATAAAATGCTATAAAAGGTACTTAAAAAACAAAACATTTAAAAAAATGCCTAATGCTGTTGAAACTTTTCATGAACTCAAAAACAACTTCGTGGCAGTATGTCAGTTAAGAATGGAGAGTCAGTGACAATGTTGGAGTTTTGAAGCTGAACATTATACCTTCTTTTCTTAGCTAGGGAAAAATCAAGTATAGTTCCTTCTGCTATTAATCTTTATAGTTTGTTAATTTTATAGTTAAATTTTTTTTCTTTAAGTATTCATTTTTCTAAACAAGCTGGTGGTTTAGTCACTAAGTTGTGTCCGACTCTTGTGACCCCATGGACTGTAGCCTGCCAGGCTCCTCTGTCCATGGGATTCTCCAGGCAAGAATACTGGAGTGGGTTGCCATTTCCTTCTCCAACAAGTTGCTTCTAGACCTCAATGAATGGCAACAACTCCCCCTAATGGCCAAAGAAAGGGTAAGTGGCAGTAAGCTGTGTGTGCCACAAGATCTCTGCTGGAAATAAAATTATGTTGTTTTGATAAATCAGAAAAACTAGATATAGAAAACAATGGCTTTGAGCTACAAAAAGAAAACCAAATCAACGTATATAAGGCTTCTGAATTCCAAGTCTTAAAGGAACATCTGCTCCTTTTCTCCAAGCCCCAGTCCGATAAATCAAGGCAAGTCAAGTAATTACGCTTCAGCTATTTTGGCAGCTTTGCAATCAAAATGAACAAAGCACTATGTCTATCCTTCCATATACTCTATGTATTATAGTTCTATCTTCTTACACCAAATTTCACATGCAGAGAGACTAAAAATATCCATTTTGGTGTCAGGTTTAATTAAGGGCCAATAAAAGTCTTGTATACTACTCTTTTTCCCCCTTCAACGTGAATTCTCTATTAGATTTATTACTCACTGACCGAATCAACTTTAGCTGGAATTTTTGAAAGCAGCTATTTATCCCCTTGTAAAAGATATGTTTACCTGGGATCTAAGACACACTGTACATGAATATACATAACTACAATACAGCACTGCTGTTCTTTTAACAGCTCCATATACAGTTTAAGTACATCAGTACCTCCAAAACTGTGTTTTAAGAAAAAAAAGGTTGTTATATAATGACACAGTAAAGAAAAAGAAAATTAAGTCTCAAATATTCCTTTAGAACTGATTCACGTATGTTTAAAAAAATAAATAGAGTAAAGCCATGATTTCAATTACAGGGCTGTCTACAGATATCAACGTGGCCAGCACCAGACTGCCACCCA
>SJYA01002243.1:402319-450614 GCA_006410615.1 Neotragus moschatus
CACACACACACACACACACACACACACACACAATTAAAAAATAGGGGAAAAGGTTCCATTAAGCTATATGGCTATATGTTAGTTGCTACTGTGTTTTTTACACAGGTTACCATAGACTAATTTTCAAGTCCATATTGGAAGGAATACTCATTAAAAAAAAAAAACAAAAACATGATTCAACAGAAAATGTGACAGATTCCTTAGGTGCAACTTTAGCAACTATAGTTTCAAAGGAGGAAAAAATAGTAGTTACTCCAGAATTTTTAGATCACTACCACAGTTTTATCATGGCTAAGACAGAAAAATGGAACAAAACGTATTCAGCTATTGGTGACACAGGTCTCGTGGCTCAAAATGCATACTACACATGGGATGCAGTAAGGCTGATGGCTAGAGGTAATCACCTCCAAAGAAATGAACTGGAAAAGATTTATAATTTACCCTACAAAGATATAACCTTAAGTTCCACTTCAGAGTAGTCACAGCTTTCCTTATGGAAGGCCCAATGGCAAATTCATATTGCAACATTATAGTTTCTGCCTTGCTCCATTTTCCAAGAGTATTAAGTAACCAATTTCCGCATTATATGACCTTTTTACCTGGTCCCAATGATTAGTCTTTATGCAAAGAATTCACTGAGAAAGTACACTGGCTTCAGCTTTGGTTTAAATGAAAAGGACACCGTTAAGAGGGAAAAAAATCAAGTCATCTTGATCATGTTACACAATGAAGCAAGTGAAAATGATGAGCAAAGACTGTTTTCACCAAGAATGCATTTGCTTCACAACCACTTAGGTCACTTTGAGTGTTTCCGTGAAGGCAGCATAACCAGAATGCCCACAAAACTCCTATGCGTTTCCCCCAAAGAACCTCTAACCCTCAAACCAAGAAAACAGACAGCTTCCTTTAATTAGAAAGCTGTACAAATCTGTATTCCCCACCTCATAGTTAACTGGATATGTTTCTTCTTAGCTACTATCCAGAGACTGCAGAAATCTGGTTCCAAGGAATGCCCAGTAATCTTTTCCTGGCCCAAGGTGTGCAGCAGGGTGGTACAAACCTGTCACCTGGGGGGTGGGGGAGGACTGTGAGTTTGCATTTTTGATGGGACACTTTTAAACAAGGTCAGTTCTAACACCGCATGTTCCAGATTCCTATGAAAACTAACTCTCCCAGTCAGAACGTGGTTGCTCATCACCATACTTAAAGCCTCCCATGAAGAGAGCCTGCTTAGTATCAGGGCGTCAATTAACCACAGTTTACCTTTTCTTTTGAAATACCTACCACCAGGTAGACTTTTGTGAGTCAGAGCTCATCCTTATCCATCATTTCAAATGCTTCTATGTCTTCATTCCAGTCTGCTAATATGGAGTCTATAGGCTGGGCTTTTTGACCCCAGCTAACATTAGGGTTGGAATCCTCCTCAGTTTCTGACTGTTCTTGAAGTTGGTTATCTAAATCTGTACATTCACCATCAAGACTTGTAGTCTCGAGGTTTTCCATGGGGTTAGAATCCTGTTCAGAAGAAGAAATGCTTGCAGCACTGTCTGTATCTACTGGAGATAAAGATTCTGGATGAGAGTTCACAGAACTTTCCTCAGGAGACTCTTGATCAACCAGATCAATCTCCTGAGACCTTGATGCAATCTGTTCAGCACTCTGAGAGTCATTTTCGGAGGACGGTTGTTCTTCATTTTCCATCTCAGGATCTGTACAGGAAAGAAACGAACTTCATGCTACTTTCCTCCTCAAAACATGTACTATCATATTCTCAAAACCGTACTGGTTTTAGTACTAAAGGAAAACACTGAGAGTTAAAAAACAAACATATTAATGCAGGATGACTCTAATAAAGACTGCTGTCAATGGGTGTCAATAAATGCCAAGAAATACACTAAACAATAATACTATTAAAATGTATATAAATTTATATGTCTCAAATTTATTAAACACCTAAATTCAGGAAAGCCCACACACGAGAACATATTAAACCAAATGAAATTTAAACAGTGCATGCCACTGCTGTAATTTTAGTATCCTTTGAAAAGTGAAATTCCCACTCAGTAAACCATGAAAATGCAGATAATACAAAATTAAATGATTCAGGGGTATTAATGTGATTAAGTATTTCCATAAATACAAAAACAGACTATTTACAAAACTTCATTACTGGAAGTCTATGAATTATAAGATATAATCATAAAATCCACTGGAAGGCAGAAAAGCAGGCTAAACCTCTGGTAATGAACACACAGTAAAACCACTAGAGGCATTTTATTTAGGGTTCCTACAAGAGAGTGCGGAGGCAGCAGCATCTATCAGCACAGGCTGCACAATTCTTAGACTCTGCAGTCAGTTGGTAAAGGTCTCCTGAGCATCTTACTGTGTGGCAAGCATCGTTCAAGGCGCTAGGGATAAAACTAGGTGAAAACAAACACCTCACCTACCCTTCTGAATCTTATAGTCCAGCTGAGGAAAATGTTTACCAATCAACACAAATAAATAGAAAACTCTGTGATGTGTGCTATGGTGTTAGGAAAGAATAACGAGATCTGAGGACTTCTTTCAGAATGTGCTTCCCTGGTGGCTCAGAGAGTAAAATAAAGTGTCTGCCTGCAATGCAAGAGACCTGGGTTCGATCCCTGGGTTGGGAAGATCCCCTGGAGAAGGAAATAGCAACCAACTCCAGTACTCTTGCTCGGAAAATCCCATGGATGGAGAAACCTGGTAGGTTACAGTCCATGGGATCACAAAGAGTTGGACATGACTGAGCGGCTTCATTTTCACTTTCAGAATGTGACAACTGAACTGAGATTTCAAAGATAACCAGAATTAGTTCAAGAAGAAACAGAAGATGAACTTATTATAAAACCAGAAAAACGGAAGGAAATAAAGGCACACAGGGAGGGACAGAAGGATACGTATGCATACACCGACCAGGCAGGATTACCTGACATGGGAAGCTTAGATAGTTTGTGCTGGGGCTGTGTCAGGGGGTAGGTGGCCAAGGGGGAGGAGTTCCCACACGTTCTCTCAGCTGTGGAAAAGGTACATTTTAATTTGACATTTAGGGAAACCAAAGAACAGAAAGCAGTCTGGCAGCTTGGAGCTCATTTATGCTAGGCTATCCTAAGTTCGAGNAGCAACCAACTCCAGTACTCTTGCTCGGAAAATCCCATGGATGGAGAAACCTGGTAGGTTACAGTCCATGGGATCACAAAGAGTTGGACATGACTGAGCGGCTTCATTTTCACTTTCAGAATGTGACAACTGAACTGAGATTTCAAAGATAACCAGAATTAGTTCAAGAAGAAACAGAAGATGAACTTATTATAAAACCAGAAAAACGGAAGGAAATAAAGGCACACAGGGAGGGACAGAAGGATACGTATGCATACACCGACCAGGCAGGATTACCTGACATGGGAAGCTTAGATAGTTTGTGCTGGGGCTGTGTCAGGGGGTAGGTGGCCAAGGGGGAGGAGTTCCCACACGTTCTCTCAGCTGTGGAAAAGGTACATTTTAATTTGACATTTAGGGAAACCAAAGAACAGAAAGCAGTCTGGCAGCTTGGAGCTCATTTATGCTAGGCTATCCTAAGTTCGAGCAAAAACAAAAAGAATCTTCATTTCTAGACTGCATTAATCTAGCTTAGAATAAGAAAAGGTGTGGGGCTATTTTATGTAGTAATAAAGACTGTGCTTTTCACAAAGAATCACTCTAGGGTTACATACACAATATTATTTTGGAAACCTAGCTAAGGATAAGGAAACAGAATGGGGTAGGCTCCAATCGAGATGTGAAGTAGAAGGACGGGGAGCTCCCCTCCTCCCACAAATAACAGGAAAGAAACAAGCAGGAGATCTCAAATACCTGAAAGGACACGAAAAATCTCCATCAGGTAGGATGAAGGAAAAAAAAAAGGATAGGGGGGCGGGACGTGCGCCCTGGGAGGGAACTAAAAAGAGGAGCGGTCCTCGCATCCTGGGAAGCCCCCTTGGATCAGTGGGGACAGAAAGGGAGGTTCAGAGGAGAGCACAACCCCATCTGTGGCAGGCAGAAGAGACACCTGCACAGACTGGAGCACTGCTACCCTGCGCGCCCCGGCCTGAGACATGTGTCCACTGGTATGGGCAGGGCCTGAATCTCAGGGTTGAGCACGCAGTCCACAGGAAGAGGACTGTTGCTGGCTGTGTGGACCAGGCCTGAAGGGGGCTGGAGTGTGCTATGGCCGCAACTGGGGGTGTTTGCAGAAGTACCCGGGCCACCACAGAAGTCAAGCACCACTGTTAAGTGGCACACAAAGGGAGCCCCTTTTTCCACTGCCAGCCTCTACCTATGCAGGCTCCAGGGTAGCAGACCTCAGTCACTGCCTCAGCGGCTTAACAAATGCAAATCAGTATACACAGGATGGATCAACAACAAGGTCCTACTGCATAACACAGCGAACTATATTCAATATGCTGTGATAAACCATAATTCAAAAAGATACACACACCCTAATGCTGACTGCAGCACTGTTCACAAGAGTCAGGACACGGAAGCAACCTAGATGTCCACTGACAGAGGAATGGATAAAGAAGATATGGTACATACATACAATGGAATATTACTCAGCCATAAAAAAGGAATGAAATAATGCCATTTGCAGCAGCAAGGATGGACCTAGAGATTATCACACTAAGTGAAGTCTGAACGAGACAAGTATCATATGACATCACTTATATGTGGAATTTAAAATACGACACAAGTCAACATATCTACAAAACAGAAACAGACTCACAGGGAGCAGACTTATGGTTGCCAAGGGAGAGGAAAGGTGATGGAGGGAAGGATTGGGAGTTTGGGATTAACATATCCAAATTAGTGTATATACAGGGTGGATAAACAACAAGGTCCTACTGTTTAACACACGGAACTATATTCAATATGCTGTGATAAACCACAATGGAAAGGAACATAACTGAATCACTTTGCTGAACAACAGACATTTACACATCAACTGTACTTCAGTTAAAAAGAATAGTGTAAATATAGAAAAAGGAAAGATCAAATTGTCCATTTTGAGATTCTGTTTTACACTTAAAGTAACTCAAGTTTTAACTACACTAGCAAGATGATAGAAGAATTTGATACAGGGTAAAAATAAGGTAAGTAGGCAAATACAAATAACCCCTCTGTAGTAGCAATAACTGGTTAGAAATAAACTAAATAACCTTTTTATAATTAAAAACAAAATCTACAAGACACAGAAGTAAAATTATGATATCTTATTGCTTATTATAAAATCTCAATGAAAAAATAAGATCTGATTCAATTTTCAGATAAGTACCTGTATGCACCTGGATGGAAAGTCAATAGTTAACAAAACTTTCCTGTTTATATGTAACATATGCAGTTATACAATTCCAAAGTGAATCCCAATTCTACTCCTTTACTTTTTGGACTGGATAGGATTATTTTTAAATTCCTATGGAAGAATATACATCACAGAGAAGTCAAGAAATTCTGAAAAGAATTAGTGAGATGGGAGCTGCATTAAGAGATATTAAAATGTATTCAAAATAGCAAACTATTTTACTTTTGGCACTGGAATAAGCAAACAGATTAGTGTAAAAGAAGAGCAAGTCACCCCAAAACAGACCAAATATATGAGAATACATGATACATAGCAAAGTGGCAACAATCAGCTAAATAAAAATGACAGCTGGAAAAGTACAAAAAGAAAGAATCTACCACACCACTACAAACCTTCATTTTAAGGGGCCTGTTGTCACAGTATGGAGTATCATAGCACTAATGACTGCATCATTCAATTCAGGGATGGTGAATCAGACTTGCAGAAGCAAAAAAGAATGAAGAAAATCGAGAAAGAAAAGTAAGTTTTAATAATGAAAGGACAAAGAAACTTGGCAAAGACTTCGAGACTGGATGTTCTACAATCATGCATTCACCCATGCAACCAGCATTTACTGACAAAAAGAAATACAGAGCTGAGACACAGGTAAAGAAGTACAATGTAATACAAATGTCAAAAGTACAACTATATTAAGAAGATGTTGGGACTTTCCCTGGTGATCCAGTGGTTAAGAATCTACTTGCCAATGCAGGGGACCCAGATTCAATCCCTGGTCTAGGAAGATCTAGCAACTAAGCCTGTGTGCCACAAGCACTAAGTCTACACTCCAAACCCCGTGCTCTGTAACAAGAGAAGCCACGACAATGAGAAGCCCATGGCACCACAAGTAGAGCGTAGACCCTATTTGTCATAACCAGAGAATGCCTGCGCAGAGCAACAAAGACCCAGCACAGCCAAAACTAAATGAGTACAGATTGTTAAAGAAGATGCCCATACATTTTACCTATGAGAATAAGAGAAATTCAGAGGGAAGACAGCACTAAACTTGGTATTTAGAATGACGAAATGTTTTTAAAGAGGAAAAGGCTGTGGGAGTGGAACAGGGATAGACGAGGCACTTGTGCAAAGAGGGAAGGAGTGCAAATGCAAAGGTGCAAGAGAAAACACGTGGTGACTGAGGAAGAGAGGCTGGAGTCCTTCAGTGTTAATTCTACTAACATTTCAGCTGCCCCTTTCCAAGCAAAGACCCCGTCTGTCTACACACTAGATTCACCTCCTCAGAACCAAATCCTTTCCAATAGAAATCTAAGCTCTACAGATCAACTGAAGGACATTCACATTCAGTGAAGGATAATCTTAGGAAAAGGAACACTGCCACAATTAAACCTTAGGCAGTTCAAACCACTGGCCCTTTGTTTCCCCTGTTCTGCCTGCCTCTTCACCAGACAGACACAAATATAAGAGTAGTTCTGAATCTGTGTGTCCACATAGCTTTTAAGGCACTGGAAGCCTACACTATAAACTATAAAATGACAATGTATTCAGACTTTTAAATGCTGATTTCCGCCCCCCTCTTGAGAAATACTACTGAGAAAGGTCAATTGAATCTTAATTGTAAATTGTTTCAATTCAGATCTCAAGGTAATAGTGTCTTTTGTTTGCCAGCACAGGGTGGGAATTATTATTCAGCACCTTTACAAATTCTAGAAATTCTGGAACCGGACACATGACAGACACAATATAAACACTTCTGCGGATAACTTAACTTTTAGAAGTGTGACTGGTTTAACCTGAGAAAGCAGCATTTCTAGTTAATAAATTATTAATGCTTTATTCTGAAGAAGCATGTATAATAATTATCTGGACAGTTTTGCTAGAATATAGGACTGTTGCAGATGTTTCTCTCATCAATGGCTGGGATTTATCAGAATTAGAAGGTGGGAGTACGGGCTTGTTCTGGAGTCTCTATTTTCTGTATTGATATGTGGGAAGACTGGCACCATCAAAACTGACTTTTTAAGGGAAATATGTATCTGTGGAATGAGATCTTTAGAGAAAACAATCTGGAGGACATTTTAAATCATTCAGTTTTATGGCTGCTATTATTTGGTGTACTTATAGAATCCTACTTAGTATCCTTGTGTGTGTTGTGTGCTAAGTTGCTTCAGTCATGTCTAAGTACCCTTGATGGCACAATAAGGCCAGATACAGAGCTGGGAGATTTTTTTTTTTAAAGGATGGTGCCTTCATGGCCTTGTTCAGTGCTTCTCAAAGTATAGCTGAGTGCAATTAACTGGATGCTTGTTTAAAATTTCAGATTCTGATCCCCTGCTTTCAGAGAGTCTGATCCAATATTCTGGAGTAGGCCTCAGGAATCTATACTTCTAACTACTACATCAGCTAATTCTGAAGCAGAAGAGAAACACTGATGCAAGCAGCAACAGCACAGATTAATGGTACCCACTACAGATGTTAACTTGGAATATTTTCCTAAGTAAATAAAGCAGTTGACTTAATAAAACTATTATCACTGACTTTTGTTACACTGATAAATATTAACAATTATACTATAACTCATTGCTGACAGTTAATAACGCCCTACAGTGCTTGAAAAAGCTATACAAAAAGGGGAATTTTTCAAGCTTTTTGTCAAAATGTCACACTATAACAGAATCGCAGTCAAAAAATGGACAGACTTTCAAAACTTAAAAAAATACATAATTTAAATAAAGCC
Source organism: Neotragus moschatus (assembly GCA_006410615.1). Classification (NCBI taxonomy): domain Eukaryota; kingdom Metazoa; phylum Chordata; class Mammalia; order Artiodactyla; family Bovidae; genus Neotragus; species Neotragus moschatus. The sequence continues at coordinate 410,413 of SJYA01002243.1, forward strand.
CTTTTACTGCAAGGTCCTTAAGGGAATACTGTTATGCTCTTCAGACTTTTTTTTTAATAGCATAACTGATCTCTCTTCATATCCTCTCTCTGGTATAGGAAGCACACACTCTACCACAATCTCATAGTCCTAACCCTCACACATTTCCTACAGATATATGGGTTTTAAAAACAAGTCGATACTTTAAACAGTTTATATGCATTCCAATAAAAAGTGATCAAAAGTAACACATGCTATACAACAATGTCTTCATTAGAGTAACTCTTGCATGGATATGGACTAGTGAATTCACCTACTATTTAATTTACAGAATTTTTTATGACAGGATCAATAAAGAATCATCATATGGGACAGCTGACTAGACATGAAAATAATCTAATTACTTTAAATGATGTATTATCATGGCAGCCACTGAAACTATATATGCACACGCATGTGTGTATATACATGTATATACACATGCATATACATATATGTAATCTAAGGCTTAAGGATACTTACTACTGTTAATAATGTAGCTTGGAATCATTTTACCTTTTAATATTGCTGCTGAAATTCCAATGGTAGCACAAAATAGGGGGGAAAAAAGCAAAGGCATTAAAGAGTTACATGGAATAATAATTTGCCTGTGTTTGATGCCAAAATGCATATAAAGATGTAACTGAAAAAAGGGCTCAGGCAGAAAAAAAAAAACAAACAGGCACATAGGAGGATTTAAGATTAGGAATCCTTTCTATTCTGTTCTATTTATACATCCTTAAGTACATACACCCTACTCACTCCATACTGCTTAAATAGTTAACAACTGAATGAACCTCAAAGAAGAATAAAGCAATACAAGGAGAAAACACAAAACACTGATTCGGCTAGCACTAGATTATTGCTGAACTTTTTCTTTTTTAATTGTTCCACTTGGAGGTTATACTGAATTGAGTAAGTTTCCTACATATCTGCCAAACAAATATCCCAAACATCAACAACTGTGTACAAATTACACAACTTTATCTGTTGAAGGTGAGGTAGGAGGACTAGTGCTCTCTCTACAGGAGTCTCCAGTGGCTAAGAAAACGGCTATTAAAAGCAGGATTACAGACTACGTCTGATGGTTCACTTTCCCTCATTTGCCCTCTATCCCTAGATGTGCAATTGTAAAAGAATACTAGTGAGGACCTTGCATTTACACAATAATTTGGGTTTCAAAGAGCTTTCAATTTACTAACAAAAATCTTGGCCCAGAGAGGGATATATATACACTCATGAATTAAGGCATGCTATCTTGCTCTGCAGGCACCAGCCAGTCATGTGTAACTCTTGTAACTTTTAAGTATCTATGTGATGAAATTATCTCAGTGACGAGAAGCTGCTAGATTTCTATGCCTTCACCCAGACACTGGTTATTTGATTACAGGTGGCTTGGTGAAACCCAATTACCGTTGTATCATGTATAACACTGTTCAATATAATCTCTTTTTATTTCTTATTCTAAAAAAACCCCAGAGGATATAGTATCTCTGAAATTGAATGGTGAGCCTCTGTGGATGTTAAAAATGACTCTTAATGTAATCTCTTGGATTTTTATCACTGGCAGAATCATAGCAAAAATTATAAATTACGTATAAAAATATAATTCTGGCATTCTAAATCAGCATTTCATTATTCATCTTTCCAAAAGAAAAACGTATTTTGAAATCACCTAAAAATTTTTACTTCTTTTACCAGTGAACCATAAATAATCATTTTGTAACTCATTTTTGTCAAGTTAGAAAAATTAATGCAAAGCGGAAAACAAAGGATTTTTTACCCTTACCTCGATCTTTTGCTTTGTCGGAAAGGAGCACTTCCACCTCCTCATACTCCCGGATGGCATCCAGTATGATGCTTCCTTCTTTACTGAACAAAAACAGCATGGGGATCTTAATGTCATCTGTGTCCTTCCCATCCCCCGCCATCTGGAACAAAGGGGCAGTATCACTGCTGCTCCCCTCATTGTCATCTAGCCAAAGAAAGAATAAAAGCAAATATCAACACGTTCATCCATTAGAAAGGTCTAGCTGCCGATCTTTACTATTTTCCACCTGTCAACATTAATTTCCTGCATTAAGAACCACACAACACTCATACTTGTGGGGTCCACTAATTCTACTCCTAGAAATTTACCCTGAGGAAGTAATTCCAAAGAAGCAAAATGATTTATGCCTGAAAAAGTTTACTGGAGTGCTTTATACTTGTCAACAACTGTAAACTGTAAGTAAATTATAATGAACTACCTGAGGGAACACACAGAAAAACAAAATGTTATTATTACATAAAAAAGTAAAGTACAAATTCTATGATTGTGACTATAAAAATTTCAGATGCTTATGAAAAAGCCTAAAAAGGGAAAAATTCAGAGACTTGAATTACAATGATAGAATAATGAAAATTTTATTGTTATTTACGATTTCCTCTAATGGCATTATATTGTGTATTTTTAAAACACTCTTCACAAGGAATAATTACGACTAGACTGTTTTTTCCCTTTGTAAGTTGAATGAAACACTATTCTGACTTTACACTGGTTAAAAAATAATAGTATGGCTGCTAATTACTACTCTACTGGAGATGTCAGTGATGTCCAGTCCTAATCTCACATGCCAGTCTCCCTGGAGAACCGGTCTGTCACCTCTCAGAAAGCTTGCATGGACAAGCCCTGCTAAGTGGAGAATACCAGGCAGAATCACACCCTTCAACAGTAACTGACCAGACAAAGGATGGCTACCTGACCCCCAGTGTCTCTGGGAGATTTGGAAGTGGCACATTTTCAAAACTAGAAAGACTTTTGGTTGGCAGTGGCTAGAAGTCCAGTATTCTTGCCTGGAGAATCCCAGGACAGAGGAGCCTAGTGGGCTGCCATCTATGGGGTCGCACAGAGTAGGACATGACTGAAGTGACTTAGCAGCAGCAGCAGCAGAAGTCCAGTTAAGTGACACAGACTGATGGCTTAGGTTGCAATTTTGGAAAAGGCCATTTTGGAATTTCTAGGTAAAAAGAGAGCAGGCTGGTGAGAAACTGCAGAATGAAGCAGAATACCAAAGAGCTGCAGAGAAGAATCCAGGAGGACCCACAGATAGAGACAAGAAAAACGCTAGCCATCAAGGTTCCTGATGATTTTTAGTTTCCACTTCTAATTCCTTAGAGCATTCAGTTGTATTTCTTACTCTTGGGTTCAACGAAAATAATCCATTTCCATATAGAAAACAAACCTCCCTTACACTAAATAAACTGTCTCTTATAGGCAAATGATTTTTAAGATAATCTATACTTCTGGTATACGGGATAAAAAACAACCAAGTCCTAATTTGCTCATTTATATACAATTAAAACCACTTATGACCCAGATAATCATGATGATGTGATCAATCATCTAGAGCCAGACATTCTGGAATATGAAGTCAAGTGGGCCTTAGGAAGTATCACTATGAACAAAGCTAGTGGAGGTGATGGAATTCCAGTTGAGCTATTTCAAATCCTGAAAGATGATATTGTGAAAGTGCTGCACTCAATATGCCAGCAAATTTGGAAAACTCAGCAGTGGCCACAGGACTGGANCTGGGAGTTGGTGATGGACAGGAAGGTCTGGTATGCTATGGTTCATGGGGTTGCAAAGAGTCTGACATGGCTGAGCAACTGAACTAAACTGAAAACCACTGTAGATGGTGACTATAGCCAGGAAATTAAAAAAACACTTGCTCCTTGGAAGGAAATTAAGACATTTGCTCCTTGGAAGGAAAGCTATGACAAATCTAGACAGCATATTAAAAAGTAGAGACATTACTTTGCTAACAAAGGTCCATATAGTCAAAGCTATGGTTTTTCCAGTAGTCACATATGGGACTTGGTTTTTTCAGTAGTCATGTGAGAGTTGGACCATAAAGAAAGCTGAGCACTGAAGAACTGATGCTTTTGAACTGTGGTGTTAGAGAAGACTCTTGAGAGTTCCTCGGACAGCAAGGCGATCAAAGAAGTCAATCCTAAAGGAAATCAGTCTGAATATTCATATGAAGGACTGATGCTGAAGCTGAAACTCCAATACTTTGGCCACCAGATGCAAAGAACTGACTCATTGGAAAAAAGACTGATGCTGAGAAAGATTGAAGGTAGGAGGAGAAGGAGACAATAGAAGATGAGATGGTTGGATGGCATCACCCACTGGATGGACATGACTTTGAGCAAGCTCTGGGAGATGGTTAGGGACAGGGAAGCCTGGTGTGCTGCAATCCATGGGATTGCAAAGAGTCAGACATAATTAAGCAACTGAACTGAACTGAAAACCATTAGAAACTAAACAAAATGCTTTACCAGAAGCAAAAAAAAAAACCTTCAGGAAAAGGAGTTACAACATAAGGAAGTTTCCACTTAGACATTAATTTTTAAAAAATTAAGGACCACTTCTTTTAATTATTTACTTACAGATCTCAAGATAGCATTCTATAACTAATAGCTACTAATGAAAGCATTTGATTTGACAAATCTTGCAGAGTACAGAATACCACAAAAATTAGACTATACCAAAAAAATGGGGAAAATCTAAAATACTCCACATATGTTCCCAACTTTATTTTTTCATATTTTTTAAAACTCAGTAAGATGTCTAAAATAATGTAGTGGCAAGCTATTAAATTCTTTAATAAAAGTAATCTCAGAGTGGAAAATAACCAAGGATTAAGAGGTGAGTTAAGTCAGCCATCAGCAAACTCTTTTTGTAACTGGTCAGATAGAGAGTATTTTAGGCTCTGTTACTGTTACCACCACTCAACTCCAGCACTGTTCTTGAAAGCAGTTACTGAAGACAGGTAAAGAAACTGAGGAGCTGTGTTCTAATAAAACTTTTACTTACAAAAAAAGCAGTGAGCCAAACTTGGCTTGCAGGCTATAGTTTGCTAACCACTAATTTTTTAAGCAGAACTTTTCCTAATGTTAATATTTAACTATGAAATTCATGCATTCACTAAATCAACACTGTAGTGCCCATATAGGATAAGCAAAAGGAATAGTAAATACTTTTTCAATGAAATAAATCCTACTATTTTATTTTAACCCATGTCAGTAACTTTAGGAAATTTTATTTTCATTATCTTCAAACCTCACAACCACCTAAAAGATGTTTATTACCATTTTCACTGGAGCTAAAAAAATTTCTACTGAATAAACAGGTAAACAATCTGAAGGTTATAGCATGATTTTGTGCAAGAGCCAGGAACTGCACTCCCATGTATCTGACTCCAAAGTTTGCATCTGTGTGGAGGAATGGATATTTTCAGTGACTTTCCACTTAAGGTGGCAAGTGTAATTCTTACCCCTAGGGTTTTTGGATCTCATGGGCGCATTTTCTGATCCATGGTATCAGGTGTTTTTACCATCACACCTGCTGCACCTTCACATCTGACTCAAGTACATTTATTGGCATTAATACACAGAAACTCAGATTTAGGTGTTCAAACAAAGCATGAGACATATACAAATTATTAAGAGAGTCATTGGATTACCTATCCAATGTGCTGGCTAGTGAAGTAAAAACAATATGAGAAACTCTGATAAAATTTTGGAAAATGAAAGAAAAACCCTAAAAATGATGTTTTAGTTATTAATACAATGACATGGAGGATTACTTACCAATAACAATGCCACCAATGGCTCCAGCATTCTGTATGTTGCGTGCCTTTTCTGCAAACATGCACTGCCCTCTTTGTATCAAAGCAATTTTTCCCATCACTGCTTCAGGGTTAGTAAGTTCTGAACAACCATTGTATGGTTTACTGCTTGCAACAAATCCTCTTGTCTGTCAGAAATAAAAAGTTACTTGAATAACTTTTATCTTCTCAAATCACTACCATGTCATTAAAATTCAAAATCTAGAGCTTTAGGGAGATCTCTTTTCTAACAATAACACATCCAATACACATTTAGCATATCATAGTCCCCAACCAATATTTATACTGTACTTTGCAGTTTATAAAAGCATTTTTACATAAATCACTAAACCTGATCTTTATAATGACTCTGAGTTAAACACAGATAACATATACATTTTACATATGGGGAACTGAGATTCAGCTTTCATAATTTGCTCAAGGTCACGATGTTAGAAAGTGGTAAAGTTGGAGCCTGCTGGCAGACTCACTACATACCCAAACCCATACTTCAACAGCTGGGAATCATTTTTAAACCATCACTGGTAACCAGAAAAATTTTTGGAAGAGGGGGAAAAAATGGATTTAGTGTACATAAATCTCCAAGCAATTCTTCCTAGAAAAATTAAATCCAGAGAACTGATTTTAAAGATTTGAGTGTAAAGATGTTTTAAGACCCTTCTTGCTCTTAGAATGTAAACTTCATGAGGACATAAAGCTTCACTGGTTTTAATAAAAATGACATATAGCAAAAATCTAAAATAGTGCCTAAAATAAGAGTTGCTGAACAAGTCAATCTACTTTAAACCTACATAGCTTTAAAGTATATACTAGAAAAAGTTTAAATTAGCAGTAATAGAGTTCAAAGACCATTGGTTTTAGATGGTCAGGATATTTGGGTTCTGGTCCAGTAGCTAGCTAGCTTTGCTACCAGTCAGTCAGACAGTTGAACTGTGAGCTTTGTTTCCTATATTAAACTAAACCTATAGGATAAACTAGCTTAGTGGTCTTCCAAGTTTGCTTAGTGGAACCTCAGCATCTGATGCTCTTCACAGCCACTTGTCCAGAGCACTTTCGCTTTAGCTGTTCTCTACATTAAGCCTCTGAGTTAGATTTTTGTTCAAAGAAAGGTTCCAGTAGTTTAAAAGCATTTTTATCTTGGGACTGGTGCATGGGGATGATCCAGAGAGTTGATGTGGAGTGGGAGGTGGGGGGGTGGTTCAAGATTGGGAACTCATGTACACCTGAGATGGAAAAAGATAAAAAGAAAAAGAAAAAAAAAAAGCATTTTTATATAAGCTAAAGGCTTTGAATGAAGAGAACAGTATCTGAACAACATTTTAAGTAAAATTCTATAACCATATTGCAAACATACATTATGACTCAATATTTTCAAGATATGCTTTTAAATTTAATCTCCTTTAATCTAGGAGATTAAATATTTAGGTGTTTTAATTAAGTAAAAAATACTAAATTAGAAAAGAGATTAAGAAATTAACAACACTTAAGTACTATCCAAGTTCAACCTCAACAATATTATAAGTGCACACACCTCTTTATGTTTAGACAGGTCTGGCCCAAACTGTGCTGGACCAGCAGTTAATACTACCCGGCCAAAAAATGGGTGGGAAACAATTTGTACAGCTCGTGGAGGGAGCTGCTGTTCTTTTTGTTGCTGACTTGACAATTCAATCATCTCCTGCATAAACCTCAACCCATCTTCCGCGTCAATCGAACTAGCAGCCTAGGAAAGAAACAAGATTAATTTTATCCTTTCTAGAAACTCAACTTTTTTATTTCTTAAATACTTCTGCAAATTTACTCCAAAATTTCTCCTTTCAGTTTTGGTCTCTACTAAATATTTAAGGCCTTATTTCTTCTCAAAAATATTGCTTCTGGAAATATTTTATGAATGTAACATCTGAAATTTTTATTAATGTCTCTTTCACTGTTTTATAAATCACTTTTGATACAAATTGAGAATTGGACTTCCGACCAAATGCTCACTTTGCTTGTTTTCTCCCCTGGTTAACCTTTTAAGAAATAAACCTCATACCTGACCTATACTCCCCTTCTTTGAAATTATGAACCAACAACCAGATTACATTCAAGGTATAAGTATCAGTCACCTATTACATCCTAGAACTTGACTAGGCACTGGGGACATAGTCTTTTACTTTAAGAAGTTTGTATCTAGAGAAGAGATGTAAAATTAGCTACAATAAAATTTCTCAAGAGGGAAATTAGACTAGGAACATAGACAAGGGAATGAATGAATGATTTTGCCAGTGTGTATCTGGGAAATATTTGGAATGACTCTAATTGCATCTTAATAAAGGAAAAGCTGAAGAGAGCCTGACTACAGTAGGAAAAAGATGAACTCCTAACACTTTATAGAAAAAGTCAATGGAACTTGATAGGCGATAGAAGATAGAGGAAAATAGAGAGGAGCTGGCAGACAGAAATTCAAGCCTATCCTGAGATTTCTAGTTTTGGTGACTTAGAGAATAATGGCAGGGCTGACTAAGATGGAGAACAAAAAGGCAGAAAGAGATAGACTGTGGTGGAAGCAGCGAGAGAGAATTAATTCAGGTTTGGACAGACTGAAATCTGAGATGCAAAAATGTATGACAGGAGGATTAAAACTGGGTTTAAGAAGTAAAGTTCACAATCAGGATTACATACAGATGATCCACTGGAGAAAGAAGTAGCAACCCACTCCAGTATTCTTGCCTGAGAAATCCCATGGACAGAGGAGCCTGGAGGGCTATAGTCCATGGGGTCGCAAAGAGCTAGACACGACTGAGCACACACGCACACGCATATCTCTAAGAAATCACACGCACGAAGGTGACGATAACACTACTGAGGAAGAGTGCAGAAAGAAAAAGTATGGTCCAGATTCTTCGACAGTGCCTCTACTGAGTGCTGTGCCAAGAAAGAAGAGGCGCAGAGGGATCCACACAATACTGAACAGAGTATTTCGAAAGACGTTGGGATGCCCTGGAAGACAAGAAAGGGGTATGTTCCAAAAAGACAACAGTCAATAGTTACATGAAAGTTCAATCATATGACGATGAAGGGGCCACTAGCTGGCAACTAGGCCACTGGTGACCCAAGTGAAAGCAGTGTCATTAGAGATGTCACTCCCTCAGCTGGGACGAGTGAAAGGATGCAGACGGAAGAGTCTTTAAGGAAGGACAGATGTGGCAAGAATAGAGATGAGGCAGAAACTCAAGGGGAAGATGAGATGGTGAGAAGGTTGAATTAGAGATTAAGGGATATCTGAATATGATTCTACTTCATTGAAATTATTACTCAAATTGTACTTTCCTCAGAATTAAGGTAGGAATAAGGTGGAAAATTTAAAGATCTCAGGTTATGAAAATTTTTAAATAAAAAATCAATAAAGACTTCCCAAAGACACGTGTTATGTTGACTAGGCATAGATAAATAAATGTGTATTTTGATTAATGAATGAAATGTTTAATACTCCTTGGAAACTAAAACAGTGTAAAATAGAGATTTAAATATTAAAACGAATTATTAGCTTTTAAGACTATGTCCTAAATAGTGGAAAGACAAGAGACTGAGAAACAGAAAACTTGGATTCGAGTCAGTGTTTGACCTTACCAACACAGGCAAACCAGCAACCTATTTGTGATTTAACAGATTTATACTATAAATCAGGTTGAATCAGATGGCTTTCCAAGATACTTCCAAGTACTAAAATTCTGATCCTCTTACTTTAAACCATACATTTACGGTTTTTAAAAAGTCAAATGTCATTATGTCATTAAAGCTAATGAGACCAAACAGGACAGAGACCATAGCTAATTAGTGCAGCAATGTCTTACTTGGATGGCATGTTGAACCAACTGGACTCTCCCATCTTTGAGGTGAATCAAACTCACCCCCATCTTCTTCAAGATTTCTAAATGCTCAGGGTTAGTGGCCATGAAATCTCTGGCTCTCAGAGGGGGTTTAGCTCCACTCCTCAAACTCTCCTCTCTGCTAAAAGTAATTATAGACAAGGCTTAAAAAACTACAAATCAGAATTTGGAAAAAAACATAAGGCAAAATAAAAATAATGTTAGATATTTGCAGAATTGCTAGTTTTAAACTACTGAAAAATGAAATAAACAGAAAGTTATTTACCTACATACAACTTAGGTTTTTAATAAGTGTTATAGCTTTCAAATATATTTTACAGTTATCAAAAGCTTGTATATTATCTGTAAGGCAGTATTAACAGCATTATAACCATCTGAAGGTACAGAACAGCTTGGCTTGGGGATTTATTACTATTATTTCCCCCTCAAAAAAAATAACCAGACATTTCCCTCAATATTTGAAAAGCAAAACAATGCTTATATCACTGAATAACATTCACTTAAATTTTCTTTTAATTTTCTAGTAATAGCTTTTCTAATTAACTATTTTGAAGAAAACAAACTCATTAAGGTAAAAATTTTAATTCAGCAAGAATTAAAGAATAAGTATCTCATCAAAAAATCAAAACACTGTATTTTTCTTATATAGAAACTACAGATAAAAGGAAAAATATTTTCTACATAAACAAGATGTAGAAATATTTGATGAAACTATCATGGGTAAAAATTGCTGTGGAAGTTACAAACTATTATATGCTGTCAAAATTACTCGGTTCATTAACCAAAAGATATACAGAAATTTCCATAATAATAGACATTACTGCTGAATAAACTTTGCTATCTATTCACCAACAATTTTAATCCATTAACATACATACCTCACCTCCTCAATATTTTGGTTCTAAATGAATGTATTCCTGGCTACTCCTCACATTCTCTGTCATTTACTAAGAATTAATTTTGGTACTAACAAATATAAAATAAGACATCTTACACTCTGATGATGCCTCTAGGACAGCTCTTGTCCACTACATTTTTCAAGGGTTCACGGATGCTTTGAGCATATAGTGGATCGTTAGGGAAGAGGATCTGAGTGTTTGGACAAGTCCAGTCAAAGTTACTGTCATCCAGTTCTGTATATTCTGAAGTCTAAAAAGAGAAAAGAATGTTATATAAGTACAAATAATTATTTTACTTAATATTATAGTTTGTGCAAAGGAAACACTAAGTGGAATGTAAGTAGACACAGGACGCAACATAAGAAAATATCAAAGGTACTTCCTCAACCACACTATATTTATTGAATGGTAGTCATGGATTAGTTTTCATTTAGAAAAACAAAACAAACAGAGAGGAGTTAAAAAGAGAATGAGATATTTAATTCAAAAACATAACCTACTGTGTTCTTCTTAGAGACTCTTTGATTTGTAGTAGAGAGCCAAAGAGGTAACAGATGAGCTTCTGTTGTAAAAATGTAATCTTCTATGTCAAAAATAATGTCTTCTTTATCCGCAAATAACAGGTAAAGATATTTAAACATTTCTGCCAAGAAGAAGGAATCCATTCTAAAATAAAAAATTATAGACAAATTTAAGTATGTAAAAATATCCAAATGCCAGCTATCTGAAAGCCACAGAATCAAGGTCAAAACTGTCTACACCAGCATAGATATCCAAAGAACTATAGAATGTATCTATTCCCCAATGGTAACAGTCTTGACTCCAAGCATATTCCAAGGAAGTAAAAAAGACCAGAGGGGCTGCCTACCACACAAGTACACTAAATCTTGTCAATAATGCAGACAAGATTTGCCTATGGGCCTTCTGAGAAAAGAGTTTGGCATTTCTTTTACAGAGAACCAACATCAGGGAGGTAATGCTGATGAACTTTACTACTGAGAACCTTGTAAGAATCTTTAATTAACATTAACTGAACTGGAAAAAGTAATACAATTTTGATGTAGCTCATTACACAGCCATTTAAGTGATAATCAAGAAGGCTTTAAAAGTAATCATTTATGAAAAGTTACATGAAAAAAATACAACACAAAATCATAAGGACTATGATGATAACTTTGTAAATACTGAAATATTTCTCAAGAAGGGAATATGAATAAAGGAAATTAAAACCATATGTGACTTTACAAATGATTTAATGTTATAATGTTTTAATAAACATTTTAAAGAAAAGCTTTAATAAAAAGTGGTAGAAAAAGAGCATAGTTAGATGGAGTTACAGTAACAAGGAATTTAAGTAAACGTGCTACATTCCAAAGCATCTGAGCTTTTAGCAGTTACTAGACAGGTTGCACGGTTTCATAAATCTGGGCAAGCACTATTCCTGGCATACAGTAGGCACTCAATAGATGTTTTCAAATGCAAGTTTAAACAGCATTACTAAAGAATGAAATAGAGAAGAAGCTGGACATAGTGGTAAGGATCTGGGGATTTCAGAATAGAAAAGACCTTCCAATGGCTAGAATGACACCAAAGGGATACTATATAAGGACCATGAGCTCCAGTTTATTCTGAAAGGACATAATACATGCTTAATAGTGGTGTAAAGACCAAATGAGATTCTATAATGTCAACTATTTAGCATAGCACTTGGCATGCATATGAGCTCAAAAACAGAACTATCATAATTTTCCCATATATAAATGATGTTTTATTTTAGAACAACTTACCTATAATGTTTCAAAACGTTTTTGAACATTTTGGATGTTAATCATTATAGAATAGATAAAATACTTCCCTGTCAACAGGAAATACACTTATGTAATTTAACTTTTTCTGGAGGGCTGATAGTTACTGTCATGAGCAAATGCTAGTTTGAGAACTGTAAACTAATGTGCAAGATGTTGATTAAAAAAAATTTTTTTTAATTGTTGGGAAATTACAATTTTGTGTTGGTTTCTGCCATAAAACAATGTGAATCAGTCATAATTATATACATACATACATACATATATATATATATATNCTTCTTTGAAATTATGAACCAACAACCAGATTACATTCAAGGTATAAGTATCAGTCACCTATTACATCCTAGAACTTGACTAGGCACTGGGGACATAGTCTTTTACTTTAAGAAGTTTGTATCTAGAGAAGAGATGTAAAATTAGCTACAATAAAATTTCTCAAGAGGGAAATTAGACTAGGAACATAGACAAGGGAATGAATGAATGATTTTGCCAGTGTGTATCTGGGAAATATTTGGAATGACTCTAATTGCATCTTAATAAAGGAAAAGCTGAAGAGAGCCTGACTACAGTAGGAAAAAGATGAACTCCTAACACTTTATAGAAAAAGTCAATGGAACTTGATAGGCGATAGAAGATAGAGGAAAATAGAGAGGAGCTGGCAGACAGAAATTCAAGCCTATCCTGAGATTTCTAGTTTTGGTGACTTAGAGAATAATGGCAGGGCTGACTAAGATGGAGAACAAAAAGGCAGAAAGAGATAGACTGTGGTGGAAGCAGCGAGAGAGAATTAATTCAGGTTTGGACAGACTGAAATCTGAGATGCAAAAATGTATGACAGGAGGATTAAAACTGGGTTTAAGAAGTAAAGTTCACAATCAGGATTACATACAGATGATCCACTGGAGAAAGAAGTAGCAACCCACTCCAGTATTCTTGCCTGAGAAATCCCATGGACAGAGGAGCCTGGAGGGCTATAGTCCATGGGGTCGCAAAGAGCTAGACACGACTGAGCACACACGCACACGCATATCTCTAAGAAATCACACGCACGAAGGTGACGATAACACTACTGAGGAAGAGTGCAGAAAGAAAAAGTATGGTCCAGATTCTTCGACAGTGCCTCTACTGAGTGCTGTGCCAAGAAAGAAGAGGCGCAGAGGGATCCACACAATACTGAACAGAGTATTTCGAAAGACGTTGGGATGCCCTGGAAGACAAGAAAGGGGTATGTTCCAAAAAGACAACAGTCAATAGTTACATGAAAGTTCAATCATATGACGATGAAGGGGCCACTAGCTGGCAACTAGGCCACTGGTGACCCAAGTGAAAGCAGTGTCATTAGAGATGTCACTCCCTCAGCTGGGACGAGTGAAAGGATGCAGACGGAAGAGTCTTTAAGGAAGGACAGATGTGGCAAGAATAGAGATGAGGCAGAAACTCAAGGGGAAGATGAGATGGTGAGAAGGTTGAATTAGAGATTAAGGGATATCTGAATATGATTCTACTTCATTGAAATTATTACTCAAATTGTACTTTCCTCAGAATTAAGGTAGGAATAAGGTGGAAAATTTAAAGATCTCAGGTTATGAAAATTTTTAAATAAAAAATCAATAAAGACTTCCCAAAGACACGTGTTATGTTGACTAGGCATAGATAAATAAATGTGTATTTTGATTAATGAATGAAATGTTTAATACTCCTTGGAAACTAAAACAGTGTAAAATAGAGATTTAAATATTAAAACGAATTATTAGCTTTTAAGACTATGTCCTAAATAGTGGAAAGACAAGAGACTGAGAAACAGAAAACTTGGATTCGAGTCAGTGTTTGACCTTACCAACACAGGCAAACCAGCAACCTATTTGTGATTTAACAGATTTATACTATAAATCAGGTTGAATCAGATGGCTTTCCAAGATACTTCCAAGTACTAAAATTCTGATCCTCTTACTTTAAACCATACATTTACGGTTTTTAAAAAGTCAAATGTCATTATGTCATTAAAGCTAATGAGACCAAACAGGACAGAGACCATAGCTAATTAGTGCAGCAATGTCTTACTTGGATGGCATGTTGAACCAACTGGACTCTCCCATCTTTGAGGTGAATCAAACTCACCCCCATCTTCTTCAAGATTTCTAAATGCTCAGGGTTAGTGGCCATGAAATCTCTGGCTCTCAGAGGGGGTTTAGCTCCACTCCTCAAACTCTCCTCTCTGCTAAAAGTAATTATAGACAAGGCTTAAAAAACTACAAATCAGAATTTGGAAAAAAACATAAGGCAAAATAAAAATAATGTTAGATATTTGCAGAATTGCTAGTTTTAAACTACTGAAAAATGAAATAAACAGAAAGTTATTTACCTACATACAACTTAGGTTTTTAATAAGTGTTATAGCTTTCAAATATATTTTACAGTTATCAAAAGCTTGTATATTATCTGTAAGGCAGTATTAACAGCATTATAACCATCTGAAGGTACAGAACAGCTTGGCTTGGGGATTTATTACTATTATTTCCCCCTCAAAAAAAATAACCAGACATTTCCCTCAATATTTGAAAAGCAAAACAATGCTTATATCACTGAATAACATTCACTTAAATTTTCTTTTAATTTTCTAGTAATAGCTTTTCTAATTAACTATTTTGAAGAAAACAAACTCATTAAGGTAAAAATTTTAATTCAGCAAGAATTAAAGAATAAGTATCTCATCAAAAAATCAAAACACTGTATTTTTCTTATATAGAAACTACAGATAAAAGGAAAAATATTTTCTACATAAACAAGATGTAGAAATATTTGATGAAACTATCATGGGTAAAAATTGCTGTGGAAGTTACAAACTATTATATGCTGTCAAAATTACTCGGTTCATTAACCAAAAGATATACAGAAATTTCCATAATAATAGACATTACTGCTGAATAAACTTTGCTATCTATTCACCAACAATTTTAATCCATTAACATACATACCTCACCTCCTCAATATTTTGGTTCTAAATGAATGTATTCCTGGCTACTCCTCACATTCTCTGTCATTTACTAAGAATTAATTTTGGTACTAACAAATATAAAATAAGACATCTTACACTCTGATGATGCCTCTAGGACAGCTCTTGTCCACTACATTTTTCAAGGGTTCACGGATGCTTTGAGCATATAGTGGATCGTTAGGGAAGAGGATCTGAGTGTTTGGACAAGTCCAGTCAAAGTTACTGTCATCCAGTTCTGTATATTCTGAAGTCTAAAAAGAGAAAAGAATGTTATATAAGTACAAATAATTATTTTACTTAATATTATAGTTTGTGCAAAGGAAACACTAAGTGGAATGTAAGTAGACACAGGACGCAACATAAGAAAATATCAAAGGTACTTCCTCAACCACACTATATTTATTGAATGGTAGTCATGGATTAGTTTTCATTTAGAAAAACAAAACAAACAGAGAGGAGTTAAAAAGAGAATGAGATATTTAATTCAAAAACATAACCTACTGTGTTCTTCTTAGAGACTCTTTGATTTGTAGTAGAGAGCCAAAGAGGTAACAGATGAGCTTCTGTTGTAAAAATGTAATCTTCTATGTCAAAAATAATGTCTTCTTTATCCGCAAATAACAGGTAAAGATATTTAAACATTTCTGCCAAGAAGAAGGAATCCATTCTAAAATAAAAAATTATAGACAAATTTAAGTATGTAAAAATATCCAAATGCCAGCTATCTGAAAGCCACAGAATCAAGGTCAAAACTGTCTACACCAGCATAGATATCCAAAGAACTATAGAATGTATCTATTCCCCAATGGTAACAGTCTTGACTCCAAGCATATTCCAAGGAAGTAAAAAAGACCAGAGGGGCTGCCTACCACACAAGTACACTAAATCTTGTCAATAATGCAGACAAGATTTGCCTATGGGCCTTCTGAGAAAAGAGTTTGGCATTTCTTTTACAGAGAACCAACATCAGGGAGGTAATGCTGATGAACTTTACTACTGAGAACCTTGTAAGAATCTTTAATTAACATTAACTGAACTGGAAAAAGTAATACAATTTTGATGTAGCTCATTACACAGCCATTTAAGTGATAATCAAGAAGGCTTTAAAAGTAATCATTTATGAAAAGTTACATGAAAAAAATACAACACAAAATCATAAGGACTATGATGATAACTTTGTAAATACTGAAATATTTCTCAAGAAGGGAATATGAATAAAGGAAATTAAAACCATATGTGACTTTACAAATGATTTAATGTTATAATGTTTTAATAAACATTTTAAAGAAAAGCTTTAATAAAAAGTGGTAGAAAAAGAGCATAGTTAGATGGAGTTACAGTAACAAGGAATTTAAGTAAACGTGCTACATTCCAAAGCATCTGAGCTTTTAGCAGTTACTAGACAGGTTGCACGGTTTCATAAATCTGGGCAAGCACTATTCCTGGCATACAGTAGGCACTCAATAGATGTTTTCAAATGCAAGTTTAAACAGCATTACTAAAGAATGAAATAGAGAAGAAGCTGGACATAGTGGTAAGGATCTGGGGATTTCAGAATAGAAAAGACCTTCCAATGGCTAGAATGACACCAAAGGGATACTATATAAGGACCATGAGCTCCAGTTTATTCTGAAAGGACATAATACATGCTTAATAGTGGTGTAAAGACCAAATGAGATTCTATAATGTCAACTATTTAGCATAGCACTTGGCATGCATATGAGCTCAAAAACAGAACTATCATAATTTTCCCATATATAAATGATGTTTTATTTTAGAACAACTTACCTATAATGTTTCAAAACGTTTTTGAACATTTTGGATGTTAATCATTATAGAATAGATAAAATACTTCCCTGTCAACAGGAAATACACTTATGTAATTTAACTTTTTCTGGAGGGCTGATAGTTACTGTCATGAGCAAATGCTAGTTTGAGAACTGTAAACTAATGTGCAAGATGTTGATTAAAAAAAATTTTTTTTAATTGTTGGGAAATTACAATTTTGTGTTGGTTTCTGCCATAAAACAATGTGAATCAGTCATAATTATATACATACATACATACATATATATATATATATATCCCTCCTCTCCCTCCCCACCCCCCATCTCATCCCTCTCGGTCATCACAGAGCACAGGGCTAGGCTCCCTGTGTTATTTAGCAACTTCCCACTATCTATTTTACCCATGATAGTGTATATATGGCAAGATATTGATTTTTGGCAAATTCCACAAATGATTGTGAAACAGATGATTTGTAAATGCTCAGAAAAGAATAGACATGGTAAGATCACTGCAGTATGAGTAGGGTAAAACTAGTGAGTTTGAGTATTGTATCACATAATCTATTTTGTACTTAAAAACCATAACTATATACATAAATGCAAACACACAGCCATTAAAATTGTCTGGAAGACTGTTTATAAAACTGCTAACAGTGATAATCTTAGGATGGCAAGGAGGAAAGTATTGCAGGAAAATTTTCATATTCTTTTTTGCCATTTAAATTCTCCAAAGATCATTATTAGAAAGATACAGATATTTCTATTTTGAAAACTGGGAGGGAGGGCAGGGAGGAGAGACATAGGTGAGCCAGACAATAAAGTAGATCTGCAGGGGAATAAGCAACCAAATGCAGAGTATTCGATGGAAATTTTTACAGCATACTTACCTAAACCCAAAATCACTAAAACAGTTGTTTAGCTAATACATTTTTAGATGACTGAGATGATATTTAAGCCTTCCTTTTGGTCTGCTGCTAAGTCACTTCAGTCGTGTCTGACTCTGTGCGACCCCATAGACGGAAGCCCACCAGATTCCCCTGTCCCTGGGATTCTCCAGGCAAGAATCCTGGAGTGGGTTGCCATTTCCTTCTCCAATGCATGAAAGTGAAAAGTGAAAGGGAAGTCGCTCAGTTGTGTCTGACTCTTAGCGACTCCATGGACTGCAGCCTACCAGGCTCCTCCGTCCATGGAATTTTCCAGGCAAGAGTACTGGAGTGGGGTACCATTGCCTTCTCTGTTCCTTTTGGTCTAGATACACACAAAAAAACCCCAACAAAATGAAATTTTGCTGGGATAAGTATTAAGTCCCAAGTTTACAATTAAAAAAGAAAAAATCAGCTTCTTAAGAGCAGAATAGAGAACACCCATTTGTCAGCAAGTCACTGTTAAGTATCCGAGGTCAACTGGCCACAAGTTCACTGTGTGTTGAACATAATAAAGCCGCTGAAAAAATCTAAGGCACATCTAATAACATAGTATGACGAAGATTAGTAGTTCTCAACCTTTTGTTGGACCAAATGCATCCAAGAGATACAATGCTACCGTGAGGAACAGTGGACAGAGGGAGGAAGCCCATCAGCCCCTCAGAAAATGACCCATCTTGTGGCTGAATCCAGATGGTAACAGTGCTGCGGGGCCAAGCACACCTCAAGTACCGTTAATTCTGGACATGACATTTTAGGAGACACTCTACAATACAATCAGGATGGGACAAAGGCAACAATAAGAGATCCAGAAATGTCACATAAGGAATATTCAGCAGGAGAAAAAAAGGGTTGCTAAATTTAGAAAAAATGGAACTCTCTAGACATAGTCAATCGTGTCTTCCTCTGTAATTCCTCCACCTGCTACTTCTCTTTCTACTCTAGCACACATCGGGCTTCCTGGGGCTCCACGGTAAAGAATCTGCCTGCAACACAGGAGACTTGCAGGAGATGTGGGTTTGATCCCTGGGCCAGGAAGATCCCCTGGAGGAGGAAATGGCAACCTACTTCAGTATTGTTGCCTGCAAAACCCCATGGAGAGGAGCCTGGTAGGCTACATAGGTTCACATAGAGTTGGACACAACTGAGACTTGTGATTCTTTTATATCCACCTTCCTCACTTACTACAAGTCACAGGAGGGTGGGGACTAGTTCTAATTGGTCTTTTCATCCTCTTACCTAAGAGCAGCATCTGGTATACAGTAGACAGTTAATTACTGTTCCTTCAATGAGTTGCCAGCATAGCATATAGTCAAAAGCCTATCTGCCTTGATTAGAATTAATCTAACTAATTCTGAGACCTCGGACAAGTTCCCTAATCTTTCTGTGCCTTGGTTTCTTCATCTATAAAATGAAGATCATAGCAGAAATTATACTTCAGAGGGCTGTTGTAAGGATCAAAGGAATTAAACATAGAAAGTGTTTAATTAGAAGAGTGCTCAGAATGTAGGAAGTAGCCAATAAATGTTACAGATAAATACACAAGCCATCTGCTTTCATTTCTTGCTGTTTTCTGTAAGCCTGCTTCCAGAAACCTATCCATTTCTTATCAGCTGTGGTCAAGGAAGGAGATCTAAAGTCTAACCAACTATTACCTGAATACTCTGAGAGAAGGACTGAGGGACAACTCTGTGATTAGATGAGTTTTTTGTTTCCCCTGTTCCTAGTTCCTCTGCTGGGAACTCCTTTAACCACTTTCCTTTTCTAGTCCTGATCCTTCAGGACACGCGACGCTCTAAAGACCTTTAAGTGACTATCACATTCCACTCTGCATTTCACATCCCTTTAATATGCTCTATAGCACTAACACCGGAGAAGGCAATGGCAACCCACTCCAGTACTCTTGCCTGGAGAATCTCATGGACGAAAGAGCCTCGTAGGCTGCAGTCCACGGGGTCGCGACGAGTCGGACATGACTGAGCAACTTCACTTTTACTTTTCACTTTCATGCATTGGAGAAGGAAATGGCAACTCACTCCAGTGTTCTTGCCTGGAGAATCCCAGGGATGGCGGAGCTTGGTGGGCTGCCGTCTCTGGAGTCGCACAGAGTCGGACACGACTGAAGCGACTTAGCAGCTGCAGCAGCAGCAACAGCACAAACACAATACTTTAAAGCCTGTTTATCTGCCTACCCCAGTGATTCAAAGATAGAAAGGACATGTTTATCTATAATCTTCAAAAACTAGTATAACTCTGGCACATAAGACATTTTAGTAAATATTTGTGGAACGAACATTTGCTAACCAAATGAACAAATTTTAATGTTCATTTAGACATGTGTTGCTATGTTCTGAACAGTTAAAACAACCAAATTGAATGATCCTGGAATAATTGGAATTTTAGTGACTTTCACATTAACCAGAGCTTGTTTTTTGTATCTTGAATGCTTCACGTCATCTACATCTCTCCAGCATCCAACAAAATATAACCTGCCAACAATCCTCCACAGCCCTCCAAATCAACAACAGAATAAGAATATACACAGTAACCACCACAATGCTTTTGACTGAACAGGGATCATCATTCAGATCATTCATCATCACCTTGATGGTTTCTAAATTTTACATAATAGAAAAATACTATTAACAAAGAAGAAAACTCCAACTTTCCTAATACTCCAAAGACCAAGGTTCTGATGTGTAACAATCATTTATTCATCTATTTAAAAATCATTTGAGCACTTACTATATGCCAGTCACTGTGGCAAAAATACAAACTTTCAAACAATTTAAGCCTACTTAAGAGAGTTTAAAAAAAAACTAAGCACAATGAACTAAGATTTACATCTTACAAGGGTATTTGAAGATTTATATTTTCAAATACCCTTGTAAAGCATTAAGCTTATCTGAAGGCTAACTAAGAATCGTATTTTCATTGTTAGTTGTTACCCTGTTTCACTGTTTCAGAGTTACCCTGAGGAAATGAGAGGTTAGGAATTGTTTTACCTGTCCTCATGACTTCCAGTACGAACATCCTTCATGGCAGCAAATCCGCAAGGCACTCTAGCATATTTATTTAAATTTTCAATAAGTGTTTTCCCTACTTCAAGGTAGTAAGGATCTCCTGTAGCCTATTAAAAAGGAGAATATACGTATACATATACACAGCTTATATAGTACCATATAACCATTCATTTATCAAATATTTATTGAGGACCTGCAGGGTGCTAGGCACTTGTTATCAGGCACTAGAGCACATGTTACACGGAACCTGGTTCCGAAAATAAGCCATGAATCTGCTTTATGAATTTCTTAAACACACAACTGGAAAGCAGCACAACCGTACATCTTAGGCTTTAAATGAAACTTCTAATGCCCAGAAGGGCTGCCTGACTGAAAAAAGGCAAGAGACACGCTTTAGAAAGCAGCTCTAGAATATAAAATTTCTCTTTAATGCAATGTTTAACAAATGTTTTGAAAAGGCATAAAGCTTAGAAGTCAATTCTTGCATCTTTCAATACTCTATGAACTAGATGAATAAGAACCATGATCTATCCAACCATTATGACATTAAATAAGAACTTTGAAAACCCAATACTATTATTATAAGATAGTGAGTTATCCAACAGAGAATAAGGGCTAAATAGCAAAAAGAGAGTTAAATTAGCTTACTTTATACAAGAAGTAGGTACTTTCTGCAAATTCTGGCCTTAATGGATGTTGAGCCCAATGTACCCTGAAATCTGTGGTAAATGCCTAGACAAAAACAACATACAAATATTCATAAAAGTGTGATTTAAAAAAATAGTTGAAGAATACACTGCAGTATGTAAATTAGATCACAGACAAGTAAAAATAGTTAAAATATTGATAACAATCTATGAAATGAAAATTTTCATTGCTTAAAATCACAATTCATTTTTGTGAGGCTGTTACTTTTACCAATTAAATAGGATTGCTTTTTTAAATGATCACTTTGGCTATTAGGAAGCTTAGGAAAAACTATGGCTTCAGTAATCCTACTACACAGGTCCTGATGGCCTACATAATTGTTTTCTTTTTTTTCCTTATCACCACTTTTCCTCTTAATTATTAAGTCCCTCACCCTCCTATTTCTATTTTAGCATATGCACTCTTTTTCTGTTTTTTTTTTTTTTTTTAAATAAGAATCTCAAATCCTCTGTGGCTTGAAACAAACACTTCAGGAAGCCTTCTGTATTGGTGAGATGCTTAGATAGCTCAAAGAGGGTATGGTCATATACAAATTTGGAAAATTTTTATGGTACATTTCTGGAAAGCCAAAAGGCATGCTATTAAAATCCTGCAGTATCAAGCTAGCAAGAATATTTATTATTAACATATAAAAACGAGGGAGAACAATTCTTAAACAGCATGAAGAGCTAACATTTCCAAATTTCCAGGGAGTACATGTGATCAGCAAAGCATATTCAATGTATGTAGTTTTTATAAAATATACTTTAGAAAATGAAAAGTACAAAAGTCTCCCTAGCTGGCAGGTATGTGTCAAAGCCAGAATGAGACAATATGCAATGGTATGGATTAGAAAAGGTTGAGAAATACCAATCTGGAATATTTTTTAATATTAAATTAATAAACTGTCAGCATTATCCTAAACTGGACTTCTCTTAATACATAAGGAAAAGGAAAGAAATATACTGTATAAACCCAAAATATACTAAATAAACTATTTAGCCAGGAAAAATAAAAAAGAACCAATCTTGAAAATGACATTTTCTACCTTTAAATTATCAATCTATAGACTGAAGTAGAATTCCAAAGATGATCTGCTTACCTCTGGTAGAAAATTGTGTTTTTTAATCACTTGATATAACATTTCATGAGTTTCAATAGCAGGCCTAATATCTCCCTTTAAGACCTAAAAACCAACAATAACAACAAAATAACCTAGTAAAGCATGAGTTGATGTTATTTGCAATCATTATACACACAGAAAAATCCAGCTTAACACAAATTTGAGTGTGACTGTTTTGATAATTCAGTTTGGAGATCACAAATACACTTAATCATTCTATTTCAGTATTAAGAGAATTAGGAGTTTTTTGTTTTTTTTTACCTGCAAACCTGGGAAAAAGGCAAGCAAAGCATCCATCCAAGTCCGAGCATTCAGCATTGGCTTGTGGATATGCACATCAAGTAGAAGAGGTGGCTGGCTTATATACCTCATGATGGCATCATAGTGCTAAAAAAGGCCACAATATGTGTTCATGAAAGTCGATGAGAAAAGATGTACTGTTCTAAATACAACATATCATTAAACAGCACTGCGAAGAAATGAAACCTGAATTTACATATGAATAAATTTACTAAGGAATTGTTACCTAAACTAATGCATCTCATCGGTGCTGCCACTCTTATGGTCCACTACCTCTGTCTTTTACGGTCTTAAAAATTCTTCTCCCCTTCTTTCATCTTCTCCTAGAATTTCTCAGCCTTGACAACAACAGGTTGAGCTGTCAGAGTCAATGAATGATAACAAACCAAAAAAAAAAATAGTATCTTTCCTCATGCAACTCAAGAAACTCTTGTTATAATCTAATAAATGATATATGTAATAGTGTTTCTAAAAGTATTCAACTGATGACTTATCAAGACTTTTACTAGGTTTTCCCCCAACTCGTCTATTATTTGTTAACTATTATTGAGTACCAGCTAGATCTTAAAGCGCTGTTCTAATCATTTCATATGTATTAGCTCATTAATCTTCCCAATAAACAGTACTGGGGAAAAATTAAATAAATAATTCTCATTCTGTGGATAAGGAATAGAGGAAAATATCTAAGTTACTTGCCCAAAATCACAAAACCAGTGGTACAACCAGGATTTAAACCCAGATAGGACAGCTCCCATACTTTTAACCACTATATTTGTACTATGCCACAGTAACATGAGTAAACTCATGAGAGGGAAAAGAAATGGTAAATTATTTTGAAAAGAATGTGGTCACATAGTTGATGAGTTTACTCTAATTAATTTCAGTTTGATTTAATTATAGACAAAGGCAATCCAATTAGGTTCAATAATCTCCTCCTTCACCCCTAAAAATAATCCTGTGAGTCTGATCCAGACTTAAAGACTTACAGACCTGCTTTTGAAACAAATACCCACTGGTTTGCTCAAGTCTCCAAAGCCCCGATACTTGGTGTGGTCAAGGACCAAGTCAAACTTCCTAACTATTCCGAAAAGAATTAGAATACAAAGGAGAAAGCTAACTAGTAACTAGCTTCAATAAATTCTCTTACTTGTATAAAAGATTAGGTAAACCTCGTATCTACATATTTTATTACTTATTTGAAAATCCTGAAAACTTCTGATGATAAGTAAAAATAAAAACTACTATGCAAACTAGTTTTTGAAATGTATGTAGCTTTTTACCTTGTCCCTGTCCAACATCAGAGAATACTGACCAAAACCTACTATATATTTAAAAGTAATTTTTCAAAGGATCACTCAAATGACTGAATTTCTATCAAAATCTCACAAATTATAAAATGGCTCTAAAATTAATACATAATTGGAACAACTTACTGTATTAAATCTTTCCAGAAAGCTGTCATCTCCAAGCAAGACATAGGCTTTCAACAGGTACTCATAATATGAATCAATCCCTGCTCCAACTCCACTATCTATGGAAAATACATATAAATGTGATTTTTTGTTAAACAAGTCTTTAAAATTCTTTACAGAGTATAAGGTACTAACACATTAAGGATGAAAAATTAGTCTAAATATGAAACTGTCAAAAGTAAAAATTATACATTTATAGAAACATTAACCCTACTATATGCCTAATAAGTTCCTTTACTGATAATAGTTTATATGTTTAAAAAAAAATTCTTGCTTTGTAAAACTGGCTACAGAAGAAGTCTTATTTAAAAGCCAGAGATACTAGTTTTAAGAATATTTTTAAAGCTGACTTTCTAATGAGGAACTTCAAAGAGGAAACACTAGAGGGTATTATTATGCAGTTTAACGGGATCCTTTATCAGTCAGCCATCAATCTTTAGTTATAACAGATACGAAAACAACACTGCTGCTGCTGGGAGGTGACAGTTCCACTGCTGAAGCCAGCATAATGGCTGGCTTTTTCCTGCAACATCACCATAGAAGACAAAAGAAAGCAACAAGAAGAAAACTGGACAAACTTGGTGGGTTATGGGGAGGGGAGGGACTTAGTTCTGGAGCAGAAGGCAGCAGGCGTAGCTATAGAAGGATCAAATAGCAGAAAACCTGTGGGAATTTTGCTCTGTTTTCTCTCTTACCACTGCCTTAAGATACCACGTCTCCTCCCAACCCTGCCACAACTCAGACATACGCTCTAGGCAGCCTCAGGAATAAAATCAGGGCAGCACGGAAGTCCTATGTAAGGAACTGAAATAAAAAAGAGATGGGAAGTAATTTTATATACTCTCTTCCCATACTTTTCTCCTTTAAACTCTTAAGGGTAGTGAATGACAATCTAAGCTATAATTACAATTATAATCTTAGAAATCCCTATAATCAGGGCATACTCCAGGCTAATCAAATCATTATTTCTAGGAGTCCAGGCACTGGTATTTTTTAAAACTTCTTAGAACCCATCCCTATGCTGGCTAGAGCTGATAGGAATTGGAATCTTTCCCACAAAGTAGGTGACAAGTCAACATGAACTTATAGAACAAAAACATTTAAGATGCATGACTTTTTAAAAGTAAGAAAGTACTGGAGTAAGAGTTTATCAGAGGTACAAATATTAAAACAGGCAAACCAAGATTTAAAATTCCTCTAATAAACACATTAAAGAGACAGGAAAAAGATTAGCAATACAAAACAAGAAATTTTTAACTGAGAAGAAATTATAGAATAAAAACATAAGAAAATTCCATAATAGACAGGATACACAGCATCTAGGATATAGCTGAGGAACAAATCAGCAAACCCAGAAGACTGCATGTAGTAACAGGAATTGCAAAAACAGATAAAAATGAAAGAGAGAAAATATCTTTAAAAAAAAAATCAAATTTCAGCAATGAAAAACACAGATTTTAAATTGAAAGGGCCCACAGAATACCAAAAGGAGAAATAAAGAAAATTCTACACCTAAAACTACTGTTACACTTTCAGAAACTTCTCTGCCTTTGATATTGTTAATTTTCTGGAGAAAAAGCAGATCACAAATAAGAACATAAAAATCAGAATAACAGGTTTTTAAAAAAAAATTCAAGAAGACAATGGCTGCCAATGCAGGAGGCACGCATTTGATCCCTAGGTCGGAAAAATCCGCTGGAGAAGGAAATGGCAACCCATTCCAGTATTCTTCCTGGGAAATCCTAAGGACAGAGGAGCCTGGTAGGCTACAGTCCAGGGGGTTGCAAAAGAGTTGGAGACGACTTAGTGACTAAACAACAAGACAATAGAGTTGTATTTTCAAAGATTTGAAAAGAAAGAACTTGAACAGAAGATTATTTACAGTCAAACTTTCTCAAATATGAAAGCTATTATAATAAAATTATTGTTGGGCATCTAAGGCCTCAGAAGCTACTAACAGCTACTGAATATCAGTAGCTGATCTGGGATAAATATTTATACAAAAAGAAAGGCAAAACTAAGAGATATTGCAAGAAATATACAAAGTACAAGTGACAAAATACCTTGTTAGAGTTGAATACTTTTAATGAAAGAGGGAGGAGGGGCAGCACTAAGACCAAAAGAGAAAACATTCACAATCAAAAAGAACTAAATATCTATATAATACTAACAGTGGATGAGGGTTGGAACAGAGGGAGACAAAAGAATGGCAGAGCAGGCTGAAGTTCATGTCTCACTAGGAGGTAAATACAGGTTTCAATTAAAAACAAAAGGATTAAAAGGAACCAGAAAAGGTGAGATACACTGAAATAATAATTAACATAGTATAAATAAATCCAAATATATTAAAAATGCCAATAAACATAAACGAACAAAATTCACCAATTAAAAACAAAGACTGACAAAAGGATTTTTTAAATCTATAAATTTTACAGCAGTAACACTTATAGCAGGAGCATCTGCAAAGACTGAAAGTAAAAGAGCAGAAAAAGACCTATTAAGGAAATATTAAGCAAAATAAAGCTGACATAGCTGTATTACTAGCAGACTAAAAAGACTTTAACAGAGTATTATTAGAGATGATCACTACATAATGATGAAAGGTTCAACTATGAAGAGATAGCAATTTTAAATTAATGCAGCCAACAAAATATATAAAGCAAAAAATACAACTACAGGGAGATACTAATACGTGCACATTGTCAGAAATTTTATCAACCTTCCTTAATACATCAAGCAAACAAAATTAGCAAGGAACTGCACATTATTCACTCAGAAAATTGACATATATAGAAATTTATGTCCAACAATTAGAAAATACACATTTTTTTCTTAAGCACAAGTGAAAGCTGACCATGTTCTTGGCCAAAAGAAAACCTTAATAAATTTCAAAGGATAGATATACAGATCATAAGTATCATATAAGTATCAATATTAATTTTTTGAAAGAACAAGTAACTGAGTAGAAAATAGACAAAAATGTAAAAATATTCACATTTTTTAAAAAAAGGAAACACACAGCCAATAAATGAGGACATGTTCAACATCATCAGTGTTCAAAGAAATACAAACTGAGTCACCATGGGAAATCATCTATACACTCATTTGATTGGCAAATCTTTGAGAGTGACAATACAAAGTGCTGGAGAGGCTGCTGATCCACAGGCTCTCTTCTATGTTGCTGGTGAAAGTATAAAGTGGTGTAAAGTGGAAACAACTTTAGCAGACAATCTGACATATCTCCTATCATTGAACTTTAACTTAGACTATGATCTA
The DNA here is from genome assembly GCA_006410615.1 of Neotragus moschatus. Lineage (NCBI taxonomy): Eukaryota > Metazoa > Chordata > Mammalia > Artiodactyla > Bovidae > Neotragus > Neotragus moschatus. The sequence continues at coordinate 438,268 of SJYA01002243.1, forward strand.
AAAATTCTACCTAGATATACAGACAAGAGAAACTTATACATGTACAACAGAAGAAACACAAAAATACTCATAGCACTAGGGTTCACAAGAGTAAAATCCTAGAAACAACCTAAATGCTTACAAAATCCATGGTTTATTCTCACAGTAAAGTATTATGCAGCAGTCAAAAGAGATTGAACTATATCATGCAACAATGTGCAAGAATTTTAGTAATATAATTTTAGGTGAAAAGTCTCAAAAGGCCTCATATGACATGATACCCTTTTATAAATTAAAAATAAAACAAAAATATGTACATCAAGGAATACACGTGGATGCATAAAAATATATAAAAGGAAAGCAAGGGATTGAGCGATACAAAATCAGGATGGGTATTTCAGTTAGAGGCAGACATATGGGATTACAAAGGTATGAGATTACAATGGTATGGAGAGTTGAGGACCATAAGCAGAAGTAGTATATTGTCAAGTTAGCTATTTTTATAACGGATGGTCGGTCTATCTGTGAGTACTTAATATATTATTAAAAATGAACTAAATAAAATGAGCCATGCATGGACCAATGATGAGAGTGAATTAAGAAAAGAAACCGCAAAATTCTGAAGCCAGGATTCAGATCAGTTTCAGGAAAGGACCATTTAGATAACACTTTGAAAATCTTCAGACAGTACTGAATAATAGACGCAATAATTTTAATATGTTCAAATTAATATTTATATTTCATTCATTTAAATATAGGCAATTATTTTTTATTTTATACGTAAGTTTTTAGAAACAGAGAAATGTATAAATAAGGTAAATCTCATTAGTAATAGTCCAGTGTATTTCCATTTGTTTATGCCTGTTTTATAGTTATCTTATAAAGTTTTTTGTTTAGTTTTTTTTTAGTTTTAATTTTAATTTTTTAGTTTGTTTTGCTTTACAATACAGTATTCATTTTGCTATACATTGACATGCATCAACCACGAGTATATATAAGCTCCCAATCCTGACCCCCCCTTCCCCCTCCCACCCCACATCATCTCTCTGGATCACCCCCGTGCATCAGTCCCATGCATCCTGCATCGAACCTAGACCAGCGATTCGTTTCACTTATGATATCATACATGTTACAATGCCACTCTCCCAAATCATCCCACCCTCTCCCTCTCTCACAGAGTCCAAAAGGCTGTCCTATACATCTGTGTCTCTTTTGNACCCCACACCATTTCTCTGGATCATCCCCGTGCATCAGTCCCAAGCATCCTGCATCCTGCATCAAACAGACCAGCGGTTTGTTTCACTTATGATATCATACATGTTACAATGCCACTCTCCCAAATCATCCTACCCTCTCCCTCTCCCACAGAGTCCAAAAGGCTGTCTTATACATCTGTGTCTCTTTTGCTGTCTCGTGTACAGGTTTAACATTACCATCTTTCTAAATTCCATATATATGTGTTAGTATACTGTATTGGTGTTTTTCTTTCTGGCTTACTTCACTCTGTATAATCGGCTCCAGTTTCATCCACCTCATTAGAACTGATTCAAATGTATTCTTTTTAATGGCTGAGTAATACCCCATTGTGTATATGTACCACAGCTTTCTTATCCATTCATCTGCTGATGGACATCTAGGTTGCTTCCATGTCCTGGCTATTATAAATAGTGCTGTGAAGAACATTGGGGCACACGTGTCTCTGTCAATTCTGGTTTCCTCCGTGTGTATGCCCAGCAGTGGGATTGCTGGGTCATAAGGCTAACTCAGCACAATTTAAAGTTCAGTACCTTAGTTTCACAAGCCATGTCTCAAATGCTCAATAGCCATGTGTAGCCTGTAGCTACCGCATTGGATAGAACAGATTATGGAATATTTCTGTGATCATAGAAAGTTTTGCTGGACAGAACTACTACAGACAATGGAGAATCAATGGAAACTTGAGCAGAAGGCTGACACTAACTGCTCATGTGTGATAGCCCCACAGAATATAGAGTGATGGGTATGTGACAGGTCTGTTTCTCAGCCAATATCATATTTATTTTGATTACAGTAATTTTATAATAGATTTAATTTCTTTTTATATTGTCTTGGATATTTTCATATTATGTGTAAATATTCTATTTTTATAAACCTAGAAAATAATGTGGACGTTAGACATTATTCTGATACTGATTACGTTGGGTTCCATCAGCATGTGGAACAGGAAAGCTGGGATTGAATTAATACTGTATTTTAGATCTCTGAAATGTTTTACTTACTATGACAAAGAAAAACACATGAGTGTTATTTCTATAAAATGAAATAAATGATATATTCATTGCCTCACCACATTTGTTCTTTTAAAAAAGTTCTCAGGGAAGATAATTAAGGTACCCAGTTGAATGTAGATACTTTATAGTTTAAAGGGATATATATTCTTTTTTTCAATATAAAGGGTCCAAAATAATATTATTACATCAAATAAACTCCCTTTCTTAGTGGACAATGAAATACAATGTTGCTTATATTCCACTTTCTGTGAATGAACTATATTAGATGAAAAAAAATCAGATAATTGGGATCACTTCAGGAAACAATTGGATAAAATTAATGATCTATTGTGTTGGTCTCAGTTCTGGAAGGATCATGCTTTATTTAGCCACCTCAAGCACACAAGAGAAAAATTCTTATTCAAGTATATTTAAGAGGATATTTATAAGCCATTCTTAGGAAATCATTCTAATGGATTACCGGCATAACCAATGTTAGAAGTTCTTCTTTCCAAGATTACTTCCCAATAATGCAGTTCAAAAGAACAACTTTATTTGAGGATAGTAATCTCAGTTTCTGTCTGAATGTTATCCACACCTTAGTGTTTCATATCCTCACACATATGTGATTGAGTTTCATCTGATGCCACTTGAATTCACTTCTAAAATGGAGGACTTCTAGCACTCTTTCATACCTCATGGAGCTTTCTCTTTTCTCTTCTGCCAGGTTATGGAGACGAAGGCCACAAAAATCCATTTCCTAGAAGTGAAGTTAGTAATGCTGAATTGATTTGATAGGGGTGATGAACATTCAAATGCCAGTATATTGGAATGACTCAACAGAGTAAAGTATTCTTGACAGTGCTCATTCATTTCACAAGGTACTCAATCAACTATGAAATGCAAATGTTACTAGAGCCATGAATTTTTCCTCTGAAGCAATCGGGACACTCTATTACAGGATATTTCACGCTATATGGATACTCCTGAGTTTTTAATATACATAGTAATTTCCTAGAATGCAGTACCTACCCATAACAAAAATAAACTGATAAATAGACAACCGAAAGATAGAGGGTAAGGAAGCCAGAGTTTGGTAAAGAAATCATTGCCAGCTTCTGGGCAAGATAATGACAAGGGCAGAGTTTTATCTTCCAGCTTTCAAATTCTGATTGTGATGCTCAATACCATATTTGTTTTAAATGGGAAAGAGGAAAAATTTCCACATTAGCAATAAAAAGTAAAGATGCATACTGGCCATATGTAAGATACTTTTTGATACATCTCTGTTACGAGTAATACAGATAGAATGGTATTAAAGGAAGTCATGGAGTACCAATGTCAAATATCCTCTTTTAAAAGAGCAATGTATTCATAATGCAGTAAAGAAAACAGTGATCAATTACTAACACCATCCTCTGAAATTCAGAAATATTAGGGTTAAACTTGAAGTCCAGGCATTGTATCATTAGGAGCATAACCTCACGTATATGGACCAAAACATTTGGACCATATCAAGGGTGCAACATATTATAGAACTATGAGCAGCCAACACTGTATCTTGTTCCCTACACCAAGAAAAAAAAAAAAAAACATTTGGAATAGTGCCCAGTGCAAATAGTTTGAATGAACACATGAAATTTAAAAATAGAAACAAACTTGCAACCTGGCGCTGACTTGGGGACTGAAAAACAAAGATGAGAGGTGATGTTCATGCTCTGTGGCTACGAAAGATGAACAAAATAGAGCAGAGGATGAAATGCAATGGCCAGGAGTCACCATGGAGAGGCCAGAAGCAGCAATTCAGATTCAGCCACTTACTCAAATATTACTTGTACTTGGCTCTGGGGGTAGACTGTAACAAAAGATATAGTCTTTGCCTTCTTAAAACTTATAGCCTTTTAGAGGGGACAGGCATTAAAAAAAAAATCACTGAGAGAATTTATAGGATTCTATTAGCAGCTGTAACAAGAGGAGCTAATTTTAACTGGCAGGCAAGGTCATGGGAAACCTTTGAGAGACTGACACTTAAAATGAGAACTGAAGGATGAAGAGTTGTTAGGAGGCAGACCAGGTGGGGAGAAAAAACATTCCATGGGGGAAAGGATTTATGCAAAGTCCTGAGCTAGGAAGAAACTTGATGTATTTAAGGCCCCAAAAAGACGACAGTGAGAGATGAGAGAGACAGCTGACCCTGGAGACGTAGGCGCAGGACAGATAATGTTGCGGTCTGTGAGTTTAAAGTTTGTTTTCTTTTTTTCTTTTTCCAAAGTGAAATGAATAGCCACTGAAGAATTTAAACAAGGGAGTGACATGATACTATCTACATTTTAGGATTACCCTGAGTAATCATTGTCTCAATAATTCATAGTGGGAAATGGCAAATGGTTATTAAAATTTGTAAGCACTTACTGAGACCTCAGAAATTATTTGGGAAACAACTATACCATCTTCACTCACATTGAATGGGAGCCTGAATTACTGCATTTCTATGACAGAGAAGTTATTTCAAAAACCTTGAGATTTGGGAAGACATCAGAGTTACATTATTATATTGTAACTTTTTCCATTTATTACTTGATCTATACAAGAGATATTAGCGAGAAAATCATATCTATTTTGATTTAGCCTAAGACTGAGAAAGTACAGACAGTCCTCTGTGGATGACCAAACATAGAAAAATTATCACACTCAAGGAAAGAGCTCTTATTTCCACTATATTCTTTTTTGGAAAAATCAAAACTACCTATTTCAAATAATAAAATTCCTACAATAAACAGAAAACCATTCTAAAAATTTCTTGAGTCATGTGCAAAATAAGCCATTTTTTACCATGAAACTAATAGTACTATGTATTAAGTTCTTATTACTGTTTAATAAATTAACACAAGGTTATGACTTAAGCAACACAAATTTGTCCTCTTATAGAGCCGGAGGTTAGAAATCCTAAAATCAAGATGAGAGTAGGTTGTGTTCCTCTGGAGACTGTAGGGGAGGGTCAATTTCCTTGAGTTTTCTAGCTTCTATAGGCTGCCTGCACTCTTTGGCCTGTGGTTCCATGTTCTGCTTTTAGAGCCCAGCAGTGTAGCATTGTCCAGTATTCCTCTCTGGTTCTGACTTTCCTGATCTCTCTTATATGGACCATTGATAACACATTGTACTGACCCAGATAATCCAGAATGATGTTTCCTTCTCAAGATCCTTAACATAATCACGTCTACAAGGTCTTTTGCCATGTAAAGTAACATTCACAGTTTCCAGGGATCAGAACATGGACATCTTTAGTGGGTGTGCAGCAGTGGTGTGTCATTATTCTAACTACCACAAAGCATTCTAGAAAAAAATTCTCATGGATCAAAGATTTAAAAAAAATTAAAAACACATAACATAATGCTAAATTACAAAGCAAAGCTGAAAGTAACCCAAGTTGTTACATTTGAAAAGGCAACATTAGTAATATAGAAGATATTACAAAAATATTTTAGAATTCAAAAGAAAGGATAACCAGCTTCAGAGATAAGGGAAAATATCCATAATATGGCAGGACAAAAATCTACTTACCAGAGATTAAATGAGCCTCAAAGATTACTCTCTAAGACTCTAAAATGAAGAAGACAAAGAGTCGACCACAGAGCTATAAATAAAATGATTGTGACTTAAGAATGCTAAACACAGTCAAGTTATTCTTATGCATGATGACGCAAATGGAGATATCATCAAATAAGTAAGAGTCAGAATATATACTAGCAAATTGACTTGAATAAAGTGTTTATGGACATGGAGGAAAAAAATACTAAAATAAGTCAAAAGTAAGAACAAAGTTTTTCTTCTATCTATTCATAACTGTACCACCAATGGAAGAAAATTTCATTGGCTGGACAACTTGAAGGGAAAACTGCTCTCTAGAATTAAGAAAAATACTAAGTTCTTGGAGATGTACAGGAGAAAGATAGGAGAAAGAAAGAACATGAAAACCAGAGAGATGGTATGAAGCTGGACATTGAATGAAGTAAGAGATCATTATGGAGACGCTGGCTATAGGAGAAACCAAAGATCGTTCAAGAATGATAATGTCTACTGTTTCACTTAAAGTTATTTGAGTTGCTGTGATTTCAACTTCTCTTTTACCTTCCTCCCATTTGTTTCCCAGTTTGTGCGAGTGTGTAAACTGAAGAATTCATGTCTACATCTGAGCAAATGTGACTCAAATCGGAAATGGCACGTGAAGAAGTAACATACCAGAAGTAGCCATGAGAATGCAAGCCCCTAAAAATCCATAGAAATTTTAAAGGGTAGATCTGGAAAGACTGGAAAGCACCTGGTTATCATTTCAATTGCATGTAAATTACAAAAAATAAAAATAAATAAAAAATTACAGTTGGAATAATGGTAGTAGCCATTGATGATCTGAACTCCAAATAAGTAGTTTAAATATCATTTTAAATGTATTTAAAAGATTTCTTTATTTGACCTCTCAACTTTAGCAATTTTTTCCTCCACTCCTACTGAAGTCAAGTCAGCTGAAGTCAGTTACTCTGAAGGGAGGTAGGAAATTGGCAATCATACCTTTGGCGCCATCACCAAAAAAATGCACCCTTTCCAATCTCAGGTCTCTTCCTTGGGCTTCCATAATATCAATAATCTCCTGGTGCTTCTTCTAGTCTACTGGCTATTCATTCTAAATGTACTTTGCTTAATCTGTCTCAACTCAGCTTTTATTCAGGGCTCAGACACTGATCATCTTTTATTCTATCTAGTACCAAAGCTTTAAATGCAATGTATATGTTGTAGACTCCAAAATTTATATCCTCAGCTGTTTCAGTTACCATCTGGAGTGATAAACAATCCAAACTTTGTGGCATAAAACACGTGTTATCTTACTAAGCTCACGTATTCTGTGTGTCAGAGACTTAGAGAGGATGGCATGCCCTTGTTGGGTGATTTGCAGGCTAGGGGTGACTCACAGCCTGAGGGCTAGCACCATCCAAAGGTCTGATCGCTCAGGTGTTTGGACTAGAAGACCCAACTGATGACTCTAGAGCTCCAATAATATTCTACAAGGACAAATACAATGATTAAGTGTCTCGTGAGACGTTTGTCTTGGAACATCAGAAAGCATTGTTAGCAACCAGAAGAATGTGCCTTCTTCTTCCAGATACTCAAGAAAAGTTGGATGACTATAAAAGGTAACAATCAACAGTCAAAGATAACTGTAGACCAGGAGCTAAACACATCTCAGAGCCAAAGTGTCCATCCTGACACAAAATCAGAAGTGAAAACTCCTAACGACCTCAATATGACAAGGAAAGCAGCCTATGTCTGCCTAAGCCTAGTAACTTGAACAATCAAGTTATGAGAAAAGACTGGCTAAGAAAAGAATATAGGGGAAGATCTTTCAAACCAGCCATACTACTAGCTCCTGATTAACTCTACATTTGGTTAGTATAGAATTACTTAACTTTCTTCCTAAATGTTAGTAAAAGTTTCTTTCGTAACATCTGTTTCTACCTGAATTGATGCAAAGCACAAAGCTCTCATCTGAACAACATTAGAAAGGGAAATCAGAGACTTTGAGAGTTGAAGTCCAAACTGCCTGTGAGGAAACCAATCTAAAAACAAAATAATGGTGGATGCTGGCCAAATAGGTGAAGGATATGGAAGGTGGAAAAAAATTGGAGTTGAAGTTATATAGATCACTTCATGCCCAGAGATTTCCCTTTTATTTTTTCCCCTCTACCTGCTTTGTAATAGAAATAGAAAGCAGTTCATCAGCTTCCACAGAGCTCCTTAGACTTTTAAAGGAACTCCTTCAGATATGGAGATGACTTCTATGCAGAGTACATCATGAGAATTGCCAGACTGGATGAAGCACAAGCTGGAATCAAGATTGCCAGGAGAAATATCAATAACCTCAGATATGCAGATGACACCACCTTTATGACAGAAAGTGAAGAACTAAAGAGCCTCTTGATGAAAGTGAAAGAGGAGAATGAAAAAGTTGGCTTAAAGCTAAACATTCAGAAAATGAAGATCATGGCATCTGGTCCCATCACTTCATGGCAACTAGATGGGGAAACAGTGGAAACAGTGACAGACTTTATTTTGGGGGCTCCAAAATCACTGCAGATGGTGACTGCAGCCATGAAACTAAAAGACGCTTTTTCCTTGGAAGAAAAGCTATGACCAACCTAGACAGCATATTAAAAAGCAGAGATATTACTTTGTGAACAAAGGTCCATCTAGTCAAGGCTATGGTTTTTCCATTAGTCACGTATGGATGACTTGGACTATAAAGAAAGCTGAGTGCCAAAGAATTGATGCTTTTGAACTGTGGTGTTGAAAAAGACTCTTGAGAGTCTCTTGGACTACAAGGAGTTCCAACCAGTCCATCCCAAAGGAGATCATTCCTGAGTGTTCATTGGAAAGACTGATGCTGAAGCTGAAGCTCCAACACTTTGGCCACCTGATGAGACTCATTAGAAAAGACCTTGATGCTGGTAAAGATTGAAGGCAGGAGGAGACGGGGATAACAGAGGACGGGATGGCTGTATGGCATCACTGACTCAATGGACATGAGTTTGAGCAAATTCCGGGAGATGGTGAGGAACAAGGAAGCCTGGAGTGCGGCAATCCCTGGGGTCAAGAAAGAGTCAGATATGACTGAGTGACAACAACAGCAAATACTGAACAGACTTCTCAGCTAGCTTTTTTGGAGTTATTGGTTGACTAAACTGGGGGCTTCCCTGATAGCTCAGTTGGTAAATAATCTGCCTGCAATGCAGGAGACCCCAGTTCAATTCCTGGGTTGGAAAAACCCCTTGGAGAAGGGATAGGCTACCCACTCCAGTATTCTGGCCTGGAGAATTCCATGGACTATATAGTCCAGGGGGTCGCAAAGAGTCAGACACAACTGAGCGACTGAACTGAACTGAATCTTCGTTATAGAGTGGTAGTAAACAGGAGCTATAGCCAAGACCAGGAAATGATGTTAATAGTTGTCTCTCTCTAGGAACGCTGGAGTATGAAGCACTTGATCGGGATTCATAGATATTCCAAGGTAAAAATTTCCTCTGTTATGAATTCTAAGAGTAGCTGTAAATCCAGAGGTGGCAGTGAGAGTTCCCATTACATTAAAGACCTAGATTATGAGATTGTTTGAGCTCTTTTTAACAGCAGTCACTGTCTTTCTTACCAGGCCATTCTTCCTTTGAATCTAGCCCCAGCCATGGTATTTCACTCCTCCACTGGATAGACATATATTGTAGCCTTACCTCATTGTATTAGAACTCTGTTATTCAGCCACATCAAATCATTCTTAAGACTTCTGCCTTTAAAAATTTGCCTTTTTCAGTTTTTTAAAAATAAAAGTAGACTGGAAAACTGAACTAAGTATCATTAGATCAACACGATTATTAATTTTTTTCTAATTTTAATAAAAAGCTTAACATATTTTTTCTACTAACAATTTTATTCACCTGGAGAAGAATTTTGTCCCTTTGCTTTGATTATCTTTGACCAAAATTCACTAGATCGTTTGTTTGCCCATTTGGACATTTGGAAACGATAAGAGTTTGGAAACGATACGTGCCTAATTCTTGAAAAAAATATAGGCTGTGGTTTATTTTTCTTCTCTAACTTAAGGGGAGGTTCTATCCCCATGAGCTGTTGGGTGGCATCAGTGGTGACACCAGTCACAGCTGGCCACTTGGTGTACCCCCCACATGTGTTCGGTTCACTTCCTTCATGCATTTCCTGTGCATCAACCATCTCCAGTGACTGCGCTGCCAACATGCCCATTTCCCACATCCCTGAAATCACCAAATGCTAGGCGATTTCACAACCATACAGCTGTACTTAACGAAAGCATGACAAAGGTCCAGTTGAAATCTGATTTGAAAATTTTATGAAATTTACAGAAGACAAATCCAGACTATCTGTGAAAAAAGCTTATCTCAAATACTTATTATAAAAATTTGCTGTTTCAATGGTAAAATAAAAAATAAAATAAAATACTGGCCATATTCATGGAAATACAAGCACATCTGTTCAGACAGCGGTGTTTTTTTTCTCTTTATTTATGTAGCCATTCCTATTATCCTCTGTCATATCCCATGTTGGATACTTATACTTCTATATATTTTGTAGGTGGAGCCAGTATTGTTTTCCTAGTCTGAAAAGCTTACGAGAATATTCTATCAATAATTTTATCCGTATTAGAATCAATATTATTTACATACCTTGATTCAGATGTACAAAAAGTAATTTTTATTTATACAGTTGACAAACTATAATTGACTCTTCTCTTTATCTCTCAGCCCCCATTTCCACATTAGCTTCCAAATCCAGCAATCTCTTTTATACTCTTTCCAACACTCCCTCCATCACTCTCTCTAACATGTGACCCAAACAGAAATCATAATCTTGTTATTAATAAGCAGGGGAAACCATGTCTCTTGTTGTTTAAAAGACTCCTTATGATGTATATTCTGTCATCTTAGATGCTGTGTTACCCATCATAGCTGTTGCTCTCATGCTCTAGAAATTGTCTCACCACTGCTCATTTCTGTTGCTTTTCCTAGTTGTAATTTGAATACTGTGGGATTTTATTTGTGTTCATAGAGTTCATATGAGAGGTGTTTCGTCTTCACATATAACCCTAAATTCTCACTGGCCTCCACTGAGGTTTTTCTCATTCTGCAAGCTTATTGGGCATCCTGAATTGGGTGTCGTTAAATCTGGAATATAATGGGACGGAGGTTCTAGACAATTACTAAGGAAAAGATTCAAAAGGGAAGGACACCTGTAATTTGCATTAGATGGTACTATCAGTTCAGTTCAGTTGCTCATCGTGTCCGACTATTTGTGACCCCATGAATTGCAGGACACCAGGCCTCCCTGTCCATCAACAACTTCCAGAGTTCCCTCAAACTCATGTCCATCAAGTCGGTGATGCCATCCAGCCATCTCATCCTCTGTCGTCCCCTTCTCCTCCTGCCCCCAATCCCTCCCAGCATCAGGGGCTTTGCCAATGAGTCAGCTCTTTGCATGAGGTGACCGAAGTACTGGAGTTTCAGCTTTAGCATCAGTCCTTCCAATGAAACCCAGGACTGATCTCCTATAGGATGGACTGGTTGGATCTCCTTGCAGTCAAAGGGACTCTCAAAAGTCTTCTCCAACACCATAGTTCAAAAGCATCAATTCTTCGGTGCTCATTTTCTTCACAGNGCATGAGGTGACCGAAGTACTGGAGTTTCAGCTTTAGCATCAGTCCTTCCAATGAAACCCAGGACTGATCTCCTATAGGATGGACTGGTTGGATCTCCTTGCAGTCAAAGGGACTCTCAAAAGTCTTCTCCAACACCATAGTTCAAAAGCATCAATTCTTCGGTGCTCATTTTCTTCACAGTCCGACTCCTTCCAAGGAGTAAGCATCTTTTAATTTCATGGCTGCAATCACCATCCACAGTGATTTTGCTTCTGCTACTGCTGCTAAGTCACTTCAGTTGTGTCCGATTCTGTGCGACCCCATTGACTGCAGCCCACTAGGCTCCTCTGTCCCTGGGATTCTCCAGGCAAGAATACTGGAGTGGGTTGCCATTTCCTTCTCCAATGCATGAAAGTGAAAAGTGAAAGTGAAGTCGCTCAGTCGTGTCCGACTCTTTGCGACCCCATAGACGGCAGCCCACCAGGCTCCTCCCTCCATGGGATTTTCCAGGCAAGAGTACTGGAGTGGGGTGCCATACAGTGATTTTGGAGCCCCCCAAAATAAAGTCTGACACTGTTTCCACTGTTTCCCATCTATTTGCTGTGAAGTGATGGGACCGGATGCCATGATCTTAGTTTTCCGAATGTTGAGCTTAAGCCAACTTTTTCACTCTCCTCTTTCACTTTCATCAAGAGGCTTTTTAGTTCCTCTTCACTTTCTGCCATAAGGGTGGCGTCATCTGCATATCTGAGGTCATTGATATTTCTCCCGGCAACTGTGATTCCAGCTTGTGCTTCTTCCAGCTCGGCATTTCTCATGATGTACTCTGCATATAAGTTAAATAAGCAGAGTGACAATATCCAGCCTTGATGTACTCCTTTTCCTATTTGGAACCAGTCTGTTGTTCCATGTCC
>SJYA01002243.1:452970-466303 GCA_006410615.1 Neotragus moschatus
TTTAAGCCAACTTTTTCATTCTCCTCTTGCACTTTCATCAAGAGGCTTTTCAGTTCTTCTTCACTTTCTTCCATAAGGGTAGTGTCATCTGCATATCTGAGGTTACTGATATTTCTACCAGCAATCTTGACTCCAGCTTGTGTTTCTTCCAGCACAGCATTTCTCATGATGTACTCTGAATATAAGTTAAATAAGCAGGGTGACAATATACTACCTTAACATACTTCTTTCCCTATTTGGAACCAGTCTGTTTTTCCGGGTCCAGTTGTAACTGTTTTTTCCTCACCTGCATACAGGTTGCTCAAGAGGCAGGTCAGGTGGTCTGGTATGCCCATCTCTTTGAGAATTTTCCACAGTTTATTGTGAACCACACAGCCAAAGGCTTTGGCATAGTCAATAAAGCAGAAATAGATGTTTTTCTGGACTTCTCTTGCTTTTTCGACAATCCAGAAGATGTTAGTAATTTGATCTCTGGTTCCTCTGCCTTTTCTATAACCAGTTTGAATATCTGGAATTTCATGGTNTTGAGAATTTTCCACAGTTTATTGTGAACCACACAGCCAAAGGCTTTGGCATAGTCAATAAAGCAGAAATAGATGTTTTTCTGGACTTCTCTTGCTTTTTCGACAATCCAGAAGATGTTAGTAATTTGATCTCTGGTTCCTCTGCCTTTTCTATAACCAGTTTGAATATCTGGAATTTCATGGTTCACGTATTGCTGAAGCCTGGCTTGGAGAATTTTGAGCATTACTTTACTCACGTGTGAGATGAGTGCAGTTGTGCAGTAGTTTGAGCATTCTTTGGCATTGCCTTTCTTTGGGATAGGAATGAACATTGACCTTTTCCAGTCCTGTGGCCACTGCTGAGTTTTCCAAATTTGCTGACATAATGATTGCAGCACTTTCACAGCATCATCTGTTAGGATTTAAAATAGCTCCACTGGAGTTCCATCACCTCCACTGGCTTTGTTCATAGTGATGCTTTCTAAGGCCCACTTGACTTCACATTCCAGGATGTCTGGCTCTAGGTGAGTGATCACACCATCATGATTATCTGGGTCATGAAGATATTTTTGTACAATTCTTCTGTGTATTCTTGCTGCCTCTTCTTAATATCTTCTGCTTCTCTTAGGTCAATACCATTTCTGTCCTTTACTGAGCCCATTTTTTGCATGAAATGTTCCCTTGGTGTCTCTAATTTTCTTGAAGAGATCTCTAGTCTTTCCCTTTCTATTGTTTTCCTCTATTTCTTTACATTGATTGCTGAGGAAGGCTTTCTTATCTCTCCTTGCTATTCTTTGGAAATCTACATTCAAATTGGTATATCTTTCCTTTTTCCCTTTGCTTTTCACTTCTCTTCTTTTCAAGCTATTTGTAAGGCCTCATCAGACAGCCATTTTGCTTTTTTGCATTTATTTTTCTTGGGTATGATCTTGATCCCTATCTCCTATACAGTGGCATGAGCCTCTGTCCATAGTTCATCAGGTACTCTATCAAATCTAGTCCCTTAAATCTATTTCTCACTTCCACTGTATAATCATAAAGGATTTCATTTAGGTCATACCTGAATGGTCTATTGGTTTTCCCTTCTTTCTTCAATTTAAGTCTGAATTTGGCAGTAAAGAGTTTATTATCTGAGCCACAGTCAGCTCTTGGTCTTATTTTTGCTGACTGTGTAGAGCTTCTCCATCTTTGGCTGCAAAGAATATAATCAGTCTGATTTCAATGTTGATGGTGATGTCCATGTGTAGAGTCTTCTCTTGTGTTGCTGGAAGAGGGTGTTTGCTATGACCAGTGTGTTCTCTTGGCAAAACTCTATTTGCCCTGTTTCATCTTGTACTCCAAGGCCAAATTTGCCTGTTAATCAAGGTGTTTCTTGACTTCCTACTTTTGCATTCCAGTCCCCTATAATGAAAAGGACATCTTTTTTGGGTGTTAGTTCTAAAAGGTCTTGTAGGTCTTTATAGAACCGTTCAACTTCAGCTTCTTCAGAGTTACTGGTTGGGGTATAGACTTGGATTACTGTGATACTGAGTGAACAGAGATCATTCTGTCGTTTTTGAAATAGACCGGAACCGCAGGCTCATGATGGACCAGTCTAGAAGTCCTCGCTCTTGGTGGCTCGCAGCATCCTAAACAACAAGCTAATCAGTAAGAACCTGGAGCGCTATCTGAAGGGTGAGAACCGTTTTACTGACAGCCCAGAGGAGGAGATGAAACAAGAGGAGGCCGAGAGAGTGCTCTTGATGAGGGGGAGCTGGTCGAAGCGTCCAGGGTCACAGAGGGTGCAGAGGCCATGCTGGCACAGGAAATGAACAGAGATCATTCTGTCGTTTTTGAAATTGCATCCGAGTACTGCATTTCCGACTCTTTTGTTGACCATGATGGCTACTCCATTTCTTCTAAGAGATTCCTGCCCACAGTAGTAGATATAATGGCCATGTGAGTTAAATTCACCCATTCTAGTCCATCTTAGTTCACTGATTCCTAGAATGTCGATGTTCACTCTTGCCATCTCCTAAACAGACACACACCAATTTCTTCTTCAATGCATACATACTTATCTCTGAAAAAACACATGCAAACCCCATTTCTTCACACACATAATCACACTTAGTTCCTCCCTCCGCAACATCATCACAGTCTATCCACACACAGTAACACACACACACACACACACACACACACACACTAATCTTTCCACACAGATATGCTCACCTACATCTTTACCTCCATGTTGAACCCCGCTATCTATGCACACTCACAAACTCTCATAAGCATGTCTGTTTCTACATACACACACGTTATAAACAAGCAAACATAAACACACAGCCCTGTCTTTCCACATGAACAGGGATATAAAAAACCCATCTTTCCCTCCAAACACATCACCCTCTTCTCTATACAAACATACCCCCATACAACTTTTTATTTCCTGACACAGACACATCTCTCTTTCCTCACATACATATACACATACAACTTTCCTCTGAAAACACTCCAGTCTCTCCAAACACATGCCAAGTCTCTACACACACACATACACATACACAATCAACCCAGTCTTTATACACACAAACACAACACTCAGACCTACACTATATCTTTCTCTCTACACATTCCCCTTGTCTCTCCCTCCACACACTCTCCTTTACTCCCTCCCCTCCACACACCTCTTTCTCCAGACATAGAAATACACACCTGTTGTGCCTCAATCCCTTTCTCACTTTCCTCCACTTCTGAAACCCCTATTATGGATAGGTTGGCATGCCTTCTGTGATAAATCTCATATGTTGCTTTCATTTTTTAAAATTTATATTAATATTTTTGTCTACTATTTGGGTGGCATCTTATTCTCTAACTTTCCAATAACCAGAACTGTGAGAAACAAATTTCTATTGTTAAGCCACAAAGAATCTAGAACTGACTAGGACAGTTTCTTACATTATTGTTTAAGTTCCAAATATGGCTTTGAACGTCCTGACAAATAATGTAATGATTCAGTTATATGAATGATATTTTCTCTTACTGAAGAAAAGTTGCACCAAATGCCATTAAACTGGTAAAGAAGACTTTATTCAGAACCATTGCACAAGAGAGAGAGAGAGAGCGTGTGAGCGTGTGAGCGTGCTCAACTCAGTTGAAACAAAAAGCAAGATGACTTTTAAGTATCAGACTGAAGTAGTGGAAAGTCTGCTCAATGTGATTATACCACCTGCATTTGCTTAATTAGCACTTTTTAAAGTCAGGTTCCTACCTTTACACAGAGACTTACAGATAGGGGTGCTATATTCTTTATGTTTTTGAAATTTGACATTTCAAAGGGATGGTTTCCAGGTTTTTGAGAAAGATTTCCTTGGGTTAAAAAACTGGCAAGAGAGCCCCTTACATATCAAAGGGCAGAGAAACAATATGTAATTACAAGTATTCTAAAGTAATTGCTATAAAAAAAATGGAGGTTAGAGCATAAACCCCTTAAGAATCCTGTCTAAAGTTTAGTCAAGCTGAGGGGAACTTTAAAGCTATTTCGGTCACTAGAAACAGTAGTAACATAATTATTCTTCCCAATGAAAAAAGTTTACACCAATGTCCATTTTTAAAAGAAACTTATGTGTATTTCAATGAAGAGTCAATGTCATTCAATAAAAAGATATATTTATTTTTATGCCAAAATGTTATGTAAATAAGTCAAAAATTACCCTTTACCTTACATTAGTAAACTTGTACAGTCTTTAGTGGCAGAATTATGAACTTCCAAAAACAGAGTAAAAACTACTAAAATTAGTAAGAAATAAATGAACTATCTTTTTTATTTAGTGAATCATTTATCCAAACAGAATAATACCATGGCATCTTTTCACTGTAGCTCAGTCTCTTATCTCTTACAAGGAAAGATATATCCAACTCCAAAGCCATTGCTTTCCTATCACTTCTTAAATGATTAGAGTCATATTACATTATAAATGAATTATATCTAGAAGTGTCTTAGGACTCCTGATAGGGCTTTCAAGCAATTTAAAAGTAAGTATTGTGGTCTATTACTCTAAATTAGTAGAGAACAGATAATTCATCAAGCAGTTTTGCATATGCAATTACTATGTGGTCCTCATGGTAGCATATAAGGTGAACAGGGCATGTATAACTGCATCTATTTTATTATTACACAAGCAGGACTCGGAGAAATAAAAGATAAACTTGATTTGAGTGACTACCATATTTAAACAGGCAGGATATGAAACAACAGAGTGCCTAAAACAAATACTGATGTAGGAAGAAAGGAGATAGATAAAATCTCTTCTATATGGTCAATAGCACTCAACAACATATTTTGTATCATTTTTTATTCTCACTTTTTAAAGAATGTTTAGATCAGCAAAAGCTGAGGGCAGATTAGAGGTAATTGAATTTAGTCTGTATCTGTAAATCTCTTATATGTCTCAGAAATATTCTGAACTAAGATAGTAAGTTGCCTTCTTCTACCATTGGATATCTAAGGTAGGTGGAATATTTTATGAAATGATGTTAAAATGAAACAATGGATATAAAATAATCATGTAACATACTACGACCTGCAGTTATATTACTGGATCAAACTTGGATCCTCTTGCCACAGACAGTAAAGCCAATCTGTTGACACTGGATTGTAGTGAAGGAAAGCACAGCATTTCCTGTAGGGCACCACATAAGAAGAATTGGCAGCTTGTGCTCAAAAAACCCAAACTCCCCAGTGGCTTTCAGGAATGGGGTTTTAAAGGTAGTATGAAGGAGGGGGCTTTAGGGCATGTGATCAGCTTGTGGACAATTCTCCAATTGGTTGGCATCAGGTGAAGTTTCAAGCATTTCCAATGTTCTGGCTTCAGTCAGACTGGGGTCTGTGCGCTTGCAGTTAGTAGTTTTCATCTGGTGGGCGTCTGCTTCCTGTTTAAAAACAATAACAACAAAATCCACCACCACACACACACACACACACACACACACACACACAAAAACCACAACTTAGGAATGTGTGTTAGACTTTTATGTTTTTCAGGGAACTGGGGGTTTGATAAGTCTGTGTGGCTGGTTTATAGTCTAAATTGTTACCAGTTTCCTGGCCCAATAGTTATTGTGTCTACATCTTCATATTCTTTAATCATTGACTCTTGAGCCAACCTTTTGAGACTTGGGGAATGCCTGGGAGACTAATCCAAAAGCCTTCTCCTTCAAAGGACAGCAATAAAGGGGCTTGTATACAATTTTAATCCCTCTTTTCTTTGATATTTCTCCATCTTGAGGGAAACAGGGTTGGGACAAGCAAGGGAGTAAAATTTTGGATAGAGAGGTTATTTATAAGCTCAGCAGAGTCTCTATGTTTTAAAATTATAAATAAAGACTCAGAATTTCTAATCAGAGGTCAGTAGGATGTTAATAACAAAGCTAGCAAAGAACTCAGGTCTTCTAGGATAAGTAAGAAGGCAGAGAAGGATCCGTAGCATTTCATGTGCTATAAATATAGATACAGACATGGGAAAAGTAAAAGCTTATTGGAGGAAATGAAAATAAGGGGTGGGATGCATGTTTTCTTTACATGGATAATCGTGTTAGAATCAAGGATAAGCTGAAGTAGGGAAGAAACAAATACATACCTATGTATAGACACATAATCTAGCAAGTGTCATAGTAATTAAACAACTAATAGGATTTACAGGTCAAGGAGGTAAAGAAAGTAAAAGCACTTGATAGAGAATAAGTATTTTGAAGAAGATACAGAAAATATACTGAGAGACTTCAATTTGAAGCTAACAAACTCAAGGTTAAGTAAAGATTTAACTTTGATCAGAAATAAATCCCTTTGTCCTAGAGCCCAAACAAGTACCCAACAGTATTTTTTTCATTCCCACTTATTGTCATTAGTATGTATTTTAAAACTTTGCCTTACAAATGTATCTTGGTTAAATGTTTAGTTCCATGTTGAAGCTATATATAATATTCAGAAAACAAAGAAACTCAACTATGACTTCTGAAATTCACCAAAGCAAAAATAACAATATCCTCTAAAACTTAAGGCATATAATAAAGAATTCCTTCAAATTCAACACAGAATTAAAATAGGCAGTAAGTTAGAATTTGAAATAATGTTTCTTCTAAAACTGACCTTTGGGAGGTCATTTGATTTTGAATGACTCATTTAATTTTCATTAACTTTTTATTTTTAGACAATTTTGAAATAGATGAATTGCAAACCTACCACAGAGAATTTGAGTTTACCTTTGTACATTGGCACCTTATAAAGGTTTCTTTCTCTTTTGGCTTGCATAGTTTACAGCAAGAAATCTGCCATAATTCATATTTTTATTCCTCTGTACAATGTCTTTGTCATTATGAGTTTCTCATTGCCTTTTTTCCAGCAATTTCTTAGGTTTTTATTTCATTATTTATTTGTGCTCTGATAAATTTATTTTGTGGCTTAGGAGTTAACATATTTGGAAAATTCTTGGCCATCATTTCTGCAAATGATTTCATCAGTCCTGTTTCTTTCTGAATTATCATTAGGCATGTCAATTATTGACTGTCTTGGATGTACTGTGATTTTTTTTTTTCCTCTTTGCACTTTTGGATAATTTCTGTTGACTTCATTTCATTTGAGACATTTTCATTTCATTAACTATAGGTTTCATCTCTGCTGAAATATGTGATCTTTTATATTTCTCATCATTTTCATTAGAGTCTTTAGAATATTAAACATATTTAAGTTCTATGTCAGATTTAATAGGCCTAACAAATGTGTCATATCTGAGTCTTGTTCTGGTAACTCCTTTGTCTTTGGGAAGTGTGTCTCTTTCCTTTTGTGTGTCAGATTTTCTGCTGAAAGCCAAATATATTGAATAGAATGCGACTATTTTGGTATCCAGTTTTTAAGTCTGGGAATAGTAACATGCCTCCTTCTGCCATAATTTTAATATGAGGATTTGCATTATCTAGTTAGGAATTAAGCTAGGTTCGAGGATAGTTAATATGGTCACGCTCAGTGCACTAGTTTTGTAATTCTTCAAGCAATATGTTGTGTCTTGATAAGGGCTAGTGTTGCAAAGCGGTTTTGTCTGTTTTTTGGTCCCTTTGTTCTACCCTTGGTGTTAGGTATTTCCCCTGCACTACACCTCAGAGAGGATTTCTTCCCATTCTTGTATCCCTCCTCTGTAGCTCTCTCAATAATATTTTGTTACTATTATGCAAATTTGTTAAGTCTGAGGAGGTGGAAAATTAGCAAGACCTTTTCTTTTGTTACTTTTAATCTTTGGAAGGTGCCGTATTCCTTGCCTCAAGTGTGGTTTCCACAATGTTCCTGCCCCTCTCCCTGCTGTACTGCTAGGTCTAGCACACTGTCTGGGCTTTATCTTATGAAGAGTTATTGTCTGTTTCCTTTCACATGTTCTAATACATTTTTCACTAGGAAGAGTGACAGTGTTTTTTGACATGCCCATTTTGGTGGCTCAGATGGTAAAGAATCCGTCTGCAATGCAGGAGACCCAGGTTTGATCCCTGAGTTGGAAAGATCCCCTGGAAAAGGGAATGGCTACCCAATCCAGTATTCTTGCCTGGAGAATCCCACAGACTGAGGGGCCTGGTTGACTGTAGTCCATGGGGTTACAAAGAACTGAACATGACTGAATCACTAACACTATAGATAAAGACTTAGTTCACAAGTAAGAGAGGGAAGTAAACCTGTGGAGTTTCAGGACACTCTCACTGTGGCTGCTTTCACACTCCCATAAATCTATATAACATGCTTAAACTTTCTCCAATGTAGCAGGAGCAACCCTCCAATCTCTGTAGCATCCTGGGTTTTACAAACTCTTGCAAGACACCATTGACAGTTCCACCAGTTCACCTCCACCAGTTCATCAACTGTGATTTCTGAATTTCTTTCACTGACATCTATTTGCATCTATCCCAGGGATCTCAGGTAAGGTTATGTTTGGTTCTCTCGTATTTGGATATAAATTTCTCTTTAGTTTTTTCCCTAGTTGGTTGCCCTCCTTTCTGCTTCTGATTCAAGAAACCTCTTGAATTTATTGTTTGCCCAGTTCTTATCATTCATAAAAGGTGGAAAAACACAATTCACTACATCAGAAGACTGGGATAAGTAAAAGCATAAATAATCAAGGCAGATGTCTAGGCCTAAAGTATTTTACCAACTATTGAGGAATTTTAGCATACTTATTCATATAAAGTTGAATATTTTATTAAATAATATTTTAAATAAAATTTCTTCAAGAAATAGAATTCTAGAAATATTTTATAAATTAAAATTTGAACAAGACTGGTGAAATATAAAGGAAACATTCCTGGCCCAACAGAGGGGTGTGTCTGCTTTTTAATTGTACTTAAATTATTGATGAGTTATTATCAAAAAAGATATAAAATATTTGTTTTACCTTTAAACACTACACATGGAAATCTATAATAGATTCGTGTTTCCTTGTTTTCTCTTCAAATTTTGCAAGGAAAATATAATGAAAATGAAATCTCAGGATTTGACCCTACAATAGTTATACAGTTCTACATGATTATTATAAATGGTAGTTGTATATAAATGCAAATGTCATTGTTTATATCAAAGCCTACAAGATTACACATCCTCTGATGCACACTGGTTAATCTGAAATAGCTTTTTAAAAAATATAAATAGGGTTTTCATTTCTCACGATTATCCATAAAATGAAACTTTAATTGAATTGACCGACTATTTGCCAAATGGTGTTTCATTAAAGTTTCATTTAAAATAATTTAATTAGATGATGGAAGGAAATGAAGTTAGTGTCTAGTAGTTCTTATGTTTTGGTGACAGTATGAAAAAGAAATCTGAAAATTATCACTGACAAAACTATAATACAGAAAGTGAAATTTTACTTTTTACTGGATGTTTCAAGATAAAATTGCCACACATATTCAGACATGTATAAGTCCTATAATAATAAAAACAAAAGTAAATGTGGTATTCTTGTGTTTTGAAAAAAATGTGTTAGTCACTCAGACCTGTCTGCCTCTGAGACCCCATGTGGACTGTAGCCCACCAGGCTCCTCTGTCCACGGGATTCTCCAGAATACTGGAATAGGTAGCCATTTCCTTCTCCAGGGGATCTTTCTGACCCAGGAATCAAACCCTGCAGGCAAATTCTTCACCGTTTAGCCACCAAGGAAGCCTAATTTAATGCAAACAGAAGTATATGAGGTCTTCATGTATTTTATTGCAATAAAAATCAGTAATATTTACGTGCCAGTCACTTTGACAGGATCGTCATAATTCTGTATTATCAGTCCCTACCCTGCCATTGAGGAATGGAGATTTAATGAGAGAAAGATATATGAATAAGCAAATTGAATAAATTATATAGGTGAGAGAATACTTCTATGTGGATCATACAATAGTATCTTTCAGAAATGAATGAAACATGAATCTGTTAAAGGAATATTGTTGTTGTTGTTCAGTTGCTCAGTTGTGTCTGACTCTTTGCAACCCTGTGGATTGCAGCACACCCAAATTTCAGTCAGAACCAGTAAGGAAACTCAAAACATTTTAGTGAAACAAAAATCACTAGTAATGACAAAAATATAAAGCTCATCATTTCTTATCCAAACTCATCCAGCTAATCTTCATTCACTGTCTATCTTAATATTAGCTCTTTGACCTAGACAAGTATATATTAAGGAGAATCTAATTTGTCCTCCTGGGCCAGGCTGACTGGCTTTTCAGTAAGCATTTCTTTGAACTTAACTTGTAAAGAACATAGGCTGTAACTGTGAGATAACCAGCCCAACAATCTCTGAACTAACTAGGAATCTTGAGAAGTAGGAAAGGAGTCTCAGTGGTATGTTACGTGCTCTATTACTCCATGTGGATTGTGAAAATCAGGTAACACATACTCCACTGAAATAAAATATGAAAAGCAGCTCATCTCCTATTAGAATATTTCATAATTTTCTGGCTCTTTCACGGGTACTGATTTCATGCTCGAAACTCATAGGTGATAGTTAACCATGAAACTAATTTAAATCATTTAAATTAACCTAAAAAAATAAATTAACCTGAAAAGACCACAAACACTGGGTTGAAAAATTTGTCTTTGAAATATCAATATATGTTAGTGTTATCTGGAAACTTACATATTTATTATCCTCTGAAATTCTCCTTCTAATCTACTCCCCTTCTACAGCTATCCAGTTTCTTGGATTTCCATAGTTTTATTTGTACAAGATCAAATTGTTTGAATAAATGTAGGCACTGAATTAATCAAAAAACAGTGTTGTAAGTAATAATAAAATAATAGCATAGAGCTAAAATCCAAGCAACATAATATAACACTGTTAATAATGTATAATATAAGTAAAGTAGAAACTACAAACTCTCCTTTTTTAGAATACAACCTGGGATAGGCTTCAGTGTTATATAAATCAAACTTGTTAAAAGTCAAGAATATTGATTGTAAAATTGTTTTTCTAAACAAAACTTTGACATTGTAAAATTTGAACTATTTAAATAGCTGAAGTGGTTTATGATAAAATCTACCTTGTGAAAATGTGCTCTTCAACAAGCAGTAACCCATCAATAAAGCATTACAGACTACAAACAAAAGCTAAATGTCCTTATTTTGAGAGAAAATGTACTCAAACTGTTCAGTGTTTTTCCTACATTTGAATGCTTTTAAAATTCTGCTGCCACATTAGGAGTACATAGTTTTGGTTATAGCCAAGAGACAATATCATAATTATTAGCAAGTACAGATTGATTTACCTCTGATTTTAGCTATTTTTGTGGGAGAATAAAATGTTCAAATTCAGACAACTTTATGTTCTCTTTACTAAGCAAGAGAAGGAGCAGGTAGAGGGAGAAAATGAATACGAAAACCTGCCATAAAGCAAGTTTAGGACGAGGGAAAAGATATGTTAATTATTATTGTAACGTGTTTCCCAGCAACACTAACACTGGGTTTAAAATTAAGGAAAGCTATCATCTTATCCCATGGTTTTGCTGGCTTATTTTTCTACTTATAAATTTCAAGATCTCTAGCTTTCATTATCTCCTCCCCTATTATTCCCTGGAGAAAATACTTTTCAAAATAAAGAACTAAATCTATTCAGATAAGCAAAAAAGCACTGCTTTAAAAATATTAAAGGAAATGTTTTTAGGCAAACGTAGTAAAATAATTCCAAATAGAAGTGCATTAAAATAAGGAAGAATAAAGAGCACCAGAGAAAGTAAATATCCAGGAGAACTGAAATTAACATTATTTAAAAGAATAACAAAATATGTTGTAATATGCAAATATATATGAAATTAGATGACAAGTGAGGAAAAAGATGAGACAGTGGCAAAAAATTAAAGTGCAGCACAATTCAAAATGTGAGGTAGTAACAGAGGTCATAATTTAACATCTATGTTATGGATGCATACTGTAATCTCTAATTTCAAACAGACTTAATAACAAGCTACTAATGGACAAATAGTGTAATAAAAATGCTTGATTAATCCCAAACTGGGAAGAGAAGACATTAATTACATATACATTTTTTCATATAAAAATAATACATACCTTAATAAGAATTCATCCAGCAATATAAGATGTAAAAATAAAGACCTAAACTCATCATGCTAAAACTGGATTCTTTGCTCATGATATATTTTGATAAAGAGGCTAGTGAATTCCAGTTCATTAAAAAAATGCTTATTCCTTGGAAGAAAAGCTACGGCCAACCTAGACAGCATGTTAAAAAGCAAAGACATTACTTTGCCAGCAAAGGTCCATATAGTCAAAGCTATGGTTTTTCCGGTAATCATGTATGGATGTGAGAGTAGGACTATAAAGAAAGCTGAGTGCTGAAGAATTGATGCTTTTGAACTATGGTGTTGGAGAAGACTCTTGAGAGTCCCTTGGACTGCAAGGAGATCCAAACAGTCCATCCTAAAGGAAATCAGTCCTGAATGTTCATTGGAAGGACTGATGCTGAAGCAGCTGAAACTCCAATACTTTGGCCACCTGATGCAAAGAAATGACTCATTGGAAAAGACCCTGATGCTGGGAAAGATTGAAGGCAGGAGGAGAAGGAGACAACAGAGGATGAGATGGTTGAATGGCATCACCAACTTAATGGACATGAGTTTGAGTAAGCTCTGGAAGTTGGTGATGGACAGGGAAGCCTGGCGTGCTGCAGTCCATGGGGTCCCAAAGAGTCGGACACAACTGAGCAACTGAACTGAACTGTACCCAAGTAACTTGTAAAAACAGAAAAACATGGTCTGTGTTTCCTTGTTTCTAAAGTTCCTATAATGCTTCTAAAAATTGGTTAATGAAATTAAGCTGAGAGTCTTTTCAAATTAAATTCACTTTGTATTTTTACTATAACTTTATCAGTAATTTATTATATTTGATCTGAATGAAGTGTATCGTAACAAGCATATAAATATATAAAACCATTCATCTGTAATATACATAGTCATGCATCAGAAAGAGAGAAAAAAATGGAAGTTTTAAATAGAATTCTTAAAATTCTTTAAATACTTATGAAGATTTTATGTGCAGATAGAATGCCGCATTTTCAATACAATGGATTTTCTGAACTACCAAGACATATGAAATGATTAATTAAAACCAATTTTAACATGTACAGTTGAAATAGACTTGAGCGCAGGCGGCTGCGGAGCCGGCTCACCTGAGCGCAGGCGGCTGCGAAGCCAGCTCACCTGAGCGCAGGCGGCCCAGAGGAACCACCCCGCGTTCAAGAGACAGAGGCAGAGAGTCCCGGGCTGTGACGGTGCAGGAACGGCTGAGAGGAGATACCCCACTTCCGAGGTCAGG